>CM062642.1:15871194-16378694 GCA_025617555.3 Puccinia polysora | reverse complement strand
ACCATGGGTTGAAGTTGTAGGCACGGAATCATCATCAAGCCGCCATGCTGCACCCCCACCCCCACCCCCAGCCCAGAACGGTGGCTTGATGAGTACACAGGAAGCCTTGATTGTCTCAAAGTCTAACTTCCTTGCCAATAGCAAGCGGCAAATGGCAAAGCTCCTTAAAATTGGAGACAACAAATCACTGCCACAATCAGTGCAAGACATGGCGGTCAAAGCCTGTAAGGGTCTTCAAGATTAAATGGCCTGTGAGTTGAAACACTTGAATGCTAGTCTAATCCCTGGCTGATCCTCATTTTGCCCTTCACCAGTGCTTGAAAATTGTGAGGACCTCCATCCCAAGGAGGAGGTTCAGATTGGGTAGGGGAAACGTCTTGCCAAAAGACGGGCTGCAACTGCCTCGGCCAATCCCAACAAGAATAGGCATAAATTTGCACCCTTGATGGAAATTGATGAAGAGGAAAGTACCTCAGGCCCCACTACTCCGCCCACACAAGCTGCTCCAAATGAAGTGCCCTCCAAAGAATCCCAACATCCAATCTTTACCCCTGAATTCCCAGCAGAGCAGGCCTCCATCACCACTCCCCTTGAACCCAATGTTACACCAATGGTAACAGAATCCCAACCCACCAAGGGGGCTACCCCTGCCTCTGAGGCTGATCCTGCAAATGACCCTGGTAAGTCACTTCCATCACATCCATCCAAATTACTTCCCTGATTGCCAATCACTGTAGCTACCTCCATAGATTCACCTACACTTTTCAAAAAATACCAGGCTGAACTCCAGGAAGCCATTCAACCCTTTTCAAATGGCATCATTGACTCAAAGTGCTACAAGAGCGCTTATGAGGCAGCAGTGCACTTCTTTGGATTATGTGCAAAAGACCACAAACAATGGAGATCTTACCCTCAATTGCTATCTCACACAATCCGCTTCAACACCATCAGTGCTGGTATTAAGGAATGGATCAGTCAATTGGCTACAAGTGGTAAGCTTGATTCAACTGGGATATTTTGCCCTCACAGTAGCCAACCTCATTCCTACAGATGCAAACCCCTTCCCACCTTGCACATCTGAGCCATATGACATTCCAGATGTATTTGCTCTGCCTCTTCTACCTGGGTCACTGCCCCCACCAGCCACAACCATAGGGTCTAAGCTGCACAACCTCTGGATCCACCTTACTCACCCTCCAGAGTTTTCACAGGTTAGATGGGCACAATTATGATTCCAATCAATCCTCCTGGTCTCAAGAGAACTCACCCAGCCACCAGCATTTATCCAACCACCAGATACTGAAGATGAGGCAAGCCTTCATATCTCAATAATCAAGTATTTTGCTGCTTGTCTTGGCTCACATGAAGACATGGCTTGGATTGGGGGACAGCCAGTTGACAGCCCTAGTCAAAAATCTGCCTTCAACTCCCTGGAAAAATTGGTTTACAACATCTACCACCTTCTCATTGCATTTGCTCTCCTGCGGACAAACATTTGATTGGAGGGGTCCTCTACAGCAGTGGCGCCACAGCAGGCAAAGTCAAAAACCATCATGGTCACCATCACATCCCAACCCTACTACCACATTTGTGTGGCCTACCTTGTAGCGGGAGTACATGTCCTCTTGCTGATACCATCAGACATTAGGAAATTTCCCCTTGTTCAATCCCTCCAGCTCCTGAGACTTGTCTCCAAAGCCAACCAGCTAGAGCCCAAGGACATCAAGGAACAAGTATGGAAGCGGTGTGGTGACCAAATCTGGACACCCTGGACCAGATGCAGAAAATTCAATTTTTTTTTTTACAATTCTTTTATTTAGGTGTTATTCAAAAAAAAAAAAAAAAAATCGGAATTCCTTTTTTTTTAGTATCAGTTCTCCAACTTCCTCATCCTGTCAAACACCCCTTTGTCCCATTGGTCTAGGACAGGCCTCTCTTGGCCTCACCATCTAGACACTGCGTTGGATTCCTTCTCTTGTCAATCCCCCCCCTTCCTTTTGGCCAAACGCACGGGCCAAGACCCGCTTGGCCCAAGATTTCATCACAAACACCACCACCACCATCATCACCACTGCCATAGCCCCGTCCTTCTTCCACCCAAGCCAGAGCCATAGATGATGAAATTCCTTGAGTTCCCCCAGCTTGGACTGTTTGCCTTGATGTTGTCCGATTCATCTCAACCCGTTCAAGTCTCCACCAGGATTAAGGCTTACTCTTGAAAGTTGGTTGCCAGCAAACATAAACTCATCAAATCCTTGGATCAAGAATTCAACTCGGACCTCAAACTCTCCACCTCTCCATCCTCCTCATCCCAAGATTGAGCGAATCCCCACCACCTCAGCCTTCAATCCCCCTTTGGTAGGCTGGATAATAAGGATTGTCAAAAGAACTTCTGGTTACTCATTGCGGCCCTCAACGCCACCTACCCCAATCATGACTTCAGTCAATTCAAGGTCCAAGACTTTCACGCCGACTTGCCCCGGCTAGTCCTACTCAAGCTATCCAAAGCTTCCCATCAGGATGGACCCCAAGCCAACTTTGCTTCCAACCTTGGAGCCCTTTTGACTTCCCCTGGTTGTGCTCCCACTGACTCGGTCAATCCCTCCAATCACTTCTCCTCAACCTCTCATCCATACACTTGCTCAAAGCCTAACTCCTTGAATGGCATCCACCCTCTCATCAGTGATGTCCTTGATCCCGTCATTGATCTATCCAACTTTCAAGTTAACTCTCACTACCCCAACGCCAATCCATCCATAACTCACACCCCCTTCCATCTTTGGGTGGGGGTGGGAGAGTGACTTCTACCCCCTGCGGACACCCGTGGGCGGTCTGGCCCATTTTTCTTTTCCCACCCCTTCCAACTTTGGGCAAGGGGTGGGTGTGATTCCGGTATTTGTCGCGCGCGTCAATCCATGGCCGGAAGCGGGATGGGTGAAGGGATGAAGAAGGATCCCACCCCTGTCACGCAGGCCAGACTTTTGCCGGCCTGCGTGATCAAATTCTTCTGATCACCTAAAATCTGTAAATCAAACAAAAAAATTCTTTTCCGCTCCGTAGTATCTCTTGTACATAGTCTAACAGGGCCTCCTGCCCATATAAGGAGGGGCTCTCCCCTGCCTTTTGGAGCGGATCCGAGCATCCTAGAACCCATGAGCACCATAGGAGCACATCCTATCCCCAAATCACATTGGCACAGGGTATGATCATCATTTTCACCTTGCAATACATCATCCGTGGGGTCTTCATTCCCCTTTATCTGAGGCAAAAATTTGGGTATATCGATGATTGCCCCTTGATCCTTGATTCTCCATACTCAAACCCTTGATCCTTGATCCTTATCACCAACCAATAGCTTTGCTGGTTGAAGAAGAATTTGAATAATTGAATTCTTGAGTGTGTTACACCACTCCTGATCCCTTTATCCAAACATATTGGTCCTGATCATCCTTTGATTAACTTTCTGGAACCAGTCACGTTTGACTGAAGAGGTTTTATTAAGCTTGAAACCTGGAGTTTTAAGCCTCCCTTCATCTTTTTTGAAGTTGAATTTGGCCACGCTACTCTTGAGTCCCTTGAGAAGTGTTGGGTTATTCTTGTTTGAATCAGTTATTGTTTTTCTTCCAGAGCTTCTTCAAACAATTAGCTTTGTCTTGTGCAGCCACCCACAGTTATCTGGTACCCTTCAAGCGCTTGATTGCAGAGAGTTGGGCATGTTCATTGAGAAACAGGAGGTTGTTTGGGATTGAGTTGATCTTTCCTAAGCTTCTGCTGACAACCAGATCTATTAGCTTGTGGGGGTTGTTACTTACAATTGCCTTGTCTTGTTGAACTCTGAACAAACCTTGACTTCTTCTATTCAAGTTTTCCCCGGCACCATCTTGCCTCAGATAGTGTTGTTTCCCCAGCTACCAACTACTATAATCTTTATCATCTTACATTTGGTCCCACGTTTACCAGGTTCTGGACTTTGATCTCAGTTACATTTAAATATTTTTGTAACAATCAGGAGGGCAGCCTAAACATCACCTTTCCCCTCCGCAGAACTGCCACGGCCTAGCACCGTTTGGAGTCTTACATTTGGTCCCCCGGGCCGGGATCAAACCATAAACCTTGGGATTTACAGTCCCATCATCAATTATCAACCTCTAAATCCAATCTCTTTCTTTTTTTTCCCCTTCAGATCCGTGGAGGCAACTTGTTCTAGAAGTAAGTCCTCCCAATTGTGCACCACCTGGGCAAGATACTTGTCATTTTTCAAGAAACCCTAATCTTGCCACATTTGTGAGCCACTTTGGAAATCCGTTCCTTGGATCTTTTAGGAAACTTTGTCAAAATGGAATCCACCGGCAACTCTTCTACTTGTCCTAAGATTGTTAAGATCAAGCCCCAGAACAAGAACTTAGGATTCAATGGGACAAACGTGGAATGCTTCTTGGACTTGTACAAGATGGCTGCTTTGGTGGACGGTGTGGTGCCCCATCCGGGACACCCGGGCTGCCTTAATACCTCAATCCATAAACTGTTGCGCAAACGTACCATCCGGCCAAACAACTTATCCTCAGGCTCATCCAAACCGTCCTTTACCCGCGCGCGCTGCGCTTCCTTTATCCGCGCGCGTCGCGCGTCCTTTATCCGTGTTGCTCATCATCCTTTCCGTTGCGTGTTGCTCTTCATCTCTGCCGTCGTCATTGCGCGTCCTCATCTTTGTTGTTGCGCGTCCTCATCTTTGTTGTTGCGGGTCCCAATCTCCTCATTGCTACTGTTGCGCGGCGCTCATCCATGATTTACCGGATCCATCCCAACCGCACCTCCAAGCATTTGGCCAATCCTTGGATCCGTCAAATCTCCCATCTCACTTGATCTCTCAGTCATGAATCTCAAGCCTGTCAGGATTTACTCAACCGTCTCAAGCCAATCTCCTATCCGCCCAGCCGCGCTCTCATGGATGTCATCTGTCACCTTCCCTGGGGCTCTCCCACCCACTTCCGCCTTTGGAGGAGGGGAGAAGAGTTCCAACTACCGTCTGCGGACATCCGCGGCGGTTTGGTTCATTTCTCTTTCCCACCCGGTCCGCCTTTGGACAAGGGGTGGGTGACTCTGGTATTGTTGCGCGCGCCCATCCACAGACAGACGCAAGTGACCACATGGTTGTCTTCCCTTTTCCGCTCTATTTGTTGAATCCCTTGTACATAGTCTAACAGGGCCTCCTGCCCATATAAGGAGGGGCTCTCCCCGGCCTTTTTTGATCATCATCAAAAATCAGCATTGGAGCATGGAATGATCCAGCATGAAATCAGCACACCCTTGATCCTTGAGCCTCCATACTCAAACTCTTGATCCCTGATCCTTATCACCAACCAATAGTCTTGCTGGTTGAAGAAAAATTCTGTCTGTTGGAATTTTTTTGAGTGTGTTATACCACTCCTTGATCCCTTTCTCTTACCATACTGGTCCTGATCCCTGATCACCTTTCTGGAGCCAATCACAATTGATTGAAGAGGTCTTATTAAGCTTAAGATATGGAGTGTTATACCTCCCCTTAGCTTCTTTGGAGTTGCATTCTGCCAGCCTACTCTTGAGTCCCTTGAGAAGTGTTGAGGTTATCCTTGCTTCAAATCAGTTACTGTTTGTTTTAGAGCTTCCTAAACATTGTGCTTTGTCTTGTACAGCCACCCTCAGTTATCTGGTACCCTTCAAGCGCTTGATTGCGGAGAGTTGGGCAGGTTCATTGAGAACCTGGAGGTTGCTTGGGTTTGAGTTGATCATCCCCAATCTTCTGCTGACGACCAGAGTTATTAGCTTGTGGGCGTTTTTTACATACAACAGCTTTTGTTCTTTGAACTCTAAGAAAACTTTAACTTCTTTTGTTCAAGTTTTTCCCTGCATAATTTTGTCTCAGATAGTGCTGTTCTGTCGCTACCAAAACTATCATCATCCTTATCCTCTACTCTTTGATTCCTCATTTACCAGGTTCTGGACCTTGATCTTGGTTACATTTAAATATTTTTGTAACACTCAGGAGGGAAGCCTAAACAGCACCTTTCCCCTCCGCAGAACTGCCACGGCTGTCAGGGATTTAACCTCTATTGCTATACCTAGCCGTGGTTAAACCTGCAAAAGAATAAAGCTAAACCAATATTTAAATTAGTTTTGACTTATATATTCCAAACAGCAACTTTAAAAGTTTACAGACTCGAATAATACCAAGGTATTATGAGTAAATAGCCACACCTTAAACCTTTATAATAGGTAAGGGGCCTTAGTCTTAAAGGATTAAGACCAAAAGGAGACTTGCTTATAAATAAGCTCACACCCTTTAAAGAGTAACACACAGGGGTTACTTATTCAAGTGAGACCTTCAACTCGAAATTGGTGTTGCCAGATAGGTTATTGATTGAATTTAATACTAAAGTTTATGGCCCCAGTCAATCTTCCTCTTGAGATTAAGTTTAATGGGCTTGTTAACTCTTGCTTGTATTCTTGTTCAAATAATAATATATAATGGATGATGAAAGGGCTATAGGGTAAAGACCCTGCTCTTTTAAGGTAACAGGAGCCCTCAGGGGACTCTAGTAATCACCAGGGGAGTGTCAGGCTCTCCTTGGTTTCGTCCTCAAAGGCCCAAGACATCATTACATTACATCATTCTCAATGGGTAATGAAGAACTAATACCCATTGGGAAGGATTTTCAAGGTAAAGTTTTCATTTTACTTACTAAAAGGTTACTTACTGGGTCTTAGGACTTATACATCACTCAGATGAACGGTATAGAAGCCTTAGATTCCATCATAATGATTATTTATATTGATTTAATGTAGCTTAGTGCCTTGGCAAATAATTTAATCTTAATTATAAGTGTCTTAGCTCATACTATACACATAGAGTATGTATACTCTTTGCAATGTTTATTAAAAGGTTTACAGCCTACAGATGAACTCTGAGTCCTCTGAGTGGACGCACTCAAGGCTCAGTGAAGTATATTAAAGCATTATTACATCCAAAAGGGGATAGTATTAATTAATTTATAATTATACTATACCTATAAGGGGTATATACTCTTGGCAGTGCTACTAGAAGGTTCATAGCTTACAATTAAGTTCTAAAGCCTCTGAGTGAACGCTCTCAAGGCTCAGTAAGGTGTATTAAGTGTACAGAGGGAGTATTAATTATAATTACATCCCAAAGAAGGATAATGTGTAATTAATTTATACAGTATAGAGAGTATGGGTTAATATGATTAATGTAACTCCTTCCCAAAGAGAGGAAACACTTTAGGAACTTCTATATCAATAATTGGGACGCATCTGAGTCCTCATAACTTAATTTAAAGTTATATTGGATCCCCTTCTTGATAATATAAATTATCAAGGTTTTAATTCCATAATCCATACTCATAAAACATACTTATAAAACATTATATAATATTATTAAGATTTACTATATAATTACAAAACTATTCAACATTTTCATTATTGTCTCCATTGTGGTTTGAACCAGTGACCTTGGTATCAGATACTGGGAAGTGAGCCTAGTACTTAGCCACTATACCAGCAGGACATATGAGTTTCCAGACATTTGGACAAGTCTAACTGTCTCGTGGCTGACACTCCCTACCACCAAAAGAAAATTACTCTTCAGAGGAATTTTTAGCTCTCTTTGATGCTCTATATCTCCTCAATACAATATCAGAGTTTTTAATGTCTTTAGCTTCCAACCATAAGTCACTATCAGCTAATTTATTCTTAAACCTGACCAGATAAACTCTTACATCTTTACTGTCCTTTCTAATAATCTTATGGTTCAATATCTTGTGAGCTAATCCATCTTCAACATCCTGTAGAGGTGGGACCACAACCACAGGCACCTTCCTTAGTGGGAACTTTGCAGTGGGTTCTAAGAACTTCTTAACTAGACTGATTGGGAAAGTTGGATGTTTCCTGTCAAACTCCTTGCTCAGAATCACCTCTACTGCATTCTTACCATGTAAGGCTTTTACCACAAATGGCCCAACAAATGAGTCTTTGAGTTTTCTATGCCCTGCTATATTAGAAAAATTCACTGTTGAAACTAAAACCATGTCTCCAACTTTGATGTCATGATCCTTGTGTGTTCTATCCCATCTACCCTTATTGTACTCTACTGCTTCCTGAACACATTTGCTAGCAAAATTCTCGGCTTTAACCATCATATTTCTAAAGCAATCTGCAGTGGGATGCAGTACAATACTTTTGCTGAGGAGCATATCCTTGGGCATGCGCGGGATCCAACCTCTCTCTAATTCAAAAGGTGACATGTTAGTGGTGGAATGCTTACTAGAGTTGTAGGCAAGTTCTAAGGCAGGTAACAATGATACCCAATCATGAGTATAACCATCATTGTCCTTGAAATTAATCCCATAGGCACAATACCTTCTTATCATGTCTTCTAAAGTCTGTATCATTCTTTCTGCCAATCCATCAGTCTGTGGGTGATAGGCTGTGGAGAAAGATAATTTGGTTCCTAACAAATCAAACAAACTCTTCCAAAATTCAGAAGTAAACTTAGGGTCTCTATCACTAATTATGTTTTGTGGGCAACCTACATCACTCACAATACTATTCCAAAACAATAAGGCTACATCCATGGCAGAGCTATCCTTATAGCATGGCAGGAACCTAGCTCTTTTGGAGAACCTATCAACTATTACTAGTACACAATTGTGGTTATCTTTTCCTCCCGGTGGTAATCCAGATACAAAGTCCATATTAATAGTGGACCATCTATCCTTAGGTTCTTCTATTGGCTGAAGCAAACCATATTTCTTTCCTGTGGATCTGTTAGCTTTCTGGCATCTCTCACACGAATCACAGTAGTCTGAGACAGTGTTTCTCCAACCAGGCCACCAAGCTATCGTCTTTATCCTATCTGTTGTCCTCTCATTAGACAAATGTCCTGAACAGATATTATCATGGCATTCATTCATTAACAACTGTATGTGCTCGTCCTTCACTAATACTACTGAACAGCAGTGGGCTGACTTATGATATAATAATCCGTCTAACAGGACTAGCCTTCCATCAATTAGTTCCTTCTTCCACTGTTCATCCAGTCCCTCAATCAGGTCTTGTCTATTGACTTTAGATTGCATAATTTCTACTAGTAGTGAAGTATTCTTTTCTCCTGAATATGAGTCATACACAGAATCCCAAAAACTCTGTGCTAGGCTATTCATTGAAATGGCCATGATAGGTAATGTATCTACAGTATCTTCTGGGTCATAAGCAGGATTATTGATGTCATTAGGTAGTGCCCATCGTGACAACCCATCTGCATTCTTATGCACCAGGCCTTCCCTGTGGACTATAGTCATAGAGCCTCTCCACTCCTGGATAGCAATATGCCATCTCAACATATGCCTATTGGGTGTCTTCATATTCAGAAGAGACTTCAAGGCCGTACAGTCAGTAATGACTTCAAACTGACAACCATCTAAATAGTAATACAATTTCTCTAAGGCCCACACCAAGCACAAGCATTCTAACTGTGAGGCACCATATCTCTTTTCACTATCCTTCAATTGTCTGGATATGAAGCAAATTGGCCCTTCAATTGGTTTATCATTCACAATCTGTATTTGGTGTAATGCAGCTCCAAGACCCTCCATACATGCATCCACATACAGTTTGAATGGTTTTTTAGGGTCTGGGTGAAATAGCAAGGGTGCACTTGTTAACTTTTCCTTAAGTACCTCGTAGGCCTTCAACCTTTCTGTAGTCATTTCAAATGAAACATTTGGACTACATATCTTATACAGGCTAGAAGCTATTATTCCAAAATCCTTAATATGTAGCCTGTAATATCCTGCAAAACCTAGAAAACTCTGCATTTCTTTAATGTTACTAGGCGTGGGCTTCAGCAATACAGCTGCTACTCGTGCCTGATCTATCCCAAGTGACAGACCACTCACAACATGACCTAAAGCCATCAATTCATTGAATCCAAATGAACACTTTGTCAAAGATATTTTCATATTCATCCTGATCACTTTCTTGAGTACAATGGAAATCCTCTCTTTATGTTCATCCCATGTTTCTGAAAATACAATTATGTCATCTATGTAGACTATCAACCAGTTTTGCATCAATTCCTCATGAAATTCTGAGTCCATCATCCTCTGAAAATGGGATGGGGCATTCTTGATACCAAAAGGCATTCTCAAATACTCAAACACCCCTAGGTGGCATACTATCCTCAGGAATTTCCTGCTGTCATTGTCTACAACATTCTGATGAAAACCTTTCAGAACATCCATACAAGAAATATACTTAGCCTGGTGCAATTTGCTCAAAGACTCAACAATCTTCGGCATAGGATACCTATCAGGGGTTGTATACGAATTCAGTGCTCTGAAATCCCCAACCATTCTGGACTTCCCATTATGCCAAGCTATGATTACAGGTGTAGTGATGTCCACGTCCTCATTAGCTCCTACTTTTCTGATCACATTCAACCTCAATAATGTATCTATATGTTCTTTCAATGCCTCCTTACTTCTAGGGCTAGCAGGGAAAGGATGTTTCCTCAAAGCTGGGGGATATGGCCGGTCTATTGTTAAAGTAATCTTGACCTCATGACCCCTGATGGACCCAAAAGGCTGATCTACTGTTGCAAAAGCTGCTTGATGCCTAAACAACAAGGAAAATAGTTCTTCTTTTTCCTCTGCTTTCAAGGAAGAACTGATTTTTGAGTCTCTAAAGAGCTCTTGGCCAAAATATTTTTCTGAAACATTGTTCACCATATCCATGCCAAAATCATTAAAGTAAAACCTTTCACTGTTTCCAATGGTAAAGGATGAAGAACTTTGCCCATGGAATAAACTAAAACAATACTTTTTCATATAGTCACTTCCAATGATGAAGTATTCAACCATTGTATTATCAATTATTACAAACTTGATCACCAGAGCCAAATCTTTCAGGAACAATCTGATCTTTACCATTCCTAAAGGTTCCAGAGCACCAGAACAGCTTTGTAAATTTAACTTGGGTGAGTCTAATAAGTGCTCTTTCCATTGAGGATAGAACTTCTCCAGATATCCCCTTCCTACTACGGACTTGCAAGCACCTGAGTCCAGAAGCACCTTGCAAGGCTTTCCGCAGAATGACATTTGTACCAAGTCATTTGCTGATTCTATTGAATTTATGCATCCTATGATTAAGTGGTTATCATCTTCCTCACTATGGTCATCATAAGAATCATAAGCAATCTCCACTTGTTCTTCTTTGTTAGTTTCTATGTTATTTACTTTGCTTGCCTTCTGAGGACAAGTCCTAGAAGTATGTCCTGCCTTCCCACATGTATAACAAGAGACTTCTGTGCCCTGCAAGTTCAATTTTGGTTGAGTTTTGCCTTTGGATTTCTCCATAGGTACTTCTTTGGGAGGATATGATTTCCTCCTACCTAGAGATGTGTCTTCTACTATGTCTTCCAGTATATTAATCAAGTTTGAGCAATCATCCGTAGCCTTCATACTAGTTTTTACTGCAAATGAAACTTCACCATCCATCAAGGATAGCAACTTGAAATTAATATTATCTTGATCCAGGTATGGATCACAGGCTCTCAGCCTCTTTCTCTGTCTGGTTACCCATGTTGCTGGTGGTGTAACACCTGGTAAGAATCTGTCTTTGTTAAAAGCATTCAAACACTTCCTCTTCCAATTTGCTGTACCAAATTTTGAACTTATTTCTTTTTTCCAAAATTCCCAGTCTTGCACACCTACTGAATTCCTTCTATCTCTATACCAGTCTGAGGCTATACCTTTAAACAAGATACTTAACCTGCTAGTGATCAAAGTATCAGGTAATCCTGTGTCTTCTTTCAATGTGTCAATCCATGAAATGAATTCAGTGTGGTCATATTCACCTTCTCCAGAGAAATCAGGCCATTCACTGATCTTGGGTAATCCCTGCAGTATCTGTTTGAAAACTTCATTCTTACTGGAATCTTGTACTGGATCAATTTTTTCTTCTATCTTCCTATCCATTTTATGACTATTGTCATGGTTGGTGGTTTCCATGGTATGACTAAGGTTGCTTGGGGACAAGGAGAGCAATCTACGGACAAGCTTGTCATGGTTCTGCTCTAATTGTTGATGTACTTTATCAATCTTTGTACTCAAACTTTCTAATCCTTGTTTTGACACAACCTGACATTTCAATATTTCTTCTCTGACAGAGTTCATATTTTGGTCGAATTTATGTTCCAGCAGCTCTAATGAATGACTTATTTGTAACATCATGGATGTCAATGAATGGACATCCTTCCTTACTGCTATAGATTCTTCTGCAGAATCTCTCAATGATTCACTAATACTGGTTACTTTGTCATCTAATTTACTTAAATCACTATTCTGGACTTTGATCAGGTCCAGTTCAATGGTCTTATTAGTCAAATCTTCTATATCTTTTGCAGAATTCTCTAAAATAGATTTAAGGGCAATGCTATCAGATACTATACAGCTGTACTTCTTGTCCATGGCTGCAAAGCCTTCAACACAATATTGGTTTGTGTGCACTACTGCCTTCTTAATGTGAAGGGTTTCTTTGAATACAACATCACGAAATTTTTCTAACAAAATTTCTGATTCAAGGGATAATCTCAACCCCTCCTTGCCCTCTTGGCTCTTTCCTCCTCTAAATATTGAAATCCCCCTTGGAGAGATCTCGCCATCCTCATCATTTCTCCATAAATTGAATTCCTGTGATCTTTTCTTTTCCTCATCCTTCCTCCCTGGTTGTGAGGAGGAGAGGGATCTCTGTTCCTCAAAGGAACCCGGGAACCAGAGGCTACTGGTTGTGGGGTTATCCCTCCTGATGTCTTCTTCTTTGCCTTTGGTTTGGGAGCCACTGGCTTCTTGATCTGAGTTGGATCCCAGCACTTGGTCTCCTTCATCAATCTCTCCCTTCCTATCAATTTTATAAGGGCCCTGTACGTCGCCAGGGCCTGAGTCAAGAACTTCGACTGGTTCTCGACGTTGTTCGCAGCTACCGCCTCCAGGTAGCTTATCTTGTTCTGACTGTGGCAGGTCAGAAGGCTTGCTGTTCCTGGAGGTAAGTCTTTTTGTTCTTTGACTAAATTCGCCGGGGGGCACAAGCTCAGCCCCCTTGCTTCTGGTGTTCATCGCCATTCAGTTAGAAACAACAATCAATAAGATTTTTAGTTCGTTGTACGCCAGTCAAAAGGACGACGGAAGACTCACGGTGAGTCACGATATCCGTCGTTGGCGATCTCGCCCTTTCCGTAGGTTCGATGCTACGGATACTTGGTCCCCGTGCTTTGCTTCGCGGGACTGAGCTCGTTTCCGATACGAAACTTGGCAACCTTCCTCGGTTAGACGGAAGGAAGGAGGCGATAGAAAGTTGTCTTGACACTATGTAGTGTCAAGAGATAACTTAAGTACGTTGATAGTATCCTTATTTTTATTATTTTTTTTTTTTTAAAAAAAGAATATATACTGACTCGTTCCTCTAACCAATAATGTTATTAGTCACGATAATCAAACCTTTGCTTGGGCAGCGGTAGGTTACCGGCACCGCTAATCTGTAAACGGTCAGTCGTTCTTGTTCTGTCGCAAAACTACACGGAAATACGGTAGCCGGAATTACGCGGCAGCCGCTTTTTGTCAATCTCCGAGTTGACAGAAGCGAGATCGTCGAACACACCCTTGGACAATAGACAACGCCTTCTCTTTGAAGATGCTGTGAAAGAAAAAAAAAAACTTGGTTTTTTTTTTTTTTTTTTTTTTTTTTCTTCAACGGTTTTTCTAATCAAATCTTGTATGTTTGTTTTTTTTGTTTTTTTTTTTTTTTTATTTTTCGTATATATATTTAAAAAAAAAAAACAAAACCAGGTCAAAACCAATCACACTAGATTAAGATTGCTTAATCTTAGTGAAATAATATCTGTAAAAAGGCTAACTGCTTTAAAAGCAGTTTTCGAAAATGGTCCTTTTTTTTTTTTTCTATAATTTTCTTATATAAAAAAAATCAATAATCAGCACAAAACTTTGTTCAAAATTGGTCAAAAGTGCGCACAAAATATGCTTCAACACTTAAAACAGAAGGAATTTAAAGCTCAAAGCAAAAAATCCCAGAATTTTCGAAAATTTGCTGTTTTTTTTTTTTTTTTTTTTTTTTATATATATATTTACTGATTTTAATCAGAAAATTTATAAATCAGCAAAAACTTTTGCCTAAAATAACACAAAATAGCGTACTTTAAGCAGACAAAACAATCCCAAAGGTACTGAAACCAGATGAGGCCCCCAATTGTCAGGGATTTAACCTCTATTGCTATACCTAGCCGTGGTTAAACCTGCAAAAGAATAAAGCTAAACCAATATTTAAATTAGTTTTGACTTATATATTCCAAACAGCAACTTTAAAAGTTTACAGACTCGAATAATACCAAGGTATTATGAGTAAATAGCCACACCTTAAACCTTTATAATAGGTAAGGGGCCTTAGTCTTAAAGGATTAAGACCAAAAGGAGACTTGCTTATAAATAAGCTCACACCCTTTAAAGAGTAACACACAGGGGTTACTTATTCAAGTGAGACCTTCAACTCGAAATTGGTGTTGCCAGATAGGTTATTGATTGAATTTAATACTAAAGTTTATGGCCCCAGTCAATCTTCCTCTTGAGATTAAGTTTAATGGGCTTGTTAACTCTTGCTTGTATTCTTGTTCAAATAATAATATATAATGGATGATGAAAGGGCTATAGGGTAAAGACCCTGCTCTTTTAAGGTAACAGGAGCCCTCAGGGGACTCTAGTAATCACCAGGGGAGTGTCAGGCTCTCCTTGGTTTCGTCCTCAAAGGCCCAAGACATCATTACATTACATCATTCTCAATGGGTAATGAAGAACTAATACCCATTGGGAAGGATTTTCAAGGTAAAGTTTTCATTTTACTTACTAAAAGGTTACTTACTGGGTCTTAGGACTTATACATCACTCAGATGAACGGTATAGAAGCCTTAGATTCCATCATAATGATTATTTATATTGATTTAATGTAGCTTAGTGCCTTGGCAAATAATTTAATCTTAATTATAAGTGTCTTAGCTCATACTATACACATAGAGTATGTATACTCTTTGCAATGTTTATTAAAAGGTTTACAGCCTACAGATGAACTCTGAGTCCTCTGAGTGGACGCACTCAAGGCTCAGTGAAGTATATTAAAGCATTATTACATCCAAAAGGGGATAGTATTAATTAATTTATAATTATACTATACCTATAAGGGGTATATACTCTTGGCAGTGCTACTAGAAGGTTCATAGCTTACAATTAAGTTCTAAAGCCTCTGAGTGAACGCTCTCAAGGCTCAGTAAGGTGTATTAAGTGTACAGAGGGAGTATTAATTATAATTACATCCCAAAGAAGGATAATGTGTAATTAATTTATACAGTATAGAGAGTATGGGTTAATATGATTAATGTAACTCCTTCCCAAAGAGAGGAAACACTTTAGGAACTTCTATATCAATAATTGGGACGCATCTGAGTCCTCATAACTTAATTTAAAGTTATATTGGATCCCCTTCTTGATAATATAAATTATCAAGGTTTTAATTCCATAATCCATACTCATAAAACATACTTATAAAACATTATATAATATTATTAAGATTTACTATATAATTACAAAACTATTCAACATTTTCATTATTGTCTCCATTGTGGTTTGAACCAGTGACCTTGGTATCAGATACTGGGAAGTGAGCCTAGTACTTAGCCACTATACCAGCAGGACATATGAGTTTCCAGACATTTGGACAAGTCTAACTGTCTCGTGGCTGACAACGGCCTAGCACCGTTTGGAGTCTTACATTTGGTCCCCCGGGCTGGGATCGAACCAGCAACCTTGGGATTTACAGTCCCAACTTGAAGAATCAACTCCGAAATCCAATCCAATTTTTATTCTTTTACTGTTTGTTCTTTTTTTCAGATCTTATCCGTGGAGGCAGCTTGGTCCAGAAGTAAGTCCTCCCAATTGTGCACCGCCTGGGCAAGATCCTAGTTGTTTTTGTGAAACTCTACTCTTGCCACACTTGTGAGCCACCTTGGAACTCTGCTCATTTGGATCACTTAGGAACCCTTCAACATGGAATCTGCTGGATCCTCTTTATCTGTTCGGGCCAAGATGGTCAAAATCAAACCTCAGAACAAAAATTTAGGCTTCAACAGGACCAATGTCAAACAATTCCTGGACTCCTATGAGATGGCTGCAGAAGTGGATGGTGCCAGTGAATATGATATGGCTTATCAGTTACGGTTTTTTATCTCTTCTGACAAAGTTATGGAGGTTATCGAATTGTTTGAGGGATTTGAAACTCACAACTGGCCGCTCCTGAAGGAGGCTATGCTGGCCTATTGGGGAAAAATAGATGTAGCCAGATTTACTTTGCAAGACTTGGATGCCCTGGTTTCTCAATGGATCTCCAATGGTGGTATCTCCTCAGCCTCTGACTATCAGACTTTCAGAAAATCTTGGGACCCTATCCAGTCCTATCTTATCCGGAACAATCACATTGATACATTGGACAAAATTTGAGTGCGATTTTTTCAGTCTTTCTCTCCAGGAGTGCAGGAAAGAATTAAGTATGAATTGGTGAAATCTGGATCCATGATCACAACAAGAGACAATCGGTTCAAGCTCCCTGCTTCCATGGTTCTTAGGAATACTGTGTATAAAGTGATGAAAGGTCAAACAGCTCTCACCTTTGAAAAACCTAAAATCACTGAACCAGTCCTTGCCCCCTCTTTTCAAGCATCTAACAAAATCATGAATAAGATGGAAGCCAATTGCAGACCTAAACCCAATCCTCAGACTCACCGGGAGACACCTACTATAGATGAGATCACTAAATTACTTCAGGCTTTTGAGAATAAAATAGATCAGAAAATATCCTCTTTAGCCACTCCTAAACCTGCTAATTCTGTTCCTAAGTCTACTATAGTCTGTTATTATTGCCATAGGGAAGGTCATGGTACCGGTAGATGTCCTGAACTCCAGAAGGACAAGGACGAGAAGTTAGTAGAACAGAAGGGAAATAGTTTTTTCCTTCCTAACGGTGCTTTGATCCCTTTTGATTCGTCTTGACCAGTCCGTCATGTGGTGGCCTCATACCAACCACCTACTCCTAAGAAGGCATCCTTGGTCTCTGTGGATTTTTGATCATCCTGTGGAACTCTGCAACCTTGGTATCCCCCAGATATCAATTCTTCCAGCTTCCCTGGCACCTATCAATCCAATCCAGCTAGAAAACGCCATGAGGAACCAAAACCTCATAAATCTCCTCCTGTTCCATCCTCCATTCTGCGAAAAACCGTTAAACGCCGATCTTCAACTGAGCCTCCTTCCTCTGATGTGGAAGACATGGAAGTAGAAAGGGAACCACTTATGGAAAGGTTCCAAGAAAACTCTGATCCTCCCCCTCTTCAACCTGCCCAACCCTCAGATCCTCTTCCATCACCTATTACACCTGATCTTCCTCCCTCCACCCAGCCCAAAGTTCGATTTGAGAGGGGCATCTCCAAGAACTACCCTAATTCTGTGGAAGGATTATTAAAGAAAATTTATGATCTTAAAATCCCCGATCTATCTGTGGCTGAACTCCTGTCAATCTCTCCATCTGTGGCAGAAGGGATGAAGAAATGGGTTTCTCGTTGACGTATGGAGATTGGTCCGGACAAATTAAAGGTCTCCTCTGGTACTCTGATAGAGGATTCTGGTGGAACAGATCCCTCTTCAGATACCAACCTGTATTCCTGTCCTCTTGGTTTTCTTCCATGTTGTCTTGGTGATTCAACTAAAATGGTTTCTCTCCTTGTGGATTTGGGTTCTCAGCTCAACTTGATTTCGGACTCCATGGCCTGTAAGCTTAAACTTAGCCCAAGGGTCAGTTTCAACTCTGCGGTTTATGGAATTGGGAATCAGTCCTGTGAACTGGTTGGTATTGCTGAGGATATTCCTGTTTGAATTGGTCAAAATATTGTTGGCACCTGTCACTTATGGATCACTGGTCTGGATGGTCCCATGATCTTGGGAAGGACTTTCTTAATGGACTTTGGTGCTACCCTGATGTTTTCTGATCAAGTTGGGGAGAGAATTCTCCTCCCTGATGCTGATGGCAGAAAGATTGAAGTTCCCCTTTGTTCTTTGGATTCTGGTTGTTGGGAAAGAGACTTCCCTGGTCACCCTCCCAAATCTGTCCTGAAAGGAAAGCAGAAGGAAAACTCTCATTCCTTTTATCCTCATTTTTTAGCAGAATAGTTGGCCTTACTAATAGTTGTAGTTCTCCTCAGCCTCAGACTTCAACTCATGGACCAACTCCCATCTCAGAGGCATATTTTTCTTTTTCCTCATCATTTTCTTCTCATCCAAATAAGATCAAAACCCAAACACGTGAAAAATCCGAAAAATCCAAAAATATTTCTTCTCTGTCTGGATCTGTTGTATCTTCTTTTTCTTTTTCTTTTCAGCCTGATCACTCATCCTCTATTCTGGTTTCGAATCTACGCAATGAGTCTAAACTAGATCTCAATCTCAATTCTTTTCTTGGTAGCTTTGGTATGAAGGAGTCTGGTCTTAGGTGGAGGCAATTTGGGGTAGAAGTAAGTCCTCCAAATTGTGCACCGCCAGGGGCTTCTACTACTGTTGTTTTCAAAACTCTACCCTGTGCCACACATGTGAGCAATGTGTTATATTTTGTATCCTCTTTTATGGAGAAGGCACCTTTCAAGGACTCAGCAGAACATCGGACTTGGAAGATGTTGGAACATGGCCTCAGTTTTCATAGTCAGGTCTCACTGGTCAATGCTTGGAGGAAGCAGGGATTCCTCTCCTTTGCCAACAAGTACAAACCAGTTGCCAAGAAGGTCCAGCCAGTCAACCAACCAATGCCTCTCAACCTCAACCCTCCTCTTATGCGTCCTCCGCTATCCCGCGATCCTTACTGTGGTCTATCCGAATCCCTCACTGGTCCATTTATTCCCTCTGGTTGGGTCACTGAAGAACGTCTGAAAGTGGTCAACTTTGGTCCAGATGGATGGATTCTTCCTGATGAGTTAAATTTGATAAAAAATATTTTGTCTCTAAGGGAAAAATCTATTGCATTCTGTGAAGAAGAGAGAGGTCTCTTGAAAGAATCCTATGGTCTCCCTTACATCATCCCTGTAGTTGAACATGACCCTTGGCAAAAGAAAAAGATCCCAATCCCTGCTGCTAAAGTTGACAAATTCATCAAGTTGGTCCGCAAACAAGTTCAAACCGCTTTATATGAACAATCAACTTCTAGCTATTCCAGTCCTGTTTTCTGTCTTCTAAAGAGTAATGGTAAACTTAGAGTAGTTCATGATCTCCAACCTCTGAATAAAGTTACTATTAAAGACTCTGGCGTGCCGCCTGCCACTGAAGAATTTGTTGAATCCTTCTCTGGGAGAGCTTGCTATGGTCTAGGTGACATTATGGGTGGCTATGACAAACAATCCTTGCATCCTATTTCTTGTCCCCTCACTACTTTTGATACTCCCCTTGGTCAATTTCAGCTGACTCGATTGCCTCAAGGTGCCACCAACTTGGTTGCAGTCTATCAGGCTCAGATGATGTGGATTCTCCAGGACAAAATCCCGGATCATGCGGGTATCTTTATTGATGATGGTGGGATTAAAGGTCCAGTCTCTGATTATGATAATGAGCTGTTACCTTGGCACTCAGGAATACAACAATTTATCTGGGAGTATGCTACTGTCTTGGAAAGAATTTTGTTTTGAATCGAGGAATCTGGCCTTACTGTCTCTGGATCAAAACTTGCTGCCTGTGTCCCTGCTTTGGAAATTGTTGCTCATATAGTCTGCAAGGACGGAAGAAGGATGGCACCCTCTAAAGTCAACAAAATCATCTCCTGGCCTACCCCAATAAATCCAACGGAAGTTAGAGGTTTCCTAGGTGTTGTAACTTATGTCAGGATCTTCATTCCCTCATTATCCAAAATCTGTATTCCCTTGCATTGCTTAACCAGGAAGGATGCTGAATGGATTTGGACCCAAGACTGCGAACGATCATTTCAGTTGCTCAAAACAATTGTTGGGAAAGACATTGTTTTGAAAAAGATCACTTATGGACCCGGAGCCGGCATGATAAAGCTGGCAGTGGACTCAAGTTATCAATCTGTTGGGGCTGTTCTTACCCAGGAAGATGAAAATGGTTTGGATCTTCCTGCTCTGTATGAATCTCTTCTTTTCTAAGATGTGGAATCCAGGTACTCCCAGCCAAAACTGGAACTTTGCGGTGTGGCCCAAATGTTGAAGAAGCTTCAGACTGTCCTTTGGGGTCAACACTTTGAGTTACAAGTTGATGCACAATCTATTATTGAAATGATCAACGCCCCCAGCCTCCCAAATGCTCCGATGACTTGTTGGGTGGCTTTCATCCAGTTGTTCTCTTTTGATATTGTTCACAGGCCTGGAAAATCTTTCACCATGCCTGATGGTTTATCTTGAGGACCTATTGGAGACGATGAATCAGAGGTTGGAATGGATTTCAATGAGGAAGAACCCTTGGTCCGCCCTGTCTTTGCCTTCTCCTCCCAAAATTACTCTGGTTTCCAGCAAGGTTTCTGGCTTAAGTTGGAGCAGTATCTTTCAACTCTCCAAAGACCCCCTGATCTCTCTGTCAAAGAATTTCGGTCCCTTAAAAGGAAGTCCTCCAATTTCTTTGTCCAAGGTTCTAGGCTTATGAAAAGAGCAACTCCTTGTGCACTTGTTGTGGTCACTATCCCTTCTAAGCAAGATTTGATCCTGGAAAATCTCCATGAAGGCCTTGGTCATTGTGGGGAAAAGGAAAATTATCAACAAATATCCAAACAATTCTGGTGGCCATCCCTGAAGAAATCCGTTGCTCAATGGTGTAGGAGTTGTGGAGTGTGCCAGAAACGTGATCTTAGGCGCCAGGCCAAAATTTGTTACCCCACTGGAGAGTGCACTGTCTTTGGGAGGATTGCTATGGATGTGGTTCACATTAAGGCTGGTGGAGCTAAGTACCTCATTGTGGCTAGAGATAATTTTTCTGGATGGGTTGAAGCAAAGTTTCTTAAGAACCTCAGCTCTGAATAAGTAGCAGCTTTCCTTCATGAGACTTGGACAATGCGTTATGGCTTGGCCCAATCTTATTCTATGGATGGTGGCTTGGAATTTGGTGGAAAACTTGCGGAAATGATCCGATTGCTCCCTGGAAAACATAGAGTTACTACTCCCTATTATCCTGAAGGACAAGGCATGGTGGAAAGAGGCCATGCTCCTTTGAAGGCTCCTCTTGTCAAATTGGCGGGTGAAAGTGGCAAGAATTGTCAAAAGTTTCTCCCCTTGGTCCTCTTCTCTGATTGAATTTCCACTAAGCAAACCACTGGTTACTCTCCTTATGAAATCATCTTTGGTCAGAGGGCTGTTCTTCCTCTTGATCTTGAAATGGAGTATTTCTTGGGCATCTCTTGGGAACAAGTTTCCTCAACTACTGACCTATTAGTTGCCAGATCAAAGCAACTAGAGCAGAGTGAAGATATTCTTAACAAAGCTTATCAGAAGATGATGGAATCAAGAGCAAAATCAGTTCAGTATTGGGAAGATAAACACCTAAACCAAATCAGGGACCCTTTAAACCCTGGTGACCTGGTATTGGCTTATAATTGTTCCTTGGAAACTCAGTGGGGAAAGCTTTTCTCTAACCGCTGGAATGGTCCTTACCAAGTAGTCCGTCGAGTTAGAGGTGGATCACATCTTTTTGAGGAGCTGGATGGTACTCAGATGGCCAGAAGGTTCTCTGCTGATCAGGTCAAGAAATTCCACTCTTGTGGAGGCAACTTGGTCCAGAAGTAAGTCCTCCCAATTGTGCACCATCTGGGCAAGATCCTTGTTGTTTTGTGAAAACTCTACTTCATGCCACGCATGTGAGCACTTGGGACGCCTCCTTCATTTTATCTCAGCCACTTCTAGGATTTTTGGTTGGATCAACATATTTTTTTCTCAACCACTCTCAAGATCAAAATGGCAATTCTTTGGTTTCAATCATCTTTCTTTCCTTTCTTTTTCTATGGCATCAAACTTGGGAGCAGACTAGGGACAGTCTGTAAGTTGGGGAGAGATTTGGTGCCCCATTGGGGACACCCAGGCTGCCTTAAGACCTCAATCCATAAACTGTTGCGCAAACGTACCATCTGGCCGAACAACTTATCCTCAGGCTCATCCAAACCGTCCTTTACCCGCGCGCGCGCTGCGCTTCCTTTATCCGCACGCCTTGCGCGTCCTTTATCCACGTTGCTCATCATCCTTTCCATTGCGTGTTGCTCGTCATCTCCGCCGTTGTCATTGCGCGTCCTCATCTTTGTTGTTGCGCATCCTCATATTTGTCATCGCGCGTCCCAATCTCCTCATTGCTACCGTTGCGTGGCGCTCATCCATGATTTACCGGATCCATCCTGACCGCACCTCCAAGCATTTGGCCAATCCTTAGATCCGTCAAATCTCCCATATCACTTGATCTCTCAGTCATGAATCTCAAGCCTGTCAGGATTTACTCAACCGTCTCAAGCCAATCTCCTATCCCCCCAGCTGCGCTCTCATGGACGTCATCCGTCACCTTTCCTGGGGCTCTCCAACCCACTTCCGCCTTTGGAGGAGGGCAGAAGAGTGCCAACTACCGCCTGCAGACATCCACGGCGGTTTGGTTCATTTCTCTTTCCCACCCGGTCCACCTTTGGACAAGGGGTGGGTGACTCTGGTATTGTTGCCCGCGCCCATCCACAGACGGACGCGAGTGACCACATGGTTGTCTTCCCTTTTCCGCTCTATTTGTAGAATCCCTTGTACATAGTCTAACAGGGCCTCCTGCCCATATAAGGAGGGGCTCTCCCCGGCCTTTTTTGATAATCATTGAAAATCAGCATTGGAGCATGGAATGATCCAGCATGAAATCAGCACACCCTTGATCCCTGAGCCTCCATACTCAAACCCTTGATCCCTGATCCTTATCACCAACCAATAGCCTTGCTGGTTGAAGAAAAATTCTGTCTGTTGGAATTTTTTTGAGTGTGTTATACCACTCCTTGATCCCTTTCTCTGACCATACTGGTCCTGATCCCTGATCACCTTTCTGGAGCCAATCACAATTGATTGAAGAGGTCTTATTAAGCTTAAGATCTGGAGTGTTATAACTCCCCTTAGCTTCTTTGGAGTTGCATTCTGCCAGCCTACTCTTGAGTCCCTTGAAAAGTGTTGAGGTTATCCTTGCTTCAAATCAGTTACTGTTTGTTTTAGAGCTTCCTAAACATTGTGCTTTGTCTTGTACAGCCACCCTCAGTTATCTGGTACCCTTCAAGCGCTTGATTGCGGAGAGTTGGGCAGGTTCATTGAGAACCTGGAGGTTGCTTGGGTTTGAGTTGATCATCCCCAATCTTCTGCTGAAGACCAGAGTTATTAGCTTGTGGGCGTTTTTTACATACAACAGCTTTTGTTCTTTGAACTCTAAGAAAACTTTAACTTCTTTTGTTCAAGTTTTTCCCTGCATAATCTTGTCTCAGATAGTGCTGTTCTGTCGCTACCAAAACTATCATCATCCTTACCCTCTACTCTTTGATTCCTCATTTACCAGGTTCTGGACCTTGATCTTGGTTACATTTAAATATTTTTGTAACACTCAGGAGGGCAGCCTAAACAGCACCTTTCCCCTCTGCAAAACTGCCACGGCCTAGCACTGTTTGGAGTCTTACAACAGGGCTAGCAAATTTGATATGGCCTACAAGTTATTATTTTTATCTCCTCTGATTAAGTTATGGAAATCATTGAGTCGTTTGAAGGTTTCAAACGGCATAACTGGACCATGCTACGGGGAGCAATTTTGGCTTATTGGGGAAAAATAGATGTAGCAAAATTTAATTTTCAGGATCTAGATAACCTTGTCTCTCAGTGGGTCTCCAATGGTGGTGTGGCTTCTGCTTCCAATTATCAGGTTTTTAGGAAATCTTGGAATCCCATCCAATCCTACCTTGTCCAAAACAATCACATCAACACAGTGGACGCAATTTGAGTCCAATTTTTCCAATCTTTCTCTCTTGTAGTGCAAGAAAGGATCAAGGACAAACTGGTTGAGTCTGGATCAAGATCACTACCAGGGATAATCAATTCAAGCTCCCTAGTTTCCTTATCCTTAGGGGAGTAGTGGATAAAGTCATGAAAGGTCAAACAGCCCTCAATTTTGAAAAGTCTAAAACTGCTGAACCAGTCCATTCCCCCTCTTTCAAAGAGTCAAACAAGATCATGAATAAAATGGAATCCAATTGCAGGCCCAAGAGCCCTCAGCCTAACCAAGAAACCGCTACAATTGAAAAGATCACTAAACTTCTCAAAACCTTTGAAAACAAAATGGATCAAAAGATTTCCTCTCTTTCTGTTCCTAAAAATTCTAGTGCTGTTCCTAAAAATAATATAGTCTGCTATTATTGCCACAGGGAAGGCCATGGGACTGGTCAATGTCTCAAACTGCAGAAGGACAAAGACAAGAAATTAGTAGAGCAAAAAGGGAATAACTTTTTTCTTCCTAATGGTGCCCTGATCCCCTTTGATCCATCTTGCCCCGTTCCTCATGTGGTGGCCTCTTACCAGCCACCCCCTCCTATGAAGGCATCCTTGACTTCTGTGGATTTCCAATCTTCTTGTGGTACTCTTCAACCCTGGTATCCCCCAGCTATTTCCTCCTCTTCTCTGGCAATCCAATCCAGCTAGGAAGCAACATGAGGAGCCCAAACCTCATAAAGCTCCTTCCTTTCCAACCTCAATCCTCCAAAAAACGCCCAAACAACAATCCTCACCAGAGCCCTCTTCTGATGTAGAAGACATGGAGGTGGAAAAAGAACCGCTCATGGAAAGGTCTCAAGATCACCCTGATCCCCCTTCCTCATCTATTAAAACTCCTCAATCCCCTGATCCTGTTCCTGCTTCACCCAATCTTCCTCCCTCCACCCAGCCCAAAGTATGGTTCAAGAGGGGAATTTCTAAGGATCACCCAAATGCTGTGGAAGGGGTATGAAAGAAAATGTCTGATCTTGAAATTCCTGATCTATCTGTGGCTGAGCTCCTGTCAATCTCTCCATCTGTTGCCAAAGGAATGAAGAAATGGGTTTCTTGTCAACGTGTGGAAATTGGTCCTGAGGAACTCAAGGTCTCCTCTGGAACTTTGATAGAGGATCCTGGTGGAACAGATCCCTCTTCTGAGTCTAGTCTTTACTCATTTCCTCTTGGTTTTCTTCCCTGCCATCTTGGTGAATAAGCTAAAACGTTCTTGCTCCTTGTCAACTCTGGCTCTCAGCTCAACTTGATCTTGGATTCTATGGCCTGCAAACTGAAACTCAGCCCTAGGGTCAGTTTCACCTCTTCAGTTTACGGAATAGGGAATCAGTCTTGCAAATTGGTTGGAATCATTGAAGACATTCCAGTCTGGATTGGCCAAAACATTGTTGGAACTTGTCACTTCTGGATTACACACTTGGATGGACCTATGATTTTGGGTTGACCTTTCCTAATCAATTTTGGAGTAACTCTGATGTTTTCCAATCAAGTTGGGGAGAGAATCCTCCTCCTTGATTCAGACGGTAGAAAAATTGAGGTTCCTCTTTGTTCTTTGGATTATGGTTGCTGGGAAAGAGATTTCCCTGGTCATTTTCCTAAAAAGAAGGATAATTCCAGTTCCTCTCATTTTTTATGGGAGTAGTTGATCCTACTAACAGTTGTAGTTCTTTCCAGCCTCAAACTCCAACTCAAGGGTCAACCCTCATCCCCAAGGCCTATTTCTCTTTCTTTTCAACTATTTCCTCTGATCTCAAAAACATCAAAAATCAAAAACAAAACAAAATAGAAAAATCCAAAAATATTTCTTCTACATCTGTTGTTTCTTCTTTTCCTTGTACTCTTATTCCTAATCAACCTTCCTTCAGTTCCGATTTTAATCTCTGCAATGAGCCTAAACTAGATCCCGATCTCAATCCTATTTTTGGTGGCTTTTGTATGGAAGAATATGGGCTTCAGTGGAGGCAAATTGGGGTAAAAGTAAGTCCTCCCAATTGTGCACCACTGGGGTATCCTACTACCATCATTTTTGAAAATCTACCTTGTGCCACACATGTGAGCAATGCATTATCCCCCGGGACTTCTTTTATGGAAAAGGCACCTTTCAAAAATGTTGCGGAACATCAAACTTGGAAGGCTTTAGAACTTTGTCTCAATCCCCGTAGTCAGATCTCTCTGGTTAAATCTTGGCAAAAAAAAGAACCGCTCTCTTTTGCCTCCAAATATAAACCAGTTGCCAGGAAAATCCAACCAGTCAACCAACCAATGCCTCTCAATCTCAATCCTCCTCTTAGTTGTCCTCCTCTATCCCGCAATCCTTACTGTGGTTTACCTCAATCTCTTGCTGGTCCATTCATCCCCTCTGGCCATGTCACTGAAGAACTTCTGAGAGTAGTCAACTTTGGACCAGATGGATGGCTTCTACCTGATGAGTTGTATTTGATCAAAAATTTCTTGGCTCTTAGGGAAAAAGCTATTGCTTTCTGTGAAGAAGAGAGAGGTCTCTTGAAGGAGTCCTATGGTCTGCCTTATATCATTCCTGTAGTAGAACATGATCCATGGCAAAAGAAAAAGATCCCAATCCCTGCTGCCAAAGTCAATGAGTTCATCAAGTTGGTCTAGGAACAAGTCCAAACCGGTTTATATGAACAGTCAACTTCTAGCTATTCCAGTCCTGTTTTCTGTGTCCTTCAAAGTAACAGTAAACTTAGAATAGTTCATGATCTCCAGCCGCTAAATAAGGTTACTATTAAAGACTCTGGTATTCCCCCTGCTTCTGAAGAGTTTTTTGACTCCTTCTCCGGGAGAGCTTGCTATGGTCTAGGTGAAATTATGGGTGGCTATGAAGAATGGTCCTTACATCCAATTTCTCCCCCTCTCACCACATTTCATACTCCTCTTGGTTGCTTCCAGCTTACTCAATTGCCTCAAGGCGCCACCAACTCAGTTGCGGTCTATCAGGCTCAGATGGTTTGGATCCTCCAGGATGAAATCCCCAATCATGCTGGTGTCTTCATTGACAATGGCGGAATTAAAGGACCAGCTTCTGACTACAACAATGAGCTCTTACCCTGGAATTCAGCAATCCGCTGATTTATCTGGGAATATGAAACCACTTTGGAAAGGGTCCTGTTCTGAATGGAAGAATCTGGCCTCACTGTCTCCGGATCCAAATTGGCTGCCTGTGTCCCTGCTCTGGAAATTGTTGGTCATGTGGTCTGCAAGGAAGGAAGAAGGATGGCTCCATCCAAGATCAACAAAATCTTCTCTTGGCCTACTCCCATCAACCCAACTGAAGTCAAGGGTTTTCTAGGTGTTGTCACTTATGTTCAAATTTTCATCCCATCTTTATCCAAAATCTGTGCTCCCCTATGTTGCCTGACCACAAAAGATTCTGAGTGGATCTGGGCCCAAGAGTGTGAACATTCTTTTCAGCGGCTTAAAATGATTGTTGGCAAGGACATAGTATTGAGGAAGATTGCTTACGGACAGGGAGCTGGCAAGATCAAATTGGCTGTTGATTCCAGTTATCAATCTGTTGGGGCTTTCCTCACCCAGGAAGATGAAAATGGTTGGGACCGTCCTGCTCTCTATGAATCCCTGTTATTTTCAGATGTAGAATCCAGGTACTCCCAACCAAAACTGGAACTCTGTGGCGTGGCTCAAATGTTGAAGAAACTCCAAACTGTCCTCTGGGGTCAAAACTTTGAGTTACAAGTTGACACACAATCCATCATCAAAACAATCAATGCCCCCAGCCTCCCAAATGCTCCTATGACCCATTGGGTGGCCTTTATCCAGCTTTTCTTGTTCAATATTGTTCATAGGTCTGGAAAATCCTTCACCATTCCCAATGGTTTATCTTGATGCCCCCTTGGAGACAAAGAATCAGATTTTGGAGTGGACTTTGACAAGGAGGAGCCTTTAGTTTGTCCAGTCTTCACCTTTTCCTCTCAAAATTACTCTTGCTTCCAACAAGGTTTCTGGCTAAAATTAGAGCAGTACCTTTCCACTCTCCAAAGGCCTCCTGATCTCTCCGCTAAAGATTTTCAATTGCTCAAGAGGAATTCTTCCAACTTCTTTGTCCAGGGTACTAGGCTTATGAAAAGAGGCAATCCTTGTGCTCTAATTGTTGTCACAATCCCCTCCAAGCAAGATTCAATCCTCAAAAGTCTCCATGAAGGCCTTGGGCATTGTGGGGAAACCAAGACCTATTGGCGTATATCCAAACAATTCTGGTGGCCATCTTTGAAGAAATCAGTCTCTAAATGGTGCAAGAGTTGCAAAGTATGTCAGAAACGTGATGTTAGGCGCCTGGATGAAATTTTTTATCCCACTGGAGATTCCACTGTCTTTGGAAGGATTGCTATGGATGTGGTTCACATTAAGTCTGGTGGAGCTAAGTACCTCATTAGGGCTAGAGATGATTTTTCTGGATGGGTTGAAGCAAAATTTCTTAAGAGCCTCAGCTCTGAATTGGTAGCAGCTTTTCTTTACAAGACTTGGAAAATGCGTTATGGCTTGGCTCAATCTTATTCAACTGAAGGTGGCTCTGAGTTTGGTGGCAAACTGGCCAAAATTATCCAATCACTTCCTGGTCAACATAGGGTGACCACTCCTTATTATCCTGAAGGACAAGGCATGGTGGGAAGAGGCCATGCCCCTTTGAAGGCTGCTCTTGTCAAGTTTGCTGGAAAAAATGGAAAGAATTGTTGCAAATTTCTTCCTCTGGTTGTCTTCTCCAATCAAGTTTCAACTAGGCAAACCACTGGCTACTCACCTTAAAAAATTATCTCTGGACAAAGGGCTGTCCTTCCTCTTGATCTGGAAATGGAATCTTTTGTAGGTATTTCTTGGGAAAAGGTTTCTTCCACCACTGATCTATTGGTTTCCAGATCCAAGCAACTGGAGCAAAGTGAAGATGTTTGTGACAAAGTTTATCAGAAAATGATGGAGTCAAGGGAAAAATCAGTCCAGTATTGGGAGGATAAGCATTCCAATTGAGTCAGGGACCCCTTGAATCCTGGTGATCTAGTTTTAGCTTACAACCAATCCTTGGAAACTCAGTGGGGAAAGCTTTTTTCCAATTGCTGGAATGGTCCTTATCAAGCGGTCCATCAAGTAAGAGGTGGATCATATCTTTTTGAGGAACTGGATGGTACTCAGATGGGCAGAAGGTTCTCTGCTTATCAGGTCAAGAAATTTCATTGTTGTAGAGGCAACTTGGACCAGAAGTAAGTCCTCCCAATTGTGCACCACCAGGGTCATCATCTGTGTTTTTGTTGTGAAACTCTACTGTATGCCACATACATGAGCACCTGGGAAGCCTTCTTCATTTTATTGCAATCAACTCTAGAAGATCTTCTTTGGATGGATCAAGATATTCTTTTCAATCACCCTCAAGATCAAATGGCCATTTCTAGTGTTTGATCATCTTTCCTCTCTTTTTTTTATGACATCAAGCTGAGATGCAGACTAGGGACAGTCTGTAAGTTGGGAAGAGATGTGGTGACCAAATCTGGACACCCTGGAACAGATGCAGAAAATTCAAATTTTTTTTTTACAATTCTTTTATTTAGGTGTTATTCAAAAAAAAAAATCTTTTTTTTTAGTATCAGTTCTCCAACTTCCTCATCCTGTCAAACATCCCTTTGTCCCATTGGTCTAGGACAGGCCTCTCTTGGCCCCACCATCTAGACACTGCGGTTGATTCCTTCTCTTGTCAATCCCCCCCTTCCTTTTGGCCAAACGCGCAGGCCAAGACCCACTCGGCGTGAGATCTCATCACAAACACCACCACCACCATCACCACCACTGCCATAGCCCTGTCTTTCTTCCACCCAAGCCAGAGCCATAGACAATGAAATTCCTTGAGTTCCCCCAGCTTGGACTGTTTGCCTTGATGTTGTTTGATTCATCTCAACCCGTTTGAGTCTCCACCAGGATCGAGGCTTACTCTTGCAAGTTGGTTGCCAGCAAACGTAAACTCATCAAATCCTTGGATCAAGAATTCACCTCTGACCTCAAACTCTCCACCTCTCCATCCTCCTCATCCCCAGATCAAGCAAATCCCCACCTCCTCAGCCTTCAATACCCCTTTGGTAGGCTGGATAATAAGGATTGTCAAAAGACCTTCTGGTTACTCATTTCTGCCCTCAACGCTGCCTACCCCAATCATGACTTCAGTCAATTCAAGGTCCAAGACTTTCACGCCAACTTGCCCCGGCTAGTCCTACTCAAGCTATCCAAAGCTTTCCATCAGGATGGCCCCCAAACCAACTTTGCTTCCACCCTCAGCGCCCTTTTGACTTCCCCCAGTTGTGCTACCACTGACTCTGTCCATCCCTCCAATCACTTCTCCTCAACCTCTCATCCATACCCTCGCTCAAAGCCCAACTCCTTGAACAGCATCCACCCTCTCATCAGTGACGCCCTTGATCCCGTCATTGATCTATCCCACTTTCAAGTTTACTCTTACTAACCTGACGCCAATCCATCCATAACTCACACCCCCTTCCATCTTTGGGTGGGGGTGGGAGAGTGATGTCTACCGCCCCCGGACACCCGCGGGTGGTCTGGCCCATTTTTCTTTTCCCACCCCTTCTGACTTCGGGCGGGGGTGGGTGTGATTCCGGTATTTGTCGCGCGCGTCCATCCATGGATGGACGCAGGATGGGTGAAGGGATGAAGAAGGATCCCACCCCGGTCAGGAAGGCCAGAATTCCACCAACCTGCGTGATAAAATTCTTCTGATCACCTAAAATCTTTAAATCAAAAAAAAAGAAAAAATTTCTTTTCCGCTCCATTTGTAGTATCTGTTGTACATAGTCTAACAGGGCCTCCTTCCCATATAAGGAGGGGCTCTCCCCTGCCTTTTGGAGAGAATCCGAGCATCCTAGAACCCATGAGCACCATAGGAGCACATCCTATCCCCACATCACATTGGCACAGTGTATCATCATCATTTTCACCTTGCAATACATCATCCATGGGGTCTTCATTCCCCTTTATCTGAGACAAAAATTTGGGTATATCTATGATTGCCCCTTGATCCTTGAGCCTCCATACTCAAACCCTTGATCCTTGATCCTTATCACCAACCAATAGCTTTGCTGGTTGAAGAAGAATTTGACTAATTGAATTCTTGAGCCGGTTACACCACTCCTGATCCCTTTATACGACCATACTGGTCCTGATCATCCTTTGATTACCTTTCTGAAACCAGTAACATTTGACTGAAGAGGTTTTATTAAGCTTAAAACCTGGAGTGTTAAACCTCCCTTCATCTTTTTTGAAGTTGAATTCCGCCACGCTACTCTTGAGTCCCTTGAGAAGTGTTGGGTTATTCTTGTTTGAATCAGTTATTGTTTTGCTTCCAGAGCTTCTTCAAACAATTAGCTTTGTCTTGTGCAGACACCCACAGTTATCTGGTACCCTTCAAGCGCTGGATTGCGGAGAGTTGGGCAGGTTCATTGAGAACCTGGAGGTTGTTTGGGATTGAGTTGATCTTTCCTAAGCTTCTGCTGACGACCAGAGCTATTAGCTTGTGGGCGTTGTTACTTACAATTTCCTTGTCTTGTTGAACTCTGAACAAACCTTGACTTCTTCTATCCAAGTTTTCCCCGGCACCATCTTGCCTCAGATAGTGTTGTTTCCCCAGCTACCGACTACTATAATCTTTATTGTCTTACATTTGGTCCCCCTTTTACCAGGTTCTGGCCTTTGATCTTGGTTACATTTAAATATTTTTGTAACACTCAGGAGGGCAGCCTAAACAGCACCTTTCCCCTCCCCAGAACTGCCACGGCCTAGCACTGTTTGGAGTCTTACAGCGGACAAATGCTTACATAGTGCAGCTTATCCAAGACTGCTTTTTCATCCCTGAATTTTGGCAAGGAACACAGGTATCCTGCGTGGACTTGGAAAAATTTCTTGTCCTTGATTTCAGTGATCATTGGCTGTCCCAAAACATTTCAACTGATAATCCTGTATTTAGTTTACCTTGCAAATATGATGTTTCTATTTCAGCCAACCCAAATTTATCAGTATCTTAGTGTACTGGCTTTTCTTTATCCATTTCTCTTAATCATGATGCTTATAAATCAATTCATGTATGCCTTATGCAACTTAATACTTGATAAATGAGTTCATAATGTGAAATTGCGGTGAGCTGAGTCCCATGAGCATCTGTGAAAGTGAGAGACGCAAAGTCCATGCACACTTTTCATTCATCTGAACCATTGGCCAGATGCATTGTGGTAGCTCTATGGACAGTGACCATTGTTGTAGTCCACTGTAAGCATCTGGTAATGTGAGACACTCAAAGTTCATTCACGCTGTTTATTCACTTTCCCAATCGTCCAGATGCATTTTGATAGCTCTATGGATGGCAACATTGTTTTAGTCAAGAAAATTGGCGCAAAACCCTGTGATTAAACTTGGGAAAAAATTGATTAAACCCAAAACAATTTTTGCCCAGTCCAAGCATTCTTAAAAAAACAATACTTTTTTCATCCAGGGTTGTGTTATCCCTGCATTCACAAGATTGAATGGCATGTGAAATGTGCTGTGTGCCAACCAAGCGCTTCCTGCAATGCCACGTCACCTGATCATTGAAACTTTTAATGACCCCAATGTCATTTCCACTCTCTTGCATCTATGTATTTCAACATCAAGCTCAATATAAAGTCCCTAATCTCTTGGTTTTGTTTGATACATATAATTATTGATCACTTACCCTCAGGCATCACTTACAGAGACATAAACACTGAAACTTGTATATTGACTTTTATTGCATTAAGAAATATAAGAATAGAAAGGCTCTCAAGATACAGGAAGAAAAAAAGACCACCCAAGTCTTGACTATTGTTGGCGCAATCCACTTGCCTCAGGGTTGTGATCTGGAAATATGCCAATGGTGGTACCAGGCTTCTTCTTGATTTTTCCTGATATTAAGGTGATTGCTGCAACAATTTTTGAGTTGTCATGAGGAGCCACAAGTTTGAGGTCAATTTCCAAAAGGGATTGCAGTGCTGCAGGATGATAACCATCAATTGGAACTTTTTTAGGGAATTCAAGGAGGGTGAATTCCTTGGGTTTCACCTTTCCTGACACACAATCAATTAGTGAATGCAACTGCTTGATTTCTTGGTGCTTCATATCAACTCTTAATGCTATTTCATCTAGGAGTTGAGTTAGATCATTTGGTTCACAGCTTCTCCAGGGGGTTTCAATGGTTGTGCTAGTGCCATCTTTGTCTTTCTCCCAATCAGAAACAACATCCAAATGGTCAAATATTGCAATGACTTCTGCTGCTTCTTTGGGAAGATATTTTCAGGCTGTGTGAAAATGCTTTTCACTTATCTGCAACACAAACCAACACACACCATCAGCGTCCATTATTTGAATAAAAACCCCCAGGACTCATGCTCTAACAGTTGTTTTGGCTTGCTGGATGGATGCGCTTTGGGCCTTGGTAATTTTACTTTCTTGAAACTTTGACCCTAATAGTTCAGCTTGCCGTATTTATCTTCCCTGCCCCAAGACCCATCTCATCAATAATGCCCTCATGTTCTACATGTCATCCCACACCATACCAGGTTGCACTTTTTCCAGTTCAAGTAATGCTGGACTATGATCACACCTATTGCTGCATTCCATCCCAATGATACAAAGGACCTTGTATTCCACTCAAATGTAATCCTTGAGAAACCTGCCTTTTGCACATCCCTCTCACATGTTACCTTAGAACTCCATGGGAAATTGTTGGTTGATAGCACATTGTGTGATGGGTGGAATTGTGGGGGTACAATGTTGGTTCTGAGTCTAGCCACTTCTTCATTGTATTGCAGCTGCCAATCCACCCAATTTGCCTTTCCATGTTCTTTCTGGAAATACTCAAGATGCCACATGACCCGCCGGGCCCTCATAGGAGCCCACTGTTCCCATTCCAGTATTTCTTCAGGAGAGGGAGGTGGGGGGAAGTTGGTTACCTTTTCTGGCATCCCCATCATAAAGCGGACCCATTCTTGTAAAGAATGTGAGATTGTACTAGAATAACTGGGGAGGGGGGTTTTTGTAACCATCCGGCGCACTTGTCTCAATTTGCGGTCTAAATTCTCCTTGTCAAGTTTTTGCTTTTCAGAATGGTTGTTCAGTCCAATCCTAGATTGAGCAGTACAATCATTCATTTCCACTAAACCAATAACAATCAGCATCTCTGTGTTAATGAAATTGGTGGACTTCCCAGTTCAATCATACTTCTCACCTGATTCTGGTATAGTATTCACATCTGCGCAAACCCCCCTGAGTAAGTCATCCAGGAGTCCCTCATGATATTGCAAACCAGAGGATACTGTATCTTGCACAGCAGAGGATATTGTCTCTACAGCCAGCATTGGAGTGTCTTGACCAGCTGCAGCAGGTTGGGAGGTATGGGAACTTTGGTCTGGCGTGATAAATAATTCATATTCAAGGGTTGGCTATGTTATAATTATAGCCAGAAATTAGCTTAGGAAAATGAGCAGTAATTAAAGCAAAAGAAATTCTGGACAAGTTGTGTCAATAATTGCTTGATGGGCTCTCACAATGGGGCAACACGTTGGATGATATTTTTGATGAATTCAATTGGATGATGAATAGATGGATGGAAAACAGCAGGGAGAAGAGCTCCTTAATTATGAAAGATTGGCCTCTTGTGATCCCATGACACAACAAGCCAAAAGGCAAATTTTCCGCCCCAAAAGAGCTCCACAGGCTCTACAGGCCTTGTTACTTGGTTTGGGCTACATCAGCCCACATGGCATCAGTCCCTGAACCTTTACGGCCAGGCCATTCTGGTCCATTCTGGTTTTTCCATCCTTACGGGGCTGAACCAGCCCCTGTGCTGTTCAATCCCTGGGATGGTTGTCTGTTACAACCGGTCCTATTGCCTCACACACTGGCTGTTTGCCTCATGCAACCAGCCGCTGGCCATACAAATGGCCAGGTGGGACCCAGGACACACCTGGGTCCGGTCTCAGACTCACATGGGGGGGGGGTGTGACCAGCAGACATGCTGTCCCCCCCTCTTTCTCTCAGATCCCTGGAGGGGCGGTCAATTCCCCCTACCAGGGGCCCTGGGGGTTGATACCCCCAGGGCGTTGTCAATGGAAGTGGGCTGGGGGGTAGTCAAATCCCCTCAGCCCCGTCGCTCCTCCCCCTTGGTAAAGGGGGGGGGGAGAGCACCCCTGGTGTCTGCTTTGCTTTTATGGTGGACGGGTTATCAGATTCCCCCCACCGCCGGTTGCTCTCCTTGCGGCCAGCCTTGTCATCCTTTGGGCAAGGGGGTGATGAAATCCCCCCTGCCCTGACCGACCGCCTTGTTGCGGTCGGTCACTGGCTGGTTCAACCTAGTCAGCCACCCCCTCCCCCTTGCAATGGCAAGCAAGGGGAGGGGGAGCAATCCGGGGCCACTGGCCCTTGTTTGCGACCGGCCAGGCCTGCACGGCGTTGCACTGCGCCGGATCCCGCGACAGCCCCGCGCGTGCCTTTGGGCCCCGTGTGGGCCAAACCAAGGGATACAAGCGGCCCCAAGTGGGCCCCCGCACGGGCAGCAGCCCCAAGCGGGCTGCAACATGGGTGGAGGCCCCAATGGGCCGCCCCAAGCCCAAAAACTGAGACAAACACACTTTGGTGGGCCAGCCCGTCTGGCAAAGTATTTCAAAAATAAACCTTGGGCCCAATTATGCCCATACAATCCCATCTGGCTGTATTTGCCCATATCCCCCACTGGACCCGTGTACCAATAAGCCTGTTTCACGCGTTTTGAGGCCAGTTTCCCCAAATCAGTGACATCCACACAGGCCCATATGGTCCGTGTGAGTGTCCAATGGGCTGGAGAAGCCTATATGTGCATCTCATTTGGATTACACTTATACGTAGCACATGTGTAAGTGCATACATATTTTAACAGGCTAAGGTTAATGTAATACTATAGTACTAGTCTTTAATGCCCCAAATTTGGGGAGGAGGGCCCTATTGCTGGTGTTAGAGGCAAGGCACAATGCAGCTTATGATTAAGTTGCAGAGCCAACTCTGGGGACTGAATTTATTTTGGAGAGGGTTGACATTGGGATTTTCCAAACCTCAAAAAACCAATATTCTTATAGAGATGGATGGTGAGTCTGTGAGCTATTATTTTTTAACTGTGAGAGAGTATGAACAGATAAATTTATGGATAGACTGGGTGATTGGTATGGGGGAAAAAACAGATAGAGGATGATGATCAATGTGAGATAAGAGGATTTCTTATTTATATTCCTACCCTCCTCCTTAACCATTCCCTGATTGTAAACATTTGAAAACTGAGGATTTGTCTGTACAATTCATTGGAAAATAATAAAATGCATGATGAAAATTTTAATATCCAAGATTCTTTTGTTTCAAATATTACGTCTACCAACCTCACATCTAATCTCCATTTCATCATCCCTTAGGCCCTGTTCATGTCCACACAAAGTGTCATATGGTTGGCGTTTGGTGTCCACTTGTCCACTTTTCCTCAAATGATGCTTTTTGATACTTGCTAAGGTTTTAGGTAACCCATAGGCCAAACACCGTGGGTACTTTCATGTTGAAATCCATACCTGCACATTCCACAATCAGTTTTGACCTTGTCCTTATATAAGCTAAAAGGGGAAATCAATACTTGTGCCAGCAAAAACAAAGTTATTTTATTGCCTGGATATCCAAATATCCCCGCAAAATTGTCCAAAAAATCCACTTGCCCCACTATCTCCTTTCCCCTCACCACCACAATCTCCCTTAGATCTGTTGAGATTACTTGCAAATTTAGGTTGGGGTGGGCTGTGTATGGATCTTTGGCGTCTTCTGCATGTGCATCTTGGAATAACTGAATAACAAACCAAACATCCCCAACTTCTGATTGCGCAAACAGCTATGTGATTTGACCAAATGAACATAGTTCATCCCGCATGATCTCCACATAGGAATTGGGGTGATTTTTCCCTTGATCCAGCCGTTGCACTGTAAATATTTTATGATGTATCAAGGTACTGTTGATTTTGTGCAAATTGTAATTGAGAGACACATCCTGTTGCAGACCCAATCTTCCAATCTCTTGTATCCATAAGCAATGTATTTCTGGGTCTAATGGGGTGAGGCTGAAGCGGGGATTTGAGTTTTCTTGTCCCTTGTTAATTACCTTGGACTGGATCAATAAAATTGAATATTGAATCCTTGATATACATGTCTTCATGATTGTACCATGTATATCACCTGTAATCAATTCATTTATTATTTGCTTTGTTTTCCCAGTAAGAAGGAAGGTGTACAACATGATTCTTAGTCAGCTCACCTGTGCAATTGTTCTTTGGTATCCTTCCCAAGATTCCATTCAACCTTTCATGGGCACAGGCTGCTGTGGCCATTGGTGGACCAAACCTTTTTATCACTTCTGGGTAATGCTGATTAATGTGCACATTGGGTTTAATCCTTTGTTGTAGCCATCCAGTCCTTAGTGTTTGACAGTATTCCAGCATTAGTCGTTCAACCTCCATGATATCTTGGTTTGAAATATGATGCTTCATTAAGATTTTGGTCATGTAAATGAGAAGCACTTTTGAGTCCTTCAAGATTTTTATTGAGCCAATGTAATCAATACTGGGTCTATGCTTACCACTCCACAAAGGAATCATAGCAAGGGGATAGTAAACCATGTAGAGTGTCAGCCACTCCGCGGCCTTGAGGGATCCTGCACCATGATATCCAACATTCTTTGGTACCCTTGTCATCCATGATGGCACCTTTGTGTCCTCAACCACCTTTTGGATGCGCCTCAAATTTTTAAGCATTAATCAAGGCCCTTGGATGGATTATTCCACTTGAGCTGCTTTCCCTCTGTCATAATCCTTGTTCACTGGACTGCTTCCCTCACCCCCCATCAGCTTCAGAGTACTTGTGTGGCTTCCTTGACTGGCTATAATTTGTGAACTTCCCAAGCTCCCAATAATTCTACTTCTTAAAGAATACAAGTGAGTACTAGTATATTCAGAAGATGGTTGAGATTCCTTGCTTTTCTGTGAGGCTGATGATGATTCCCTGGCCTGTGAAGATCTCAATTCCTATTGTCTGGATTTACTTGTCAAGCTTTCTTCCATTATTTGTGGAAGTTCTCTCAGATTGCTGGAATTAAGCCGTCTCTTGGTAATTTTCTGGTGGTGATCACCATCCTCTGATTGATCTTCAGGAGACTTCCTTCTCTTGCCCTTTCCAATGATGCTTTCCACATTATCCAGTGATCCAGTTTTCTCTCCTCTGCTCTTCTCTTGGATTTTTTCCTTCCCCAATTCTTCTCCTGCTAGAGAAATGTTAAGATGACTCATGCTATGATCCTTGAGATTTCCCAAAATCCACCCATGCATGAGCTCTATTACTAAATATTCTATTGGGCGCCAATATGGAATCCTGTTCAAACAGCTTGCTTTGACCCCCTTCTCCTTGGTAATTTGATCTCACTCCAATGATGTCTGACATTCCTCCCAATTCTTGGCATTCTTCATGTGCTTGGAATTTCTCCTTGGCTGGAACCCCTTGACATTTGGATCATTGATCTTGTCCTTTGTAATTTGAAAATATTAGCAGAACATGGTTGAAGAATGACCAGAGAATCCTGCCACCTTGTGCATAGCTGGCAAATTCCCAATCAAGGGGACCAGTGCAACAAATATCTCCCTACTTTGAGGAAACTAGCTGGTTTCAAAAAACCATAATCTTCCCCAGAGTTCTTTGATTTCATCAACCAATGGATCTAGAATTTGGTTAATTTCTTCCACTTTGGGTTCCTTGGGCCCAGGGACAATACCAAAAAGGAAAAAATTCTCTATCTTGTAACATTCTGCTAGTGGAATGTTGAGAAAGATCAAGATCACTGCTCCCACTGAGATTGATTTGTGCCCAAACTTATTTCCAGATGGGTTTAACCAATCCACATAGAGACTGAAGACAAGGTTACCTGGTTGTTGGATAAATTTCCTGTTTTTGTCTGCGCCTCCAACAAATTTGCGCCAAACTGAGCCATCCCAAAAATTGCTCATCACATTTGAATTGAGGTTTTGATGATGAAGATTGCTTTCAATGAGATTTTCAAACTCTGCAAACCATAATTTATACCAAGCCAGGCCTTCAAGCTTTGATAATGAAATGTTTGAGCCAGTTTGATGGGTCTGTTATTTTTCCCACTGGTCTTCATCAGCAATTCTGTATCACAGTAAATGCCCTGCTCATTACCAGTTTGTCACACAAAGATTTTGCTAGTGGAATAGAACTTGGCAGTAAATTTCTTGACAATTGATGCTTGGTTGTCAGATTGGTCTGGGATTGGATACAGCTTGAAGCATTCTTGACAGCATATCTTTGTTTCCAGGCTGGGCTCAAAACCTAGCCTTTGAATTAGAGTGACTTTGCTTTGAGGTATTGCCTTCATGATGTTATTTAGATCAGAATTGAATTCCCTCCCCAGATTCTTAATCTTCTCCAACTCTGTCTTCAATAAATATGTGATTTCCAAGTTACTAAGTTGATGAACAAGGCACAGTCTTGCAGCTTGGAGAAGCACAAGCAGACTGTGCCTTGGGACTAGATGAAAAGAGTTATACTTAAGGTCTTGAGTATTGAACCAGTGCCCTCCCTGGTGAAGTGGAATCTTAATCTGCTCTTTGCTTTCATTACTTGCTGGATTGTTGGAAACCTGAAAATTATTATATTAGGAAAATCAGAAGATCAGCACATGAAGTTACAGTGTTAACTATTTTCCCATCCCTCCTCTCCACTTACATGACTGCTCCCTTGTAATGGCAATATATCTGTTGTGACTTGCAGGGCCTGATTGAGTCTGCTTATAGCCGCCTGATGTTTCTTGAAGGCAGAGGAAGAAAAAGCCATTCCTATCTTTTTTTTCCATCTTCATCTTCATATGTGCCCTTGCCAAATTTGAATTCCGGAAATTGGCATATCTTCCATGTGGCTGTCTTCATATCAAATGATGGATAGATGGATGGGTGGATGGATGGATTGATGGATGGATGGATGGATGGATGGATGGATGGATGGATGGATGGATTGATGGATGGATGGATGGATGGATGGATGGATGGATGGATGGATGGATGGATGGATGGATGGATGGATGGATGGATGGATGGATGGATGGATGGATGGATGGATGGATGGATGGATGGATAGATGGATGGATGGATGGATTCATAAAATGATGGAGGGATTCAGCAATCAGGTTCTGGGTGCATTACCCACCCACATTTTATACACTAACTGGAACAAATATATGCATTGAGGAGTGACTCACTATCAATTTTCACCATCCATTACCTTAGCCTCATAGTTATTGTCCATTAGCTTAGGCTGAGCTTTCCCCAATGGTTGGTGATCATGAGCCTGCCCCAATGGTTTCCAACCATTAGCTTTCCCCAATGGTTGCCAACCATTAGCTTTCCCCAATGGTTGCCAATGATTAGCTTGCCCCAATGGTTGCCAACCATTAGCTTTCCCCAATGGTTTCTAACCATTAGCTTTCCCCAATGGTTTCCAACCATCAGCTTGCCCCAATGGTCACCAACCATTAGTGTGCCCTAATGGTTGCCAACCATTGGCTTTCCCCAATGGTCTCCAACCATTAGCTTGCCCCAATGGTCACCAACCATTAGCTTTCCCCAATGGTCAGCAAACATTAGTTTGCCCCAATGGTTTCCAGCAATTAGCTTGCCCCAATGGTTGCCAACCCCCAATGATTGCCAACCATTAGCTTGCCCCAATGGTTACCAACCATTAGCGTGCCCCAATGTTTTCTGGCAATTATCTTTCCCCAATGGTAGCTGACCATGAGCCTGCTGCAATGGTGGCTGTCCATTGGCAAAATTCCACTTTTTTTAATATTAAAGTCATCATCCCCCTGTGCTTTGCAATTATTGAATGCTGACCCTGCTCTCCTCCTTTTGATAATCATGCAGTGTAAACAAAAAACAACCCATCATGGTACAATACCTCTTGAATGGAGCCCCATCAAAAAAACCCAGACTCTTCAATCAAGCTGTTTTTAGCAGTGTCCCTGGCTCCAACTCCCACTTCTCTCAATGTCTCTGATCCTACTGTAGAGTTGTGATGAATATCACCAAGTCAACAGATACTCACTGGCAAAAAATCTCCAATTCCCTACAACAATCCCACTTTCAATTGCTGCCATCATCTTTTATTCATCAACATATTCACTCCACTACCTCTCTAGTCCCGTCCAAGTCTTCATGTCTAATACATGGCATATAAACCCTAGCAAGAGGTTTTTTTCTTCAAAACCTTTGACAAATCAACTTTTCTTGCTGTGGTTTCAATTGGTCTGAGCCTTGGGAATTGCATTGAAACCAGTTTTTTATGGTGCTCATCATTAAACATTGGAACCATGCCCATGCACATGGTGCATTTCAAAACTACCCATTAAACTCAGTGCATAACACCAAATTCAACCTTACCATTTTCCTCAAGAGGTGGTTCATGGGCAGGAAATCCAATATTAAGTCCAGAAAATATCTTTCAGAAGCCCATGCAGTAAAAAAAATCAGACAAGAAAATCCAGATGGCACAAAAAAGTAAGCAATTACTCCCTATCATCCCATGGTATTTTTTACCCCAATTTTTTTCACATGGTTTTTCCTCTGTGCCTACAGCTCTCAAATCAAAAAAAAGATATCTTGGAATCACTTGGATTACCAGAAAATCAGTCCAGTATATTCAGTGAAACACAATGTTGATCTGAAACTGAGGTCTCCAATGAAAAGGTCTTCCAGAAGGTCCAGTGCTAATGGCAATATCAAGGTTTCTCTGCCCTTGGTCACCAAATAGATAAAAAATTTTACAACATGAAAGCTGAGAAACTTGGTAGACGGTACAAAAGTGGTAATTCAATGTGGATGATGAGGAAACCTTCCAACCCCCAAGAAAAACTCAAAAAGGTGCCAACAAGACCCCCAACCAACTGTTATCATCCTGTTTTGATTTCTTCACTTTCTCCAGAGGGAAAAAAAGATTTTGGATATGCAGCCTCCAATTGACCTTGCCTTCATAATTTCCAAGCTAATAACTTAAATTATTTGTAGATATAAAGTAATGTTTCAATACTGATTCTTGGGATAATATAATTTTCAACTCCCACCTTAATCCATAGACTCTTGCAAGGATATTCTACTTGGAATATTTTTGTCATCAGACATACCTGTGTTGTAAAATCACATAAATATCATGAAATCTTGAACATGTCCAAATGTTTTAATTATCTTCCCCTGCATCAAAATACATTCTACATTGTGCAATTATTATCAACATAAATGTACCAATACCATTTACATAAAAGCTCCTTCGTGCAATGATTTGATGTGGTACATACCTTTGACATATTAAACTGCTTTTGGAAACCATGCACATGTATGTGTATTTGTATGGTCTGTAAAGCATGTTTGGGTGCTGAGCCAAGTTTTTCCGAAATTTTCTAAAGCGCGCGTGGCACTTAGCAAAGTCATCTTGACACCTGGCAAAGCCTTCTTGGTGCCTTGCCAATGTCAACTTGGCACCTGGCCAAATTGGTCTGGCGCCTGGACAAGTTTATCTTGGTGCAGATCAAAGCTGGTTGCATTGAACTGCCAATCACATGATCATACTTGAAAAATAAAGGCTAGAAGTCAGGGGGAGGGAGGCTGGTCGATTTTGGTGCAACCAGCTTTGATTGGTATCAAGGGGAGCTTGATAAGGTGCCAAGTTTGAATCCCTGCAAGCCAAACATAATCCAGCTCCCTGGGCGCCAATCCAAGTCCTGCTAGGCACATTCCAAGTAAAACTTGGACAGGCGCCCAGACGCGCTTTACACACCATATGTGTATATGGCCACAGGAGAGGCCTAAAACAACATTTTTCATCAAAAATATAAACTTTTGGTTGCAATATACACCCCCATTTGCAAATTTATGGTGTATAAAGCCCGTCTGGGTGCCAGGAAAAGTTCCAGGTTTTGTTTTTAAAGTGTGTGTGGCACCAAAAAAGCTAGCTTGGCACCCAGCCAAGTGATCTTGGTGAGCTTTCAAGTGCCAGTTGGTGCATTGCCAAATTGGCATGGTTCCTTTCCAAGTTGGTTTGGGTGTCAATCAAAGCTGGTTGCGCAACCAATTCTCAACTTTATTGTTTCTCTTTTTTTGACTCAACTTACCTTTTTGAATATGCTTTGACAAACAGTCTCATGACTTTTGGCTGCCCACTGTAATTTTCCCCCACATCATCAAATTTGTCCCTCAAGCAGGAGAAGATAACAAAACATGAGAAAAAAAAACAATAAAATATAAATATATATATTTCAGAGCACACCATACCAGGATGGGTTTCCCAGCAGATACCACTCATGTAATCTTCCCCCACATCATCCAATGGGTACCTCAAGCAGAAAAAGTTAAAAAAACATGAGAAAAAAATAAAAATAAAATAAAAATAAATAATCAAAAATAAAGTTGAAAGAAATATCCAAATTCTGTAATCCAATTCAACTTGTGAGCTCAATTCTCAAAGGCACAAATAATTCTTATATCTATTTGGTCCTATTATGAACTAAAATGTGGTTACTGATCAATAGGCTGTGATTTAAAACTATGTTCCTTCAAGAGAATTTTTATCCCCCTGGTTCAACAGGCAGTAAAATGATCACTGCAACCTGGTGGTTGAAAAAGTGAATTCTTTACCACAAAGTGTGTTGGAGTTTATGGCTCACTCCTCAGTTAATTTTCCCAACCTACCCATTACATAGTTATTTAATTGGAGGTAGCATTTCTGATGATTTTGAGGTTGAATGGGTTTTCCACTTGCCCCTGGAACTTGGTGGAGAAATTTGGGTTGAACTCCACTCATGGATGCTGTCCAGGACCAGAGGAGATTGAAGGTGTAGTAGGGTAAAGATATGTGGATGTAGAGGGGAGGGTGATGTGACAACCTCTGTCAATGACAGAGGGGGGGAGGTGAGATCAACTGAAGATACAACAGCAATACTTCTTGAGATATAGCTTGGATACATGTGAGATACAACTTGCCACCTGCATAAGGGTGGCACCCTATCTTTTGTGGTGCATCATATTTATTTAATTATTGTTTTTTTAGAATAAGATGGCTCAGGTTAAATTCAGCCCTGTGATTTACTAAATTCACACCATTTTTCCAATAAGGCATGATTTTAGCACCTTTTTTTTCTTTGACCTTCTTTCTAAATGTATGCCTTTTGGGGCATTTTACCACAGAAAAAAAAGGTCCAAGGCATGACTTGATGAATTTTTTCTTGTTAGATCCAGCGCTTATTGCATGTTTTCCCAGGACAAAAGGCATGAGAAATTAGCATTGAGTTCTCACACCAGGAATATCATGGGAAGTCATGCACCAGGCTGGCCCTTCTGGAGGCCCATCAAAACCACGAAACAACAGAAGTTTCAATTGTGTCTGTGGCAATTAAGTCCTCCATGGCCCCAGTTTTGATTACTAGCCTGTCAGGAAATGGATAGAAATGCATCTTTTAATTTCAAATCTAAAACAGATGTTGTTTTTATGGCCACACAGCTGCTTTTGCAGCTGAATTTTTGGCAGTTTGGCCATAAAACCCTCCAAGAACCACCTCCCAATCTTTATTTCTTTTATGTATCTATATTTTTCTGTTATGTATTTTTATATTATACATTTTTTATAATCTATAATTTTTTATTTTTTTATTTTTTATTCAAACGTGTTGAATCATATACTCTACCCTCTTTTATCTACAGGCGCTCTACTTATCAATTTCCCCCTGGCTACGCGTGCACCTAACTCCTCTAAAACAAATTCCACATGCATCACTCTCACAACTGCTGGTCTACTTAAGTTCCACAGTCTCATCACAGAATCTACTTACTCAATCCATCAGTAAACCGCTCCTCAACCTCCCTTCTGTCCCTTCCATTGATCCTTCCCTGCTCTCCCCCTTTCTTATCCTCTCTTTCCTTCCATCCTTCCTCACTTTTTATCTTACCTTTGTAACCCAATCCATCACCAACCTTGCCCCTCAAACAAACTTCACCGGACCACAAACTTCACCTAACCTTGTCACTGAAAGAAAATTATGGTGCTAAACCAAGACCACTGTATTTCATGAATGACAAAAGTGCAAGGTTGGTGAAACTGTTCAGATGAGGTAAACAAGAAAGATCAAAGGAATGAAACCAACAAAGGCAATGGCTGATTTCAATCAATCAGCCTGCAATCAACTCAGAAGACAAACAGTCAAGCTGGATAACATGATGACTGGTGGAGATAGAAATAATCAGAACCTGATCAATTTGTCAATGCGCTGAGCACTCAAAATTGAACTGCATACATATGTTGTTGGTCTTGAAGGATGGTTGAGACATTCCTTGACCTTGGATGGATGCAATCTGTAGTTCTGTAAAGAAATCAAGTTAGTGTCTTGAAGCTTGAGGAGTGTTGAATCAGATTTACCAGCTGTGTGATGTCTTGGTGCAATGGGAACCGTATTTGGAGTATTGCGGGTGAGATGAATGATGAAAGGAAGATCTTGAGCAAGGAAGAATGGAGAAGATGAAGATGGGAAGATGACACAAATGATCAGCCGACCAAAGGCGGTTGATTCCTCCCGGAACAAAAGAAGACAGGCTGGCTTGCAGTCGGACTTCATATTTGAAGTATTGACACTGTAGCTGGTGTTCCACTTCACAGTCTGAGAAAAGTATGGGTCCGCGTCAGTCCATGGCTGGGATTATTCCAACATCCTCCCTTAATTCAATTCTCCAATAACTATTCACTGACATGATGTACCATTTGGGACACCAAGTTTTTAGTAGCGGCTTTTGTTAAGCGATCTGCAACCATCTCTTCTGATCGGATGAGTTTGATTTCAATTGATGCCGCCTCAATGTCTTCTCTCAATCCTTTGGTCTTTAGATCGATGAATTTTGTTTTGGAATTGCATCCAAAATTTTTAATTTTATTGTTGAGACCCTTGTTATTGATGAGATGGATGCTGGGAGTAATTGGTTTTCTCCAGAGTTCTTTGATCAGGTGGTTGATCCATCTGCATTTGAGTTGTCCATCATTCAGAGCATTACATTCAGCTTCAGTTGATGAATAGGTGATGTTGTGTTGTCTGCAACTTGTACAGTACAAAGGTGAGCCTTGAAAGAAACAGATGAATCCAGATTGGGACCTTCTTGTGACCGGATCGTCTGCCCATGTGGAGTCACTGTAGCAAACCAGGTTGGGTGAGTTGTTTTTCTTGGAGATGAGGAGAGTTTGATCCTTTGTTTATGCTAGATATCCCCAAACCTTGAGTACTTCGCGCCAGTGGTTGATACCGGGCTTCTCTGAGAATCAAGCCAGTGAGGAAACTGCAAAACTGATGTCCGGCCGAGCTAGTCCGGCAATGAAATTAAGTCTACCTATTGGAGATCGGTAGTTGAAATTGAGTTTTCTGAATTCTTCTTGTTCTTCTTTGGTAGCTGGTAAGAGATGAATACCCAGGGTGCAAGGTGTGCTAGAGATTGACTTAGACCCCAGAGGATTCAGTTCCGTCAGCCCTTTTTCAATGTGAAGAGGAAGAGATAGTTTAACTGCATTTTTTGTTCGTTCAACTTTCATTCCAAGTAGCGTGTTGGGTTCGTGACATGATGAGTTCTTGAACTTGCTGAGGAAAGCTTCCTTGAATTTATTCACATTTCCAACCACCAGGAGATCTTCTACATGCACAAAAAGTGCTGATTGGCCATCTTTACCAATGTAAAGACATGGGTCCGCGTCGGAAGGGGTGAAACCTTGGAGTTGGATCCAGTTTTGGAGCATCTCATACCAGTTTTTTGGTGCTTGCTTTAGTCCGTAGAGTGACTTGTTTAGCTTGAGGATTTGCTTTTTTCTTTTTGAACCAACGGGACGGCGGATGAAAACCTCTTCATCAAGTGGAGCATGTAAAAACGCACCCTTGACATCGAATTGCAGCATAGGAAGATCTTTTTCAACAGCAAGTAGAAGAACGGCTCGGAGTGACGCGGCTTTACCATTTGGAGCGTATGTGTCAAAGTAGTCAATCCCATACCTTTGGTTGAAGCCTTGAACACACACTTGTGATTTATGAACCGGTTTGCCTCCGTGTGTGTTCTTTTTGATCCTGAAGGCATAGGTGACATTGAGGACGTTCTTTGGTTTGGGTCCTTCATAGTCCTCCCAGACTTTAAAGTCTTTGCAGGTACTTAGCTCTTTGTCTAACGATTTTGACCATGTCGGATACTGGAGTGCCTCCTCAGGCAATGATGGGGTGTAGTTGCAGTGGTACCCATACCAATCAGGATGCCAAATTGTAGAGCAATCTCTCAGAGTTCTCCCTGGATTGAGTTCAGCTTTAATGGGGTCGTCGTTGTTGCAGTCGACGTCTGATTCTTCCGAGGAGCTTTCAGTTTTAATTGACCTCGTGCTATCTGACTCATCAGCCGTGGGAGAAAATTCAGTAGGATTTTTTGGCAGAGGGAGTTCCTGTGGTATGATTTGCGATTGGTCTGGGGGGTCATCCAGAGCAGAATTGATCAAGGGCAAGAACTTGACATTTTTTGTTTATATCACTTTACCGCTTGGAGTGAGTACTCAATAAGAGAGAAGTTTAGGTGCATACCCCAGAAGTTTACCAGAGACTCCCTTCTTGTCAAATTTTTGTTGCGAGTGATTACCAAGGTTGAGGTAGGTAAGTTCGGTCCCAATGGGTTGGAGATATCCAATCGGCAGAGAAGTCCCATGCATGGTTTCCCAAGGAGCTAAACCATCTGCATTTGGAATTTGGTTGAGAGCGAGTGCACAGCTTTGGATTGTTTTGTGCCAATAATCTTTGGGGATCTTTGAGGACAAATGTGTAGCTCTGACTGATTCGGCAATGGTTCTGTTTTCTCGTTCCGCCTTTCCGTTGTGCTGTGGATGGTATGGCTCAGAGACTATTCTTTGAATTCCTTTCTCCTCAAAGAATTTGGTTAAGTCTTCATTGATGAATTCGCCTCCTCCGTCACTGCAGAATTCTGTAGGAAAATAGTGAAGGCAATTGAATTTGTTGAGAAGGATGAACTTGATGACATCAGAGGCGTTGCTCTTGTTTTTCATGGGGATGCAGCTAATGTAGCCACTGTGGCTGTTGACCAATGTGAGTGAGTATTGGTATCCGCCTTTTGCCATTGGAGAGATTGGTCCAATAAGGTTGGCATGGATCCTCTGCATTACCTTGTAAGCTTTGGTGGAGATTTCTTTAAATTGACTCTTGGTTATTTTACTTCTGTTGCAGTTCTTGCAGTTGAATGACCATTTCACGGAGGTTGGGACAGATTCTTTGAGGTACTTTTTGATCCTTGGTAGACTAGCATGACCTAGTTTGAGATAAAGATCCTTTACGTCTTCCAGGGTTGCACTGAAACTTTGGTTGTCAGGAATGATGGCGTAAAGTAAATTGTTGAAGATTTGTCCTTGTAAAAACGGCTTTTTATTTAGACGCATCTCAAATGAGGGTGGCAAGCTTGTGTTATTGACAACAAGGTTAGCCCCCTTGCTCAGAAATACTCCCATCGAAAGAAGGTTGATGCGTACGTCTGGGGTCCAGGCTGCATCTTGGAGGAGAATGGTTCCGACTGGTGAGGTCAGGCGAGCGGACCCTCTACCCATGATGGCCAGCAAAGCTCCTGGTTTTCCGGCTTTAATGACGTTCAATCCATCTTCAGGGGTGATGGTGTCAAAGACGCCCCTGTCGCGAATCATATGAATTGAGCATCCCGAGTCAATAATGAAGTTGGAGGGAGCTTTCTGAGAGAAATGTGAGAAGCAGTGCAGAAAAGAGAAGAAGTTGGATGTTTCATTGTTTTTCTTCTTTTCTTGTTTGCAAGGTTTGAAGTTTTTTGGTTTCAACTCAGGAAACTCAATCCAGCACTTGTCTTGGGGGTGGTTTTTCACTTCTGGATTGTGAACTCCATTTTCTCATTGAGGATAATTGGAGTACAAGTTGATATCAACTTTTGAGCTAGTAGATATTTCTTTAATATTGGTGTTGTTCTCATTTTTGTATTGCGTCAAGTGGTCCAGAACTCTTTTGACAGTGACTTCTTTGTCACTGTGCATGATTTGGGAGGCCATGTTCTTGAGATTTGCGGGAAATTTGAATAGAATAAGGTACGCCAGGATGTCTGAGGGAAGTTCTATGCCAACTTCGGAGAGCTTGTTGAGATGCAGCCTGACCATTGTGACGAATCTTTCAATTTTATCTTTGCTGAAGGGAAGATAGAGAAATCCATTGAATACTCTGGCTCTATTTGCTTATTGCAATGAAGCGAAGTAGTTCTTGGTGGCCATCCAAATTTCTTTGGCGTTTCAAACGTTTCCTGGCTTGATGATATTTGTGTGCGTTGCAGGTTTGAGTTTTGCCAGAGGGAAAGGAGCGATGTCTTTGTTCATCTCTGGATTGAGTTGTTGGCTGGTATCCGGATCTTCCATGATTTGAAGGATTCCTCGGATGTCAAAGAGGCTTTCCATTTTACTTTTCCAGATTGAATAGTTGTCTTCATTGAGCAGAGGTGTGGATTTTACCAAGGTTTTAAGTGTAATGGTCCTCATTGCATTGTCGCCTCCTGGTCCTGGTGTGAATCTTTTGGTCATTCTTGTGAGCTTTGGCTTTTAACCGTGAAAGAAAATTATGGTGCTAAACCAAGACCACTGTATTTCATGAATGACAAAAGTGCAAGGTTGGTGAAACTGTTCAGATGAGGTAAACAAGAAAGATAAAAGGAATGAAACCAACAAAGGCAATGGCTGATTTCAATCAATCAGCCTGCAATCAACTCAGAAGACAAACAGTCAAGCTGGATAACATGATGACTGGTGGAGATAGAAATAATCAGAACCTGATCAATTTGTCAATGCGCTGAGCACTCAAAATTGAACTGCATACATATGTTGTTGGTCTTGAAGGATGGTCAAGACAGTCCTTGACCTTGGATGGATGCAATCTGTAGTTCTGTAAAGTAATTGAGTTAGTGTCTTGAAGCTTGAGGAGTGTTGAATCAGATTTACCAGCTGTGTGATGTCTTGGCGCGATGGGAACCGTATTCGGAGTCTTGCGGGTGAGATTAATGATGAAAGGACAATCTTGAGCAAGGAAGAATGGAGAAGATGAAGATGGGAAGATGACACAAATGATCAGCCGACCAAAGGCGGTTGATTCCTCCAGGAACTAAAGAAGACATGCTGGCTCGCAGTCAGACTTCATATTTGAAGTATTGACACTGTAGCTGGCGTTCCACTTCACAGTCTGAGAAAAGTATGGGTCTGCGTCAGTCCATGGCTGGGATTATTCCAACAGTCACCAACCACCCAAAGGCTTCTGGGTCCTTCTCATAATTGGTGAGAAAGACAAACTGAAACCTTCTCAATCTCAAGCTGACAAGTTGCCCCACCTATTCCCCCATCCTCCTCCTCCTGAATAGTCCTCCATGTCCTTCTCTAGTTCTTATTGATCTTGAATTCAATCTGTGTTTTTTTGTCTCTGCACCTCTGTGAGTGCCCCTGCCTCCAGATATATATCTATTTTCTTTAGTCTGGTTCTACCTTTCTTTTTAATATTTAAATTAATCAACAGATTACCTCACAGTTAACAGTCAAACATGATAACCAATTGTACCACAGAGACTCAATCTTGGAACAAGACATCAGCATGGACCTCATCAAACCAACCATTCTCAAAACAGCTATTGAGGCTATTCATTTACTCACCAAGGACAACTTGACCATGTGGAGGACTCAAATTCACTCCTTACTCAACTTGGCCAAACTCAAAGATCTAATGAACCTGGAGGGTGAAATCTCTGCAGAAGATAACACTATTCTGACTTTGATCATCATCTCCAAGCTTTCTCCCCCTTTGCACTCAAATACTATCACCCTTCATAACAAATAGGATGGCAAAACCATTTGGGAGGCCTTAATCAAGCACTTTGTATCATCAAAGCCTGCCAACCAAGCTTGCATATTCAAGAGATTTACTTCAATCACATTTGAAAAATAAAAAATTCAACCATTTATAACCAAAATCAAATCTGTGATAACCCACTTGCACAAAATGGGCATTGTTCTTCCCACCAATATAATGGCATACGTGGTTGTTGAAAAGCTACCCTCCACTCCTTCAACTAGAAGCATTCACCAATCCATGACTCACTCTTATGTTGAGTCTGACATCACTCCTGAAACCCTTTTAGACCAACTCTGCATTAGCTTGAACAAGCAATGGATGTCTTACCAGCCAGTTCCCAATGTCTTGTTGCTCTTGCCATTTGCAGACGCCTCCAAGAAATGCAAACATAAGAAGCACAACAGATTTGCCAACCATTCAAAGCACAAATGCTGGAAGCTTTAACCTCATCTACGGCCTTGAACCTTGGACACTAACACAAATAACAATTTCAGCTACTTGTCAAACTCTCAGGAATCCAACTCCCTGCTGTTTTTCATGAAATCTGGATTCTTGAATCACATGGTTTATAACAAATATTTCTTTGAATTTATAGACCTTGAACACCAAGGGTCAGTAAACACTAGCTGCAAAACAATATCCCTTGAAATGATGGGAGTGGGGTGAATGATTCTGTCAACAGGATCTGAGACTATCACCCTTAACAACATTCTATACATTCCAAATATCTCAGCCTTTTGCTTCCCCTCACCATCTCCTTCTCAAAAATTAACTAGTAAATTCTCTTCCCAATTGGATACTTGTTCTGAAGGAATCTTCCACTATCTGCAATAGACTTTAAATTAACCACATTCCCTATCTAAATCTGCATCTGCCCAAATCTGCCTCCTCCTTGCTGTCAGAGGCCAAACTGCTCCATGAGTCTCTGGGCCAGGTGAGTTACCACAAATTTTCCAAAAGCTCAAAATAGATTTTGAAAAAGAATCAAAATGAAAGGAATGCTCAAAGGCAAAGATCACCAAAGCTTCCTTCAAAGAAAATTTCTCCAGGGTTGGTAAGGCCTTTGAGGAGCTGTATCTGAACACTGTTTGACCTTGTCCTCCCTCTCAGTTGAGTAAAAATTATTTCTTGACCATTTTTGACTCCTATTTGAGGTACTGTGAAGCCCTACCAGTAAAAGGGAAGGAAAAGGTTCTGGAGAAACTTGTAGACTTTATCAAGATAGAATCCAAGCGCTTTGGCTATTTCTCTCTCATTCTCCATTCTAACAGAGGCACCAAGTTTGTGAACCAAAATCTGGCAGACTTCTGCAAGGAAAACGGCATCAAGCGTCATTTGTTGGACCCCTATACTCCTCAACAGAAAAGACTGGAAAAGATGTTCAACTGCACTATTCTTGAATCTCTTTGGACCATCATTCTTGACTTGGGATTTTCCCCTAAATTTTGGCACAAAATCATCCACTCATGCACACTGACTCTCAATCAGATTCCATCTTTCAAAAATACCCTTAAAAACTTTTCAAAAACAGGTTGCTTCCTCTCTCCTACTTCCACCCTATTGGCAATCCTATCACCTACCTGCACCTACCCAAAAATCATAAGAGCAAACCTGATCCTCCTGGCAAGAAAGGATGGTTGCTTTGCTACAACCCTGAACTTCAGTTTTACCGCATCCTAATTGACAATGTCAAGATAATTGAGACCAAGAGCTTGACCTTTCTTGAATTCTCCCCATACTCTCCATACCCTGCTAACTCCTCTGATTACCTCTGCCTTCCCATTGGTCCAATCAGTTCCAAGTCCTACATAAGTCCTGAGTCTCCTCCCAAAATAACCTTTGAAACTTGTGATAAATCCCTTGAAGACCTGTCTAATGTCACCAAAGAATCCTTGCTTGGTGATCCAACTTCTGATCCCTTGGATACCATCTCCTGTGACAGATTTCTGTGGGGCTGTGCTCCCAATATTTTCCTGGCCAAATACAGTTACAACTCCCCCAACAATTACAAAAAGGTAAAATCAGCCAAGCTTTTTGAACCCAAAAAAATCAAGAACCATAAGGTCTGGGAAAACTTTGGGGGAACAACCAAGCAAAATCTCAAAAACACTGGGTATTTTTGAAATAAACCTGCCACCCTGTATGCTCCTGCCAAGATCAAAGCTAGACTGTGTATCCAAGGATTCCTTCAGGAGGCCAGTATAGACTTTCATTAATCATTTTCCCCTACCAGAAATTTTCCTTCTCTTTTCATGATGCTGGTCCTCAACCTTGAAAAAAAATATTCCTTTCAGACAGTTCAAATTCAAGAGTGCTTTTATTTATGCTCCTCTCTCCAAATACATCTTCATCAAAATGCCTAAGAAATGACATTGAACTGCTCTTTTTCTGAGAGTAAAAAACTCTCTGGCTTCTGCCAAGCTCCTCTCAACTTGCAAAAAACCCTCACCAACTGGCTCAATTCCATAGTTTATCAACAATTGGAGTCTGATCCCTGTGTTGCCAGAAATAGGAAAAAACATTCCTACCTGTTCTTCCATGTTGACAACCTGGTGGTTGCTGGGAACGTTGAATCCTTCCAGGAATACTTCCTTGAGCAATACCCTTATACTTCTGCGCACACCCCCAATACTCCTTTAGCCATGGAAATCAAAGTTGAAGAAGGCCGGTGCTCCCTAGCCAAGTCCAAGCTCATAAAAAAAGGGCTTGAACTTCTGGGGCTGGAAGACTGTAAAGGTTTTCTGACACCACTCACTCCTAATATCTACCTGAATCCTGCCAATGACCAAGACATTGAAGCCTTTACTGAACTAAAAATAAACTAAAGGTTGTATAATTGCTTGCTCAAATATCTGGCTTGCAGAACTCAACCTGAATTATCTGCAGCCCTTGCTATTCTCTCTTGCTCCAGCCATTCTCCCCCAGCCTATCACACTGGACAAGTTTATTCACACTTGGAAGTATCTCAAGGGCACAATTGAATTTTCTCTAACTCTCTCTCCTAAACCTCACCTTTTGAATGACCTTCATTTCTAAACTGAAACCACCTGGGGAAGAAATCTCCACAACTGTAAATCTCAAGGGGGCTTGATCTGTTCCTGGAAGTCATGCCCTATACTCTGCAGCAGAAAAAAAAAAGAAAATCTCAATTTCATCAATCAAATCTGGAATGAATGCTCTCTCTGAAGGCATCAAATAAATTCAGTTTCTCTACAATCTCATAAAAAAACTCTGGGAGAGTAATCCTGAACCTAAAGTCCTCCACATTGACAAAAAAGGGCTTCTCAACAAGGTGAAAAACTTTGTTTCTAGCACAAAAACCAAGCACCTAAACGTAAAGGTTAATTTAATCTGCAAACAGGCCAGCCTTGGCACAATTAAAGTCAATCTAATCAAGTCAGCTGCCATGATTTCCAACCCTTTTTCAAAGGCCCCTAATTTTTCTTCCCTCTCCAAACTACAACAGCTCTGCTTCCAACTCTGATCTCCATCTCCAGTTCTTTTTTCACCAAATATGCTGGCGTGTTGAATCCTATACTATCCCCTCTTTTATCTACATGTGCTCTTTCTGTCACTTTCCCCCTGGCTATGCGCAAGCCTCACTCCTCTCACACATATTCCAAATGCATCACTATCACAACTGCTGGCCTACTAGTTCCACAGTCTCATTGTAGAATCTACTTACTCAATCCATCAGTAAACCACTCCTCCACCTCCCTTTTTTCCCTTCCATTGATCCTTCCCTGCTCTCCTTCTCAAAATCAAGCCCTTATTTCCTATCTTCTCTTTAATTCTATCCTTCCTCACTTTTTATCTGAACTTTGTAACCCAATCCTCCACCAACCTTTCCCCTCAACCAGCCTCAAACAACCTCAACCAGACAGCCAACTTCACCTCCCTTTGTCATCACCCGCCCTAAGGCTTCCAGGTTCCTCCTCATTCTTTGTGAGAAAGAAAAACTCACACCTTCTCAACCTCAAGCTGACAACTTTCCCTACCTAGTCCCACATCCTCCTCATCCTGCTCTAGCTCTTATTCATCTTGAATTAACTGTGTGCTTTGTTGTCTCTGCACCTCTATGAGTGCTCCTGCCTCCAGCTAATATCTCCTTTCATCAGTCTGGTTCTACCTTTCTTTGTAATCTTTGAACTCAGCAACAGATTTCTTCAAAAAACAATTTCGTTTTTCATTTGATTATCTTTTTTATTGTCTTTTAATTGAATTTTTTTCAAGTCTTTCTTGATGTTTTGTTTTGTTTTATTTTTTCAATAATCAAATATTCTCTGTAAAATCATTCTAAGGAAATCAAGCAACCAGAAATTCCTAACAAAGTTTTCATTGAAGCTTAGTATGATTATCCAGATGCTTTCAGTGAACATGAAGTTTGCAATCAAGATATCCCTGCTGTGGATCATCAACAGCATCAATATTATTAAATTGTGTCCAAGCCAGATTTGAGGCCCCCTCCCAAAATTTCTTTTTAAAGTTATACCAAATTGAATGATTTTAGCCAAAATTGGGCAAAGGATCCTGGTTATGTAGTTATAATCATCAGTTCACACAGGAACAAAAATTTTGATTTTTCTTTCAGCTGGAAATATGATAATGAAGCAAGTTTGTTTTATTCTTCATTTCAGAAATACTCAAGGAGAGGTGAAATAAAACTAAAATTTGATTTATCCAAAGGCCTCAAAAAAAGCCAATGGAATCAGTTTTTAAGAAATAAATAACACAAAAATGAGCCCTTCTTTGATCCTAGTGATCATCCAATTGATTTTACACTTGAACATCAATTAAAACCAAAATTAAGAGCACTGGTTTCAGATGTTTTCCATAAAAATAAAATTAACATCCTTGAACCAGGATGATTGGCTAAATTTAACCAGACTCAAATATTTTTATTACATGGAAAATAAAATGAAGGAGAAACTGCCTTCAATTAAATCCTCTTTTCAATATGATATCAATCTGATGGGTACGTCTTCTGAGAACTTTATACATTCAATAACAACCTATTAGATTAGAATTTGGAAGCCTTATCTTTATCTCACCCTTTCTCAGTATCTTTCTCTAAATAATTCCACAATCTGTGCATAATGGGTTGAAAATTCATGAAAAAATGCTGTAGATTTCCATTTCTAATGTATTGAAATGGCTTCAAAAGGCCAAAAATTTGTTACTGAATTCAAACTCAGGATTCATGAAGCCCAATCATTGTATTCTTGGGCCTTTTACAGATCAGAATGTCTGAAGATGGTAAATCAAAATTTTTGGCAAAAGAGAGCAATTTGGCCTATATGAATTTAATTGAGGATCAATTTGGTGAAAATTCCCAGGAATCAAAAAATCAGATTCAAGAAAATTTGATCTGGTGAAAAATTGAAAATAAAAATTTCAATCATCAATGTGTTCACCTAATAGGGCATGCAAAACTGCCATTAGAAACCCGCCATTTTAAATGGCGGGTTTCTGAAATACACATACCCCCTAACTGGTGTATTTCAAAATGGCGGGTTTCATGAAAATGGGGGATTTCAAATTAAAACATGCCATTAAACCCACAATTTATGCATCATCATCCATCACATCTAAAACACCCATCTCCATCATATCACGCACATCTCATCTCCATCACTTCACATCTCCATCCCTTCACATCTCTTTCAATTCACATCTCCATTGCTTCACATCTCTATTGCTTCACATCTCTATTTCTTCACATCTCCATCTTCACACAAACCCCATCATCATCTCATAACCCCACATCAAATCACCATATTTCTCAACATGTCCAATCAAACTTCCTGGAAGAAAGTTGAAAATGCAAAAAAGCTGACTGAACTTTTGTTAGTATTTGACTCAAATTCAGACTCCAATTCATACTCAAATTTGGAATGAATTTGGTTTGCTTTGAATGCTCTATTATGAAAGAAATACATGGTTCCCAAGAATCCTAGGCTGACTCACTCTGTTTTTTTTTTTTTTTTTTTTTTTTTTTTTTTTTTTTTGGTGATCACGTTTCTGGTGAACTTGGGATCAAGTCCAGGTTTGGTTTCATTTTTTTTTGATCCAATCTTGTTTTACCAATGATGTCCATTTGAATGACTGTTTTTTTTTGGTTTTTTTTTTCAATCCCTCAACCACTATTGGTAAATGTCCAATTCTTCTCCCACCCCCCTCAAAATGTTACACAAACAATAAAATCACGTCTTGTCCCTCACCCCAATCTAAGTATAGGATTGGGAGGGAACAAGGTGGAAGGAGATGGCTTGAAAAACACACACAGAGGTGGGAAGAGTAGAGTTGCTTGCCAAAAGAGGCTTCAATCTTGGGATTAAGAAATGTCTTTGGAAGTTGCTTAGGGAGGTATTAATGAAAAGGTTGTCTAGTCTGGTTGAAAACCACGTCCTTTGGATCTGTAACTGTCCATTGTTTTCAAAAAGAAAAATAATATTCAAAAATCCACCCAGGAAGAGTTTGAAAAAGCCAAACAAAAAATCAAATCCTTCCATTTCTTCCACCCTGGAAAAGTAAATTTCCTTGATCAATCTGATCACCAAGCCCTGGTTTCAATAATAAAATTTGTGCCCTTGGATGAGCTCTCAGATCAAGATAAAAAGGACATCAACTTTTTCACCACTTTCCTTCACTGTTCAAAAAAATTTGTCAACCCAGTTGGTCCTTCAAGAGCTTGGGGTTGAAAAATGTGGGCAATGGGATGGCAAAAATTGATGGACCCCTTTGAGTTATTTGGACCCTATGTGAAAAAATCATCTATTCAATCTTCCCCTCAAGAGTATGCTTTTCTTAATCTTAAGGCAGACAAAGTCTCTGATAGTTTTACGCATTATTGTAATCAAAAATGATTTTTTTCTTTTTAAGTTTTTCATCAAAGAAAATATATTGAAAAGCCCAGCATTTGAGTAATCTGCTTTAATTCATCTACTGTTCTGCTGCTACCAATGTATTCTGCATCCATTGAACACTTATCCTTTTTTTCTGTTGCCATTTGTTCCCTCTCCATTTGCAGTTGCACTTGCTGTTGATCCTTCTCCTTTTCCTCTTTTTGAAATTCTATCTCAGCCTGTTTCAACTTCCACTCAGCATCCCATTTTTGCTGATGAGCCAAAATCTTGGATTTCTGCTTTTGAAAATAAATAGCCAGTTGACAATCCCCTTTCTCCTTTTCAAACTGAATTTTTTCAGATTCAATTTGCAATTTCACTGTATTCCAGAGGGGAATAGAAATGAGCTTTATTTTGAAAGCAAGGAGAATCCAATGGGCTTAGTTGAATCTTACTTCTCCATTATCTCCTCAAAGCCCAAAACATTTGAAGTGTTTCTCCTCTTTTGAATGCTATTTGTATTGATTTTGATGGAATTGGAGGCCTTTTGCTTTCCCTATGTAGAGGAGGTTTGTGTGGGAATGTCATTTCTCTCATTTGAAGGGAATTTGGGAGGCCCCATTGGATTGAGTTTTTGGCCATTCAGGAATGGATGAGCCTGTTTATTTTGAATCTAAATCAGTCAGGATTAACTAGAAAGAAGAAAAAAGAACTTGGTTCCTTACTTGAGCAGATGTTGATTGCAATGGTGATACGGGAATGACATCCTCCTCATAGGCCAAGTTCTCCAGTTCTTCCACCCCAGAAGAGAGCAATCCAAAGAAGGAGCGGAGGGGTCCAAGATTGGGTTTGACTCCTCAATCAATGCAGAAGTAGATGTGGTTGGAGCTGATTGGGTTTTAAAATCCGCCTTGGCATTGGATGGGGGCCACTCATACTTTTCTTTGGGATCACCATTGCTAGGCTGAGAATCCCCAGCCAAGTCCTCAGCCTCAACTGAATCAGATTTTTGGGCATCAAAAGAAGCTAGGGGGGTGATGTTGGCCTTCTTTCCAAAGATTTTATCCATTTGAATATAAAAAGGACAAATGGAGTCCAACTTATCAACCAAAAAGTTGATTCCCTTGGCTTTGTCAGAGTTGGTGATACCAAAGCAGGTGGAGATTGACATGGAGTGGGCCTTTTTGTACTTGGCTCAAAAATTCTTGAATCACTCCCTCATCTGTTTGGATGACAGATCCAGCCTACCTTTTGTTTTATTCTTTATTTCATTTGCCATCAGGAGATAACCATTGACCTTAGAGGATGGAGGTTGGCCAACGCGTGTTTAATTGTCCAATCCAAAGCAAGCATTGTAGTTGGATGGAATTTTGAGCCAGTTTACCAGGATGATGTGATCAGCTCTCTTGAGCTGAATTGAGCCTTTGGAAGCTGATGGGGGAGTATTGTTGGATTTTGAGTTCCTGGGGGATGTTTTCTTTGGTCCATTGGATTGTTTAGTGGACTTGCGGGGGGAGGATTGCTAAGGGGACATTTAAAATTAGTAAGAGGGGTGGAGGGATGAAGGGCTATGAGAGTGTTTAAGTGGTGAGAGTTATGATGTGATGAGGGGATGAGGGTGATGAACCAAACAGAATAGGAAGAGATGAGAGTGATGAAGTGACAAGAGGGATAAAGCAATGAGAGTTAGGATGTGATGAAAGAAATAAACGGATGCAAGAAATGAAGTGGTAAGGACAGTGATCCAATGAGAGTTAGCTGGATGTGATGAAAGCAATAAAAGGATGAGATTGATGAACTGATCAGGATATTGTTCCAATGAGAGTTAGCTGGATGTGATGGAATCAATAAATTGATGAGAGCAATGAAGTGATGAGGATAGTGATGAAGAGATGAAGAGCAATGAATCAAATTTTTTTCCAATGAGGTCAGAGTTAGACGGAGGTGGGAAGCCAGGGGTGGATGACACCGACAGGTGGTGGAAGCCTTTAAATACTTTATTTGAAAAAACCCACTTATTTCCAGGTAACTCTGACACGTCTGATGTGAAATAAGTGAGTTTTTTTGATTTTTAATGGCAGGTTTGAAATGGCCCATTTGGCTTGAAACCTGCAATTAAAAAATGGTGGGTTTGCTTAACTCTGATACGCCCTAATGTTTAAGTGGCACAAAAAAAAATATCAGCCTAATGAACAAAGGTCTAAATCTGAGGAAGTTTGAGAGTTTTTCATTGGGAATTTTTTGATTCAAGAACCATAATTCACAGTGGGTAGAAAAGGTTATTAAGACTAATTGGAACAAATAAGCCCTTGAAATACCAATTACTTGTTACAAGTTAAATATGACTAAAATAAAAACATTTGTGGTTTTTTTTATTTTTATTTTTAATGATTTCATGTTCTTGTCTTTTATTAAATACAAGCCAAAACTTTAAGATAAAATCACTTGTAAATTAATGTAAAAGAACTTCAATTATTAGGAACACTTGATTAAAAAGCAAGATTTCAAAATAATTTAAAAGTTTTTGGACCCATGATATTATTTCTCATTCATTGTTGATTGAAGGAGGATGAAAATTAATACATGAGATTTAAAAAAATCACATATTTTTCTATTAGAAAACTCAATAATGCTACAATCAATTAATGTTTATTTTTTTATATTTGTGTTTATTTTCATTGAATGGCTGAGCTAGGATTTTTTTGATTCATTAGAACTTCTCATAAAGCTGCAGGATCTTTGACTTTATCCATATGATTCATCTAATTTTCATTTTTCAGAACATTTGTGTCTTTCAGTAATTCTTGGAAGGATGGTTAATTTATTGGCTTGGGAAAAAACACATTCAAATGGCTCTAAGATTGGATTGGGAAAGCAATATTTTTTAAGGCTTTTTTCATTGAATTCAAGGATTTGTGAGATGAAAAAATATTGAGAAAAACCTTAATTTTAAAAAAAAAATGGAAGATAAAAATTGAAAGTTTTAGATGAAATTTTAAATAAAATAAATTAGCAACTTTTTCTTTTGGATTTATCATCAAAATTTAGTTTTTATTGGAGAATCCAAGACAATGGTTCTTTTTACCATCATTAGGGTGTATCATAGTTAAAATTATAAAAAACCCAAATTGCTTATTTCAGGAAAAAGATCAATTTTTCACAAAATATTTTTTGATCAAAATTAACAAGGAACCAATGGGCTTAAATGAAAAACATAAACTTTTGACAATAAAAAAATGGATGTTCCTGAAATCAGAGTTTAGTTTAACTCTGATAGGCCCTATTTACTGGATAGGTAGATTTATGGTGGATTGTTCAACAAAAATTACTGTGCTTCCAATGCTTCATCTGCACTGTTAGAAGGGATCAGGTGCGTCTAATTTAAAAAGCATCCCCAAAAAATTTTTCTATCCACCTTTATATGAAGCTACTTGGGAAATATTTTATTCCCTAATCAAAATCTACATGGAGCTCTCAAAGTACATTGGTAGAGTTTTTATGAAGCATAAGAAATTTTTTTAGCTTTTTGGAATTCCAACCACTTGCATCTGAAAATATCACTAGTTCAATAACTGAAGTTTCCCATTCTTCTATCAATTACTCCTTGTTTTTTATTAAAAAGGTGATATTTTTAAATTTAATTGAAGTATCAAAAGGGAATTAAGAAATTATTTGGGATTGAAAGAACTAGGGTAATCAAGATGAGATTCTTCACCTCAAAAAAAAACACATGGAAAAAATCAAACCAAAGTTGGAAAATAAAAAAAAAAGGGGGGTGAAAATTAAAGCAGAATTTGAAAAGAAGGAAACCAAAGAACTAACGCCATAGTATGAAGCTAAATTAAAATTTTATTTGAGAATCAAAATTGAATTGGAAAACAGGAAAATTCAAGCAAATATGGAAGCTCAAACCCACATGGGTGGAAGTTCTGGGATTTAATGTTCTCCTTCCAAGAATCTCCAGCCTTAATTCAATGAATAAATCCAACCATTTCAATCATATTGATGTTTTTCTATTCCAGCTCAATCATCCTTTTCAGATATATGATACCTAGCTACAGAGAGTGATGAAGTGATGTAATCATAATAATTCCAAAAATAAAAACAGTTAAAGCTCCAAAAGAATAAATATAAGCAGGTGCAAGGTTTTTGTTGATTTGGTTGAAGGTTTTTCAATATATATTCCAAGAGGGGCCACATTTTTATATTTTATACAATACTGGGGATCTTTATAGCAACCTATCTTCAGTGGATCAACTTTTTAATGTTTCAAGACACCAAAAACTTTGGGACCTTCTAAATAACTCAAGAAGGGAGCATTATCCACTTAATAGTAAAATTTGCCTGGAAAATCAGCAGGAAAGCCAAGGCAGGAAGGCAATAAACCACTTCTTTGAGTAATTTCACACAGGGTACCTTCAGGGATTCACAGTTGAAGGTTTTCAGATCAAAGTTGGGGTACTTGATGATTTACTCCAAAGAGAATAATAATGGTTTGTAATTTATTATTGAATAAGAATAATGCCATATATCAATTTTGTATCTTCTATAAGCATATGATCACGGATGGCAGAGGGTCTGGATAATAACTAATGAATTCTGGGTTGAAAGATCCAAGAAAGGTTTGTAGAAGTAACTTTTTGGGGTTGAAGGGAGCCTACTCAAGGCATGTAGACAGGGTAAGGCTTATAGGATAAGGCTAGTAAGCCAAACATGGCAGTTTTAGAACGCCCTCTGGGTGCTGTCAATCAGTATATCCTGGATCTGTAGGATTTGTACACTATTGAAGCTGCAGGATCTGTTATCATGTTAATTTGTCATTTTAGTGATTCTTAACCTATCTGCAATCTTTAATATCATTATCTAACTAAAGTGATCAGCAGTGGGCGTTTATTGATTTTACATCACCTTCTGATCACGTTGATGATTTTTAAAAATTTTTATGACAACTTCTGGATATGTTTTGTGATCATTGAAGCTCTAGATCTGTAAATTTTGTGGTAATCCTTGATATTTTTTTTTCAAATTAAAATAATTTTCAATTTGATTTATCATAAATTTATTTGATATATAATGTTTTTAGATCATCTAAAATACATATTTCATTTTTTTACATATACATGGGGGATCCAACAAGGTTGTAGCTTTCTGGTGCAGTACCTTGTTTATGCAGGGAGGTCTTGTGGATCAGAGGCACCAGATCAGATCAGCTGTGTCTGGAAGTAGGATCCTCTGCGCATCTTGCACACCTGGATAACCTAAGTTGAATGCAGGAATCTGGACAAGGGATGTGCCTAACTATTTAAGCGCAGCTACTGTGGGGATGCAGGGCTGCGCGTGGGAATTCTGAAAAAACACATTTCTGCAAGAAAATCCTAAAATATACACAAACCCTCATTTTGGATTGAATTTTAGGTGTGAAGCCTATACATGAAAATCTGTGTGAAATTTTAAAATGGCAAAAAAGTGCCATAGTGGTGTTGTGAATTTTTAAGTCATTTTTGTTAAATTTTTTTAACAGATCAAGGATTGAGAGTTCAAGGGTGGGGTCAGTGAGTGAACGTGCCAAGGGGAATCCATTTATTTAGTATTATTTATGGATTTGCTACTCCTTCTTTGGTTTCATTAATATTTTGTTTATTTGTTTTTATTTTTTTTATTTTGAAAGATTGATCTGTAAATAGTAGCAAGGTGACAATCTTCAAATTCTTCTATCCCATTTAAATCATCTTCAAATGCATCTATGTCTACAAGAACAAAGAGGAGTAGTTTTATTTCTAGGCTCCCAAGTGGTTTTTCCAATGATGGTGAATCTGTCTGTTATCCTCCAAAGGATGGTAACTGTTGTTATTATGCTGCAGATCATCAATTTGGGGAATCTTCTCATATTTAATAAATAAATTAAAGTTTGAATCAGAAATGTAGAATGCTCCTTATGAAGGTCTTGGGGAGAAATTTGGCAATTTTTTGGCTTTTGGCCAAGTTCTGAAAAGCATTGATTTAGATGGTGTGAATTTTTATAAAAATCATTTCATGATGCTGCCACATCTTGGCCATATTCATAACAATTTTGAAAAGGTTCATGTTAAATTCTCCACCATCAGTTGTGTGGGAGTTTTTTAGGGCCCTACACACCCCAATGGACGCGTGGGGCCCATACACGCATCCAAGAAGCGCGTTCTGGCAAAAAAACGCGTCTAAACACGCCCAAGGGGTCTTCTCAAACACGCGTGACCCCCGGGGGGCTGTATACACCCAGTACATGGCGTATTTGAGCCGTGTACCCCTGTACATGGCGGTTTTGAGCTGTGTTTGGTGGTATGTGGCCCCCCGGGGGTTGTGCCAAAACTTTTTGGGTCCCCCTTTGGTTGTCTTCAGTGTTTATTTTTTTATTTTTATTTTTTTATTTTTACTTATTTTTATTTTATTTCTTATTTTTTTTTTTAACCAAAAAATCAACCTTTTTTGATCTTTTGGTTAATTTTTGGTTTTTTTTGTGTTTTTATTTAATTTATTTTGGTTTATTTTATACCCTTTATTTTTATTTTTTTTGCCCATCACCTTGTAGCTGTGTGGCACGTCTACACAACTAAATTTAAGCCGTGTAGAGCCCCACACAACTTGAATTTGGTCAGGCTGGCCATGTGGCACGGCAACACAACTACATTTGAGCCATGTGGCGCTCTACATGGCTCAAATGTAGTTGTGCGGCCACCACACAGAAGTCCGGTGCCATGTGGAGTACAGCCCAACCACACTCAAATTGTGTGGGTTCTGTATGGCTCAGGTGTACCCGTGTAGCCATGCCACACAGCTCAAATGAGCCGTGAATTTAACATCACCCTTTTGAAAAATCAAAAATTAGTCCAAATCTCTAGGCCACAATCATCAACATTTTTAATTTTGGATTGCTCTGTAAATTCAACTTCTACTTTTTTTGATTTTGTAGAGGAATTTCATAAATAGCCTTTAGAATGGGAAACAGAGGAGTTTTTTTCAATGATTTTTTTCCAATGTTAATTGTTGGTAGTATTTGGAATGAATATAAATCCACCAGGGGTGTTGGGAATTGGGAAATAGATTATGGAAAGTTCTTGAGTCTGGAAAAAATAAATTTCCAATTAAAGCATGGTTTTATTGAATTTGAGTAAAATAAATTGATATTTTCATTTAGTTTTTAGTACCATTCTTATAATACTTTATCATTGTTTTATTTTAGGAAATTTTAGGTTTTTTAAATTTTAATTCCTTGAGATCATACTCTTTGAATGTTTTCTTGATATTTTCTGACCAAAATAAATCCATCTTGTTCCAAGAAATTGAACTTTGCAAAATTTTTAAAGTAATCTGAGAATTCCTATGCTAACCTTCATACTTGGATTACTCTTCAAAAATAGGTATTTTTACAGTTTCTTCATGTTTTTTTATGTTTTTTACATACAAAAAGACTCAAAGATTTTATCCCATTGAGAGAATCTGAAATGTTAATTTTTAATTTTTTATCATTATTTCCATGTATTGAGGAGATTTAGTTCTCATTATTCAATTTTTTATTTATTATGATATACTACTTATTTTTTGTGTTCTAATATTTTTAAATTTTTTTCTTTGTGTTTCATTTAATATTTAATAATTATCATTTATCATTTGATTTACTATTTACTATTGGTTTAATTCTTAATATTTAAAAAATAAATCATTAAAGACTAGAAAAATAGAAGATTAAAACAAATTGAAATTAAAAAAATATTCAAATGAAATAATTTGTGTTTAAATAAAAAATAACAATAAAATAATTTCAAAATCAAAAAAAATTAAATAAATAAAAATTTGAAACTAGGTTTTGGAAGATTTGATGGTACATCCATTGAAACTGTGGCCCCAGAAGAGTGGATAACCACAGCTTTCATCATGGCCACAGTTTCAATTTCTTGCTGCATGGGATGCTTCCACACCCTCTTCCCTTTCCAAGTTGGGGGGAGGGGCATTCTTTCCCATTCCAAGAAAGGTCTGAAACCTCATTTTAAGGTTGCACACACTTTGGTGGGGGAAAAAATCCCAAAATATACAAATTTGTAAAACAATTGCTAAACTCACCCCCCATGGGAAAAACATAAAAACATGTCATCTTGGCAAAAGTAAAATGTCAAAATCATGATTTTTTGGAAGAAATGAGTGGATCTAGTAAGCCCCAGGGTATGAATCTATCCTGGGATTTCTAAAGAAACCAAAAATGATTCCTTTAATGATAAGATTAACCCTGAAAATCACTTTCACATTGTGATACATAGTGCATTTTACTTCAGCTCATTCATTCTTGCTCTTGGAAACAAGATGGTCCACCATCACAGAAATTGTTTTATCAAGTAAAATCTTGTATTAATTACCCTGAGAAGGTACCAAGGACAGGATATTTAAAGTCTCCCTTTGAAAAAATTCACCATCATACCTTCTAGCTCATTCAAAATTCATGCTGGAATGCAATTAGCACTTGGAACAGGAGTGATCTACTCACAGTAGCTTGAGGGAACTTGACTTGAGAGAATATTGAGTGGGAAGAGTAATCAATAAAATAAGAAGTAGTTTTATGAGATGAAATTTTATTGGGTGTATTACCAACAAGTTGTAGTAAAATAGTTTCTGAAGGAAGATAAAAAAAGCAAAAAGAGGCCAGCATTAATAGAAACCAGGAGGAAATAAAGTGGAGGAAGGCTACTAGATTGGGAAAGCGCCTGGTAAATTACAAGCCCAAGGAAATAAGAGAGGGAGGAGGATTTTTACAAAAAATGTAAATTAGAAAATACATCAGTAGGAAATCTAAGACATTTATACTGAATTGAGGAATTTCCTCAGGCCAGGAGATGTCTGATTTGGGAATCCGCCTATAGAGTGTTAGAATTATCCTGGCTTTCTTTTAATTTTTTTTCTTATGTCTTCTCAATTTCTGGCCTACCACGCGCAGTCTTCTCTCTAGGCCCAGCCCTGCAACTGCGAACTCTTCAAATAAAACAATGCTCCAAGACCAGCAAAAATGGCCCCCACTGATTCAAGTTTCTCTCTGCCATTCTTTGAACCAACCATTCAAAACTCATCCAATACTCTTCAATCTAAAAAACAACCTCAATCAATTATCCATTGAAGACTAGCATCCAGATTGATTGAAGTAAGACCATTCTAGATCAACTCCTCAACCAGTAGCTTTTTGATTGCTCTTTTTCCAGCTCTTTCAAGGCGCTTCAATATTTTCAACATAAAAAACTGTCTGCCTTTGTCATCATTCTATCCAGTTACTAGTGAATATTCATGTAACTCTTTCATTATCCAGACTCAAGTACTGACCAGCAATGTCTCTAAATCCATGATTCTCTTGACCAATCCATTCTATAAATTATCTGAATCTTAGCAAGTAGGTTTCTGTTTCCAGTTGGTTCCCTTTGTCACTTAGATTCTTTTTTTTCCACTTGAAGCTTTGTTACTCATTGTCTCTTTTTCCTCAAAATTCATCAACAGCTTTTTTTCTGGTTTACCAATCCTAAATTTACCACAGTTAAAAGGCTATGTCAATGGCAATGGATAAACGGTGGCCTTCCTCAACTCCAGGACCAGTGGGGGATTCAAACAGTCAAAAATTGCTTGCAATCTAGTCCTCAATTGAATCTACGCCATTACTAACAGGGGACAACCACAGAATTTGGAAAAAGAAATTTTAAAAAATCTTAAAACTTTGCAGAATTTTCAACATAATGAATGACCCTGACAAACTGGAGCGACTTGAAAAAGAAACCAATCAGGAGTTTGTAGCACAAATCATAGCTGAAAGCGACTCCAAAACCTACAATAACATCATCAAAAATGAGAACAAGGAGAATTCCAAACTGATCTGGTCATCCAGGCAAGAAAACCTTGCATCATCCCAATCAGCTAACAGAGCAAGATTGTTCAATGGGTTCCTTCATCTACCTATGGAATTGGATATTGAGGCCTTTGTAACTTTGGTCAGGGTATATCTGAAGAAAATTACCAAGGTGGGCATTTATCTTCCTTCATACAGTGTAGCATACCTTGTTCCTTCCAAGTTCCCCGCCTCAATGCACAGCATCAAGTTGCAAGTTATGCACTTGATGGCGGAAATGAAGGTTGAAATTTTTCTCAATCACCTTACTCAACATAAGAATGAAGCCATTGCTCAGGGCACCAAAGAGTAACAATTCAATATAGCTCTCTACAGGGGCCCAAGGTGCAAGAACAGAAAACATAATCCCACCATCACTCCTCACTCAGCAAGCTTGTGTTGGTTCAAATTCCCAGAACTCAAACCTCCTAACCTCCAAAATTGCAGAAAGAAGACAAAGAAAACGGAAAAACCCAAAGCTCATTTATATTTTTTCTTCTGCGGACTGAACTCAATGGGCAACTCAACCTCCAAAAAATTCATCCTTTACTCTGGGTGCTTGGTGCACATTGTAGTGGACAAATACCAATTCCTCAAACTAACCGCAAGTAACAGAGACAAAAAAATTCAAAACAGCAAGAAAGATGAAGCCACTCCGATAGAAGGCATAGGCAGAGCATTGCTAGCCACCAAACCTGCCAATATAACTCTGTTGAATGTGGTTTGGGTGCCGGAACGGACTTCAACTTAATCTCACTTAGAGTTCTAATGTCTCAAGGAGCCCAACTCAGAGTAAACTCTAAACAACAACCCTGCACCTTTGAGCTGTTCTCCTAAAACACAAAACTTCTATCTGGCTCAGTATTCAACAATCTCTTTGTAATCAACATGGGAGCCAACTCCAGGTCCGTGTACTACTCAAATGCGGAGTTTCTTGCTATCCACCGCTCTCTAGGGCAGGCAAGCATTGGCTGAATGGAAAAATATCTAAACTGCTCCATGCCGTCAAACCAAATGGAATACTTTCAATTCCCCAGTTGCTAAAAGGCAAAAATCACAGGCAAGCCATTCAATAACCAAAAAAAAAACATCCTCTGCTGCTTTGAAAAAATCCATCCGGATCTGATTGGACCAATAAACCCAACATCAAAAAGAGGATTCAGATAAATCCTCAATCTCATTTACTTTTTCCCCAGTAAATTGCTTTTTTTTCTGTTGAATCATGAGAGAGACACTGCAGAAACTCTCATGTTCATCATCAAGGACCAACACAGGAAAACTCACCAGTATCCCAAAGAAATGTGCTTGGATGGAGGGGTAGAATTTGTGAATTCCAAGCTCCAAAGCTACTATTGAGCTCACTACATCAACCAAGGTGTCATTGAACCTTATCATTCCCAACACAAGGTTTGATTCAAACTTTCAAACAGTACAGTTAATGAAGCAGCAAGAGCAAATATCACTGACATGCACTTACCAAAATTTTTGTTGGCATGAAGTGATAAAGGGTTTCTGTCTGATTCTCAACAAAATCCCCAGTATCTCAGGAGAAGAATTTCCGTGGGTGAAGATGCATCTCAAGGATCTACCTGAAGTATTTATCAAACCCATAGGGACAGCTCTCACCTACCAGCTCAATAATGGGGAAATCAAATGCAAAATTGACAAAAAAGGAGCTTCTGGAGTATTGATTGCTTTCAATCCAATGCTCCTCTCTTGCAAATTAATGACTACAACTGGAAAAATAATTGACACAAAAAATGTCATTTTAAACAATCTGAAACCTGTTGAGGTCTCTATTGATGATGAAGACCTCAGTTCAGACACTGTCAACTCAATTGTCCATCTGGACTCTACTCTCAACCCAGCAACTGTTCAATCCACCAACTGCAAGAGTGTCTCCAAACCATTGTGAAAGATGATTCTTTCTTAGAATATGATGTCTCTTTTGAAGACAGCTCATCAATTTAAAAAAATTTAATACCCAATCTACAGAATAGAGAAAACCTCTCAAAACCAAAGAGATATGGCTTTTTATCCAAAAAACTGCCAGCCTCACTAGAAGAAGCCATGACCTTGCCTGGATGGAAAGAATCAGATAAAAAAGGATTTGAATACACTTAGGAGCAAGGAGTATGGGAAGATGCAGATGAAAGCAAAGTCACAAATCCTCTAAAAACCACTCTGGTATTTAGAATCAAATATAACACACAAGAAAGAAAGATGGTTCTCAGAACTATGCTCTGCATTCAAGGACTCAACCAAAGGTACCAACTTGACTATTTCAAAATTTACAACCCAACTGGAAAGGTGGCCTCTCTGAGATGACTCCTGACCTACGTTTCGGAAAAGAATATGGAAACCCTTCAAATTGATATAAAAGGGGCCTTCCTTCACTCCAAGCTCAAAGAACAAGTGTTCATTAGGACTCCCATGGGCTGCAATCAAAACTCAAAGTTTCTAAAATTGAAGAAACCATTATATTGACTCAAGAAGGCTCCCAGAAACTGGTATCAGATGCTCAGAAAATGGATCAAAGCCCAAGGCTTTAGAGAATCCAACTGTGACCCCTGTCTATACCTGGGATACAATCAAGTGATGGTTTTATTCTTCCACGTTGACAACCTCATTGTTTCAGGAGACATTTCCAGCTCAAGAAAACATTTCTCCAAAAATTCAAGAACTCCTCAGCGCACTCTCCAAACACTCTGCTTGGTATGAAAATGGAAAGGAAATATGGACTGATCCATCTATCTCTCCCTCTTCATATTTAAAAAGGGTTGAAAAAACTCAAACTGAAAAACTGCAAGCCTTTTTCCACATCTCTCACGCCGGGGAAACACCTCAAAATGGCTGACAAGGACAACCAAATGAAATTTGCATCTTTGAACATCAAGTATTGATCTCAAATTGGATTTCTGAACTACATTTCAGGCATGGCTTGGCCAGACATAATCTTTGCAGTTTCAAGCTTGAAAAGATACTGCAAACAACCAGGCTTCAGTAACTGGGAATAATTACTGCACATATGGAAATACTTAGCAAACACCAAAGAACTCACTCTCAATCTTTGACCTTGATCAATCTCACACCACTTGGTTTGCTTTAGCAATGCCACATGGGCAGAAAATCTGGAGCCAAGGGTATCCCAAATTGTTTTCCTGTGCAGGTTCAAAGGAAGACAATTATACTGGACAAGTTGATGTCAGCATTGCATCCCCCATTCATTTATGGAATTGGAGTGTGTTGCCCTATCAATCTGCCTCCTTGAATCTTTCTGGATCCAAAAGCTTATTTAATAAATCTATTGGGCAACGTTCAGGTTCCCTATTCACTTAATAGACAACAAAGGCTTAGGTGACAACATAAAAAATTTTGGCTCCAACTCAAAAGTCATGCACATCAACATAAAGACAAAAAGCCTTTTTTACAACTTCAAATTATGTCTCATTGAGGTAAGACTAATCCCTTCACTTTTGATGAAAGCCAGTGTTCTCACCCAAGAAGCAAATAAAGCCTCAAAAAACCGCCTTGTCAATGCCTTCAGCTCTCTTTTTCACTGATTTAGGAGTTGAGGGGGCGTTTTAGAATTATTCTGGATTTCTTTTAATGTTTTTTCTGGTGTCTTCTCAATTTCTGGCCTACCACACGCAGTCTGCTCTCTAGGCCCAGCCCCACAACTGCAGACTCTTCAAATTAAACAACGCTCCAAGACCAGGACAAGTGGGCCCCACTGATTCAAGTTGCTCTCTGCCACTATTGGAACCAACCATACAAAAATCATCCAGTACTCTTTGATCTTCAAAAACCAAAATCAATCAATTATCCATCAAAGACTAGAAGCCAGATTGATTGAAGTAACACCATCCTAGACCAACTCCCTAATATTTATATTTTTGATTGATCTTTTTCCAGCTCTTTCAAGGCGCTTCAATATTTTAAAAATCAAAAATTGTCTGGCTTTGTCATCATCCTATCTGGGTACTTGTGAATATTTCTGTAACTCTTTCCCAATCCAGAATCAATTACTGTCCAGAAATGCTTCTAGATGCACAAGTCTCTTGACCAATCCATTCTAGAAATTATCTGAATCTTAGATAGTAGCTTGCTGTTTCCTGTTGGTTACTCTTTGTCACTTAGCTTATTTTTCTTCCACTTGCCTCTTTGTTACTCATTTTCTCTTGTTCCTCAAAATTCATCTACAGCTTGTTTCTTGTTTACCAATCCTAAATTTATCATAGAGGATACACAATACTGAGGTGGTTCATGAAAATGTGTACTAAGGATGATGATAGTATATATATTTCATACAGGGATAAACATAATTATTTTTCAAAGGATCAATAAATAATGGGATGTGCAATAGACAGAGTGAATGAGATTAAGTATATGCAAGCCTGAGAGATTCATATGAAGATGAAAGGTAGAAGTTCAAGATAGATGATGAGTGTACTAAATGAGCTACTTTGGAGATATATATTCCTTTTTATTTTAAGGTATATGTAGCAAGTGTTAAAATATCTTTGAAATGACATCCAGCTCTCTCTCACTGTTATTAAATCAATCAATTTTTAAAACCTTTGGTACCTTAAAATTTTTGTTTTGCTTACCCCCTTCTTTCACCTAATCCTCTTACATAGTGGTTCAATCCTTCTTGAATCACCAATTCCAACTGGTTTTTCAATCTCATCTTTTTTCTTTCTCACAAAAGTTTTTTTTCAAACCACTCAATGAGACTATCATTCTACACCATTTAAATTATTATCTGCACTTCTACTCTCTTCCCTATTTCTTCATCATTTATTGATTTCTCCATCCAAATTGTCTCCAAATAAAGACATAAAAGTCCTAGTTTTATCATTAATTTGTGTCTCTTTTCTTCATGGAATGATCACCTCTCTTAAATTGACACCAATAAATGTCTATGAGGGCTAGTAAATTCTTGGTTTTATTCCGCTGAACCTCATATTCTCCATTTTAAATGACTGCTATCATATTTCAAAAAAAATTTGTGTCAATAATCACAGTCTTATATTACATAATTAAACAATTAAAAATTATATTGTAAAATATATTGGTAATTGATATTTGAAATATTTTTTATTTTTGTATCTTAATCTCAAGAATTAGGCAAGGGTGTATGTTAGAATTACATGCTAAAGATACATGTTGCCTGAAGCATCATTGCAACAAAAAAGTCTTTATATTTATATCCAAATATCTATTATCAGTTTAATTATGGTAATATAGTGATTCCTTTCATCAGGGTTTATCAGAGTTAGAAAATTAAATGATTCTTCAATGGATGGTTTCAACCCAAATCTGAAATTTCAACCCCACCCTTAAAAAAGGAAAAACCCCACTCATTCAAATCAGGGTTTTCAAAGTTACCTGCAAATAAATGAGGTTTTTTCAATATGTTATTTAAATGTAAGTAGAAACCATTCATAACCCAGATCAATCAAAAACTATCCTCCAATACTTCAATGTTTTTTATTTCAAATTCAATCAATAACATCCAACATATCAAAATTTCCCCCCATTGCTCCTTCTTCTCCTGGTGAACATGACCCAGGTTGCTCACAGGTTTAAGATATTCCTTCATTCTAGGGATACTCCATCCCATGAAAGTTGTTTTTTATTAGGTAGAAGCAAAAAAAAATCATGAATTGATTTTACCGTTATTCTAATAGATACCCATTTTCCATCATCACCTATAGGATCAATAAAATCCCTAATATGTAGGATTGGCTCTATAATTGATTACATCCAGCTTCTTTGTATTATTCCATACCTCCATTTGTTGACCACTGACTTTATCCATTATAAATCATTCCATTCAAATTCAAATCTGGGTTTGGATGGGAAAATATCCCTTGTTATAAGCAAATTACAATTTTGGGAGATTAATGTTGGACCATCTTGCAAGTGATCCAGTTCACCCACTTGTCCAATCAGTCTCAAATTTTTATGGTAGAAATATTACCTTCCTATTCAAATCACCAAATATCCATTGAAAATAACTAACTGATACAAATCTCCCTGATCCAAAATACAATTAAACATTCCTAAAAGCAATTAAAAAATGAAAAAATGTCTAATGATATTCTCACCATGTTCTGAACCTCTCTGCACATGTTTTTTAAATTTTAAGTGCATCAATGGGTCAAATGAATGTCTTTTTTTTTTATCTTTGATCAAGATTCATTGGATGGGGAATTGATTCAATCCCAGTTATTTTGTAGGGAGAAATAGGGATTGGGTTGGGGATGGATTTTACCAAATAATTGGTTCTGTTAAGGTGTGAGATCATTATAATAATGATTTTTACTTATCTTTTTTTGGTTTGGTTGGAAATTTATACCTAGTACCTATGAACCCTTCTTAGAGTGTACCTCCAAACTCTTTATTAGTAGGGGATTGGGTTTCTCAATTCTTGATGATGATTTGTGAAGCCAAGACTCAAAAAGTGGTATGATTTTGGTGGTGGTGGTGGTGGTGGTGGTAGTGGTGAAGGGTTTAGGATTGATCAAGTTAGATTCCAATGAGACTTGAATAACACCAATCAGAAAATGCAAATTCTTCTGTGAGATTTTGATTATTGTAGGATGACTGAGGACAACCAATCCAATCAGATAATCAATTATGAACCTGGGGATGTAATTGATTTGGACAAAGATCAGACCAATGGGATAATATCTGAGACTGGTTACAGACTAAATAGTATGATCAAGGAAAAGATTTATGGAATGATCAAGACAGATTAATAAAATTTTTAAGTTCCTTTGATCAACAACATCAAAAGTTTTGATTTTTTTAATAAAATAATGAAGAAAATGAATAGAGGAAGGATAATTAAATCATGGATCAGGGGAGAGGAAAAGAGGATTCTCAAACATGATGTAAGTCATGAAAATCAAAAGGTTAAGAAATCCAAAAAATTGAAAACCAATTTGATTTTCAAATTAATAATATTGATTTTTTTTACCAGCATTTTGGTGGCAATATATAGCCATGGGATTAGGAACTACATTGTGGTCTGCGCGCTCAGATTTGGGTGCAAAGCAGGCTCAGCATGGGGTGCACAGCTGACTCAGCAACAGCTTTTGCAGGCTCATAATCCAGTGTGCAGCTGGCTCAGCTTTGGCTGCGGAAGTTCTGAATTCTGCTCCAAGTAAAGGACCAAGAAACAAAGTTTAATCAGTTGAGTTTGCGGATATTGCTAGTTTGGGGAAAGCAGGAGCAGGATTGTTGCCTGGGGTTACCCGGGGGAGGTAACCCCAGGAGTGGCACTTTTGGCGGATGAAAACAGGTATGGGGGGGCTCTGAGTAGGGCATGCGCCATGAGAAGGACAAAACCAGATGTTCATAATTGCAGGTGGACATCTAGGGTTGAGTTCTCAGTTGTTTGTGTACCAAGGTTAGGGTTGAGAGGGAGTTCCTGATACCTTTCTCTAAACTCCAAGTTGTAGCTAGATCATAGCATATGGGCACCATCCCCAACTAAGCTACGCTTGGAAGGAAGGAAGGATAATTTTCTCTCTCTCTCTCTCTGGTATTTGGTTGAACCACGTGCTCAGCTCCTTACAGATGCTTGGGATTAATTACTTCCAATCTTGGGGAAAATCTTTGGGGTATTCCCCTTCTGCTTCCACAGTGTGATGAGTGTATCGAGAAGGATGAACATGCACTTTTTCAGTCGTAGAATTAGGAGTAGAATTTATTAACTTTTCACTATAGGTTGCACTCCAATGAAAACTTTCAAATTTTTCAGTGGTCAAATTTCTGGGAGTATGTGGATGATTTTTAGATCATTAAGGAAAATTAGTGCACAGGCCTAATGACTTGAAATTCAGTTGATCAAGGCCACTTATATAAAATAGGTTTTCTTGATTGTTCTACCATCCATTGTCAACTTAAATCAAACCATTGAGTTAAGCTCAAAAATTGAAATCATCCTTGGTGAGTTTGAGACTTTGTCTTGGGCTTATTTTGGGTTTGGATTAAAAATAATCTAGGGGTCCAATGCAATTCATGAATCTTTAAACCTGTATCTCCACCATCTTGATTAAAACTATCCTACCATGCTAAATTGTTACTAATTGGATCAAGTTCTTTTCCCTAGTTTTATTATTTGAGTCTAAGATCTCCTTGGCCTTTTTAAAATTGACTTCTAGGTGTATTTTAGGATTTGAAGATCTAATCCCCAAACTCAAGGAAATATAACAATTGTTCAAGTTTCTATAAAAAAACAAGGAATAAGAGGGAATATTCTTGCCAATGGATTGGGTGAATTATCACAGTTTATTTATTAGTGGGCCCTATTTTTTCTCCCCAATTTTTTTTTACTTTTAATTGTTGTTGGTTGCTTTCAAAAATTGCTTTTTTGGAAAGGAATTGTGTGTTACAAAATATTCCCCGCAACAATCCCACTCCAAGTTTGGGAAAGCCCACTAGCTCTTGAGTTTCACTCCTTTATCTCTGCAAACTTAATAAAATCCACTCTGCAAGGAGAGTTACTACAGCCCACAGTGGTTAAGAATCACTCCTGACTCTTTTCTCCATTATCTGCAAAACTACTCCGCACTAAGCCAGAAACTACTTAAGCTAACAGGCAATGAATTAAGAGTAAACAGAAAAAGCGGGATCCCTGAAAAGCTCTGCACTTGGATTTTCCCTATTAAGACTCCAAGTTACTTAAGCAAGATAGTACTCTCAAAGTAATCCTTTATTTTACGCCAATCTCTTAAGATAAGATTTCATAAGAGAGCATCCAATAACCTAAGATTCTTTTTCTCCTCTTCCCAGTCAAGGAAATTTTCCCCTTATATATACAACTCAAAAGCACTCCTCAAAAATAATTTAAAACACAAAAAGAACAACTTTCATCCTAACCACCTCCATGCATTCCACATTGATCCTCCTTACCAATAGTCCAATCCTTTAACCAATCCAATTTCTTGCAGTAGGTTTGGAAATTATGTTCCCAATCTTCCTAACAGTTGAGTTGCGCCAATGCATAACTAACAACAGATCCCAGTCAATCTTCCTTAGAAGATCTCTACTAATCCCACATGGGGCACAACCAACGGATCCTCAACAACACGCATGCGGCCTCCTCAGCTTTAGCGTTGATTGTCCCATAGTCCCGCAACCTCAATGCATAACCCATAGTCCAGTCTGGTCTCTACTACATAGCTTCAATCACTTGCTTCAGCACTTGTCAAGCCATAGTTGCAGAATGGTAGATACATTTGACTACATTCATTGTTGGAAAATGGAAAAACTCCAGCCCATTCATGTCATTGTGCCGCAGAAAGGCTGCACCACAACAATGCCAAGTCTTGGCTTTACTACTCCAGATTAGACATTCTGCCAACGCGCTTTTCTAAGCCTATTGTGCTGCAGACTTCCAACCACTGCTGAGACGCTTCAAGTCAAATTTCCAGTGCTGAGCCTACTTGCCTTTTTGTCTATAAATAGCCACCACACCATGGAAGTAATCACCTCAAAAATCACATAGAAAAATGAAGAATTTCCTTGATTTCATCTTGTTGAGACTGCTCCCAACCAAGATAGGTGCCAATTCATATGTATTTAGCAGTGCCTGAGAGAAATTTTCCCTTAAAATACGGAATGTGAGATTTTGTTTTAGGATTGCAGTAATTTTTTGCCATGTTGAAATTGAAAAGTTAACAATTTTTCAGCCTTGGTACCAGGTTGAGAAATCATGTGTTTTGTATCACAATGAAAAAATGAGGGTTTTATTGAGTGGGTTGGATAATTGAGAGGAGTATGAGATGATTTGGAGGGGCAGGTGGTTTTTTTGCACTTTTATGAACAAATATTCATAAAATGGCAGATTTGGTGCTTAAAACAAGCAATTTTGAGATACACCACTTGAGGTGTATTTATATGTCAGAAAACTGCCATTAAAAAAGGTAGGTTTGGTAAAAACATTTTCCAGTCTCTAATGGAATATTTAATCACTCTGATATTCCCTATGATACAAAAAAGTTATAATTCAAATGAATCATGCATTTTTCACCTATCTAAGTGGATATTATACTAAATCAAATATTTAGTGTATTTCATTCAAGTCAATTGGGTCAGTGATAATAGTTTTATTGATATCCATTTACTATATCAATTATCCTACAAATCTCCCTCATTTTACCATGATTTAGTAATTACAAATTACTTTCCTTACTTTTTAAACCACCTTCCATCCTCTGTTACTAAGATTATTTAAGGCTGATTTCTTCTTTTTGGAATCAAGTTGTCTGTTTTCCAGGAAAACAAGCTGGAGTTCCACCCTTGACTCACTTCTAGGTCTAATCCCACTTATTTTTACAAGTTCCTAACCCTCTTTCCTTTTTTTCTATATTTATACTGGGTTTTAATACTAAAATTTTTTTTCACTACATACCAAAGTACCTGCTGTTCAAACACCTAAACTCCAAAATATTTTTGAAAAGGGATTGATTACAAAACCAATCACTCCCTGAACACCTGATAATTCCAAAAGAAATCATTACTCAGCCCTCAAGGCTTCTACAAAATTAGTCTAAATTCATAAAGCAACTCTTCCACCCCCCTTTTTGTGCATCCTTGATATTTATGAAAGTCTTTGCTGGTGATAAGAACCAGCATAAAATTACCAGCATGGCCTTTTGTGACTGCTTGAGAATCAAAAATCAAATACTTGAGAGCCTAAGTGATGGAATTTGATTTGGGGATACAGTATAAATATGAATAAAAAAGAACTTCAATTTCACTACCATTGGTCCAACCTTCATTGATTTATGTACAGCTTTTATCTTTGGGTAGTAAATCCTTTAAGAATATCAATTAAAGGTTCCAAATTAACCAGATTTACAGATCACAAAGTGAATTCCCTGAAGAAGAGGTGTTAAAGATCCCCAATATAACATTGTTGCCCCTCTTATTATTTATTTAATAATCAATTTATTAATATCTATTAATATTAACCATTCATAGCCAAAACACCTTGCGTTGCATTTGATTTATCCATATATTTATCGATTGTTTCTGAATCTTTCTGAATAATATATTTTTTCTTCAACTTATCACCTCTGGTAGCCAAAATTTAGCAAGGGCCTTGGCATCCAGGAGGCTGACAGAGGTGGCAATAATCATTGCCAGAAGTAATGGCTTGCAGAAGGTGACAAGATATCTTGACCAAGCTTTCTACTTTTTGAACGACTTCATAAGGCTCAATGTAAAAGATCAAAGAAACAGCTAGCCAAAATCATGACCAACGCGTTAGGCACCACCAAACACACCAATGGGAAAATTGGCCTTGGTATGGTTGAAAGACTTAATTGTGGGAAGGGGTGTTAAAATATGTGGTAAGTTAAAATTATGTCACAGATCAATATCTTACAGATTTCACAATTTTTCAGATGTCACATACCTTGTATATAGCTATAACACCTCAAAATCCACCCATCCTGGGACCCTTCTCACTCCTTGCCTCTGGCATATTTGTCTGCTATTATTTGACCCATACCAACTTAGCCAGCAATTTCAAAAAGTGAATATTTGCATTGATTTCTTCAACATAAAGTCTTTTTTTAATCTTTTCTACCTCTTTTTCACCACAAACCATCTTAGTGTATCATGCTTTATGTCTCTCCAATTTTTCATTCATTTCCTTCCTCACTCTAAACCAATCTTATTGATCATACCCAAGCAATTTAGCAATGACTCTAAATCCGTGATTCCCATTAACAATTGGATCCCAAACCTTGCCCAAGAACTTATGTCATTCTTCAAGTATTTGATTGAGGTGTTTCACTTTTGGTTCCTATAATCAAAACTCACTCAGCCAAAATTCCAATAACATTAATTAATCACATCAATACCCACCAAAGATGAGCTTCTGAGTGACGCTTCCTGCACGTATTATTCATCTGAAGAGGATTTGGATTCCAAATGAAGGGAAGCTAATTAACTTTCAGTCCCTTCCTCTGAAATATGAAATTCAGATTCTAATCCTGCTGACTTTGACTAAAAATTAACATCATATCATTATCAGTTCATTAAAACCAAAAAATGAACTTTTCACAAAAGAAAAGACTTACAATCTTTTGTCTTTTCTTATTTTGTGCCCCTCTAATTCTCTTTTCCCGCCTAAGCTACTTTTCAACGTGTTTGAATCAAGAAGGATCTCTCTGGGTATCTGTCAATTTTGGCCGGCCTCTTCTTGATTTCAATAATTGAGGTTCAAGTCTTGGCTTTGATTGATAGTTTGTGGTCTCCTGAATCAAGTGCTTCAACAGCCCGCAATAATCTTGTTCATTTTATCCCAAGATCATCGCATTGATCTTCTAATGTAACTGAGAATTTTTGAGAATTTCATCAAAATCAACCTTTCAAAATTCAAAAGGATCAAATATTAGTACAGTAGGAATGATCATTCAAAAAGGTTTTATCAAAAAGAATTAATCACAAAGTGATTTGAACAATCCAATTTAAACCAAATTACAGAACTAGAAATGCAAGGGTCATAATCCAACCTCCACCAAGGATGGAAATCCTCAGTCACAACGGATCCTCTTGATGCTAGTAGGTCACCTACTTGGTGGGAACAGGGAAAACCCATATTCTTGGAGTATGACTTGGTGCACACTTCCCCATCATGGTTCCACTTTAATTTCTCAAATTGTTCCACAAAAAGTTTAATTTCATTGAAAGGAAACTTGTATCCCAACGGTAAAAGTTAAGTGGGAAGAACTATTCCTATCTTAATTTGAGAGTTGCAAAGAGCAGTCTGAAACAATTAAATTTGATTGGAAACTGTTCCCTCTAGGTTTATCCAAACATCCAACATGTTTCCCAAAAAATTTTTAAGGAATTTTTTGAGAGTAGCATGCGGCCCTTCAACCCAAGATGTGGTTTTATTTCCAAAGTCAGGTTTTTCACAATTCCAAGCCCTTACAAACGTCTCTTTGATACAGAAGATATTATGATCCATATACTCAAGAACATCCTCATGGTGTGGAAAATAGGAGGAGATCCTGAGAGAGAGAGAGAGAGAGAGAGAGAGAGAGAGAGAGAGAGAGAGAGAGAGAGAGAGAGAGAGAGAGAGAGAGAGAGAGAGAGAGAGAGAGAGAGAGAGAGAGAGAGAGAGAGAGAGAGAGAGAGAGAGAGAGAGAGAGAGAGAGAGAGAGAGATGAATTTCCTTCCTTTCCTTTACTTTCTGTATCTTTCCCTCCATCCATCTGTATATCTGAAACAATTGCTATACCAAAAACCTAGCCTAACCCTAACCCTTCCCATGCCACATTCACCCTTCAGCCTGACTTAACTTATACATGACACCTGTTTGGTCCTTCTCATGAAGCTTCCCTCCGCTGGACTCTACTCAGAGCCCCCCACGTTGTCCCTATCTGTTTGGCGCGCCGCATGATTTCCTTCCTTGCGCTTGCGCGCGCTGTAAGACTCCAAACAGCGCTAAGCCATAGGCAGCTCTGTGGAGGGGAAAGGTGCTGTTTAGGCTGCCCTCCTAAGAGTTACAATTTTATTTAAATGTAACCAGAATTGAGGTCCAGGAACTTTTAAATAAGGAATCAATATAAGGGATGAGTTTGGGAATAGTTGGTAGCAAAGGAATCAACACTATCTGAGGCAAGATGGTGGAGGGAAAGACTTGAAATAAAAAAGTCAACGTTCTGTTCAGAGTTCAATGGGACAAGGCAGTTGCAAGTAACAATGCCCACAAGCTAATAACTCTGGTTGTCAGCAGAATATTAGGAAAGATCAACTCAATACCAACCAACCTCCAGGTTCTCAATGAACCTTCCCAACACTCAGAAATCAAGCGCTTGAAGGGTACCAGATAACTGTGAGTGACTGAAAAAAACAAAAGAAATTTGTTTGTGAAGCTCTAGAAGCAAAGCAATAAAACATTCAAACAAGAATAACCCAACACTTCTCAAGGAACTCAAGAGTAGCGTGGCGGAATTCAACCTTAAAGAATAAAGGGAGGTCTAACACTCCAGGTTTCAAGCTCAAAGAAACCTCTCAGTCAAATGTGACGGGGTCCAGAAAGATGATCAGGGAAGGATCAAGACCAGTATGGTTGGAAAAAGGGATCAAGGAGTGGTATAACACACTCCAGAATCCCAAAAGACAGAATTCTCTTCAACCAGCAAGGCTATGGTTGCTGATAAGGAGCAGGGTTACAGATTGACAGATCAAAAATTTGAGTATGAAGGCTCAAAGGATCAAGGGGTAATCATGGATATACCCAGGATGAGGATCAGGATTAAATTACTATGATAATGGGGGGGGCATACACACAGACTCCCATGGATGATTGGAAAAAGGCAGGGAAGAGCCCCTCCTTTTATAGACAAGAGGTCTTTGAACTATTTACAAGAGAGATTTACAAATAGAGCAGTTTTTTTTTTTTGAGAATTGTCATGAGAAAGCAAAAGAAAAAAAAAAAGAAAAAAACAAACACTCAAAAAAAAGAAGAATTGAATCAAGACCCCTGCCGGTGCCAATGATGGGCACAGGCAGGAGAGTAGCAGTTGAGAGGCCCGGGGACATGCTGACAGTCCTGGGAAACTGACGCAATGGAACCGCAGAGACCCACACAGGCAACGGAAAAGCCGCGCGGGAGACTGGTGAGCTCAGGAGGTGGATCAAGGGGTAGTGCAAAGATTCCAACAACTGCAAGCAACGCTTGCGGTCATCAGCCAATGGATTGGGCGTGTGTGTGTGCGTGAGTGAGTGTAGTGGGTTGCGCAAGCGCAAAGAGCTTCAAGTTTGATGAGTGAGGTAAGAGGAGGATGAACAAGAGGAATGTTGCCAGGTACAATGAGTGACTGAGATTGCGGATGTTGAGAGGGATGGCTGAGGCTGATAGGCGGATGAATGATGGCAAGGATCATGAAGCAATGCATGACAATGATGGAGGCGTTGGTTGTGGGATTGAGGATGATTGGTAATGCCAGTGTCATCATTTTTAGCTCAGTAGTTGAGGACTCCTTGTCCCAAGGGATACCCAAGAAAGATTCCATTTCCAGATCCAGAGGAAGAACTGCTCTTTGGCCAAAGATGATTTCATAATGTGAGTAGCCAGTAGTCCTCTTGGTTGAGATTTTATCAGAGAAGATGTCCAGGTCTCATAGAGGAAATCTGCCACTGATTCAGAGTTAAGATTTTTAAGAATCTTTGCTTCAACCCATCCAGAAAAATCATCTCTAGCCACAATGAGGTACTTAGCACCACCTGCCTTAATATGAACCACATCCATAGCAATCCTTCCAAAGACAGTGGACTCCCCAGTGGGATAACAAATTTTAGCTGGACGCCTAAGATTACATTTTCAAAAAATTTCACAACTCTTGCACCATTGGGAGACGGATTTCTTCAGAGATAGCCACCAGAATGGTTTGGATAATTGTTGATAAGTTTTGGTTTCCCCACAATGACCAAGACTTTCATGGAGACTTTCAAGGATAGAATCTTTTTTATAAGGGACATTAACAACAATAAGAGCACAAGGATTTCCTCTTTTCATAAGCCTAGAGCCTTGGAAAAAGAAATTAGAGGACTTTCTTTTATTTAAGAGATAAAAGTTCTTTAGCAGAGAGATCAGTAGGTTTTTGGAGAGTTAAAAGGTAATGCTCTAAGTTAAGCCAGAAGCCTTTTTGAAAGCCAGAATAATCTTGAGGATAGAAAGAGAAGACAGATTTGATTGAAGGTTCTTTTTCATCAAAATCTGTTTCAACATCAGATTCATTGTCTCCAAGAGGTTTTCAAGATAAACCATCAGGCATAGTGAAAGATTTTCCAGTCCTATGAACAATATCAAAAGAAAAAGCTTGATAAAGGCCACCCAAAGGGTCATAGGAGCATTAATCATCCCAATGATGGATCAAGAATCAACTTGCAGTTTGAAATTTTGGCCCCAGAGAATGGTTTGAAGTTTCTTCATCATTTGAGCCACACCACAAAGTTCCAATTTGGGCTGAGAATACCTAGACTCTCCATCTGAAAATATCAAAGATTCATAAAGAGCAGGACGGTCCCAACCATTCTCATCTTCCTGAGTAAGGACAGCCCCAACAGATTGATAACTAGAATTTACAGCCAGCTTGATCTTGCCAGCCCCAGGTCCATAGCATATCTTCTTCAAAACTATATCATTTCAAACCATCATTTTGATCAACTGAAAAGAATGTTCACAATCTTGGGTCCAAATCCATTCAGCATCTTTCCTGGTTAGACAACGTTAGGGTGCACATATTTCAGATAAGGATGGGATAAAGATTCTAACATAAGTGACAACACCTAGGAAGCCCCTAAATTCAGTGGGATTGATTGGAGTAGGCTAAGAGATGATCTTGCTGACTTTGGCTGGTGCCATCCTTCGTCCTTCCTTGCAGACCACATGACCAACTTTTTCCAGAGCAGGGACACCAGCAGCCAGTTTGGAAACAGAGACAGTAATTCCAGACTCCTTGATTTAAAACAGAATCCTTTCCAAAGTAGTAGCATATTCCAAAATAAAACAAGAAATTCCTGAATACCAAGGAAAGAGCTCATTATCATAGTCAGAAACTGAACCTTTAATTCCACCATTGTCAATGAAGATACCAGCATGATCAGGGATTTAATCCTGGAGGATCCACATCATCTGATCCTGATAGACTGCAACCAAATTAGTGTCACCTTGAGGCAATTGATTTAGTTGAAATTGAACAAGAGGAGTATCAAAAGTAGTGAGAGGGCAAGAAATAGGATGTGATGATTGTTTGTCATAGCCTCCAATAATTTCCCCTAGACCATAACAAGCTCTCCCAGAGAATTATTTGACAAATTCTTCAGTAGCAGGAGGAATACCAGAGTCTTTAATAGTAACTTTATCAAGAGGTTGGAGATCATGAACTAGTCTAAGTTTACCATTACTCTTGAGGACACAGAAGACAGGGCTGGAATAACTAGAGGTTGACTGCTCATATAGGCCAGTACAAACTTGTTCTTGGACCAACTTAATAAAGTTTTAAACTTTAGCAGCAGGGATAGGGATCTCCTTCTTTTGCCAAGGATCATGTTCAACTACAGGGATGATATAAGGGAGGCCATAGGATTCTTTCAAGGGACCTCTCTATTCTTCACAGAAAGCAATAGATTTTTCCCTTAGGGATAAAACATTTTTGATCAAATTTAACTCATCAGGAAGAAGCCATTCATCTGGACCAAAGTTGACCACCTTCAGAAATTCTTCAGTGACTCAACCATTGGGGACAAAGGGACCGGTAAGATATTGAGGAAGACCACAGTAAGGATCACAAGATAAGGAAGGACGCATAAGAGGAGGATTGAGGTTGAGAGGCATGGGCTGGTTTACTGTTTGGACCTTCTTGGCAACTGGCTTGTACTTGGTGGAAAAAGAGAGAAGTTATTGTTTCCTCCAAGAGTTGACCAGTGAGACTTGATTACAAAAACTGAGTCCAAGTTCCAACATTTTCCACGTTTGATGTTCTGCAATATCCTTGAAGGGTTCCTTTTCCATAAAGGGAGAACCAGGAGATAATTTTTTGCTCACATTTGTGGCACAAGGTAGGTTTTTGAAAATGATGGTAGAAGGTTGCCCTGGCGGTGCACAATTGGGAGGACTTACTTGTACCCCAAATTGCCTCTACTGAAGCCCATATTCCTCCATACCAAAACCACCAAGAATAGAATTGAGATCAGGATATAGTTTAGAATCATTATGGAGATTTGAACTGGAACTGAGAGAAGATTGATCAGGCCTAAGAGTAAAAGGAAAAGAAGAAACAAAAGATCCAGAGAAAGAAGGAAAAGAAATATTTTTGATTCTTTCCGTTTTGACATGTTTTAGATTTTTGTTATTTTCTAGCTTAGATGAAAAAGATGAAAAGAATGAAAAGTAAGCCTGGGGGATGAGAGCTCACCCTTGAGTTAAATTCTGAGGCTGAAAAGAACTACAACTATTAGTAGGATCAACTATTCCCATAAAAAATGAGAGGAATTGGAATTATCCTTCTGCTTCCCCTTTAAAGATGACTTAGAAGGGTGACCGGGAAAATCTCTTTCCCAATGACCAGAATCCAAAGAACAGAGAGTAACTTCAATCTTTCTACCATCAGCATCAGGGAGAAGAATTCTCTCCCCAACTTGATCAGAAAACATCAGGGTAGCACCAAAATCCATCAAAAATGGTTGTCCCAAAATCATAGGCCCTTCCAAACAAGTGATCCAAAAATGACAGGTTCCAACAATATTTTGACCAATCCTGACTGGAAAATCTTCAGAAATACCAACCAATTCACAAGATTGATTACCTATCCCATAGACTGCAGAGTTGAAGCTGACCCTAGGACTGAGTTTGAGTTTACAGGCCATAGCATCCAAAATTAAGTTGAGCTGAGATCCAGAGTCCACAAGAGGAGAAACAGGTTCAGCTGAGTCACCAAGATAACAGGGGAGGAAACCAAGAGGACAGGAGTAAAGATTGGAATCTGAAGAAGGACTAGTTCCACCAGAGTCCTCTATAAAAGTTCCATGGGAGACCTTTAATTTGTCAGGACCAATCTCCACACGTCAACAAGAGACCCATTTCTTCATTCCTTCAGCAACAGATGGAGACATTGACAGGAGTTCAGCCGCAGATAGATCAGAAATTTTGAGATCAGAAATTTTCTTTAATACTCCTTCCACAGCATTGGGGTGGTCCTTGGAGATGCCCCTTTCAAATTGAACTTTGGGCTGGGTGGAGGGAGGAATTTCAGGTGAAGCAGGAACTAAAATGGGATCAGAAGGCTGAGGTGACTTGAATGAAAGAGGAGGATCTAGGTGATATGGAAACCTTTCCATAAGTGGTTCCCTTTCCACTTCCATTTCTTCCACATCAGAGGAAGGAGGCTCAGGTGAGGATCAACATTTGACTGGTTTTCAAAGAATTGAAGTTGGAAAGGAAGGGGCTTTGTGAGGTTTAGGTTCCTCATGTTTTTTCCTGGCTGGATCAGATTGATAAGTAGTCCCAGCAATACTAGAGGAAGAGATAGATGGAGGATACCAAGGTTGAAGAGTACCACAGGAAGATTGGAAATTGAAGGAATCAAAGGATTCTTTGATTGGAGCTTGGGGCTTATAAGAGGCCACCCCACAATGAATAGGGAAAGATGAATCAAAAGGGATCAGAGCACCATTAGGAAGAAAGAAATTATTCCCCTTCTGCTCCACCAACTTTTCCTTTATATCCTTCTGGAGTTCAAACCATTGTCCAGTTCCATGGCCTTCCCTATGGCAGTAGTAACAGACTAGGGTAGATTTGGGGACAGAAGTAGAGGGTTTAGGAGTAGCCAAAGAAGAAATTTTTTAATCCATCTTGTTTTCAAAGGCCTGAAGCAATTTGGTGATCTCATCTATGGTAGCAGTTTTTTTATTAGCCTGGGGATTTGATTTAGTTTGACAATTTGCTTCCATCTTGTTCATGATGTTGTTGGACTCTTTAAAGGAAGGAGCATGTACTGGTTCAGCAACTCTGGTTTGTTCAAAAGTGAGAGCTTTTTGATCTTTCATGACTTTATCCACTAAACTCCTTAGGACCAGGAAAACAGGGACCTTGAACCAATTGTCTCTAGTAGTAATCATGGATCCAGATTGAAGTAATTCATCTCTAATCCTTTCCTGCACTCCTGGAGAAAAAGACTGGAAAAATTGAACTCAAATTTTGTCCACCATGTCAATGTGATTGTTCCTGATGAGGTAAGACTGAATAGGATCCCAAGATTTTTGAAAAGACTGATAATCAGAGGCTGAAGAGACACCACCATTGGAGATCCATTGAGAAACCAGAGAATCCAATTCCTGTAGAGTAAACCTAGCCAAATCTACTTTTCCCCAATAAGCCAAAATAGCCTCCTTCAAGAGCCTCCAGTCATGAGTTTTGAATCCATTGAACAATTCAATTACTTCCATAAATTCATCAGAGGAGATGAAAAATCATAACTGATAAGCCATATCATGTGCACTTGCACCATCCACTTCAGAAGCCATCTCATAGGATTCCAAGAATTGTTCCACATTTTTTCCATGGAAGCCTAAGTTCTTGTTTTGAGGTTTGATATTGACCATCTTGACTTGAACAGAGGAGGAGGAGGTACCAGCAGATTCCATTTTGAAGAGCAGGGTTCCTAAGATATCCAAAGGGCAGATTTCCAAAGTGCCTCACAAGTGTGGCAGGAGCAGGGTTTCACAAAAAAGGACAAGTACCTGGCCTGGATTATGCACAAATTGAGAGGACTTAATTCTAGGATAAGTTGCCTCCACGGATCAGATCTGAGAAGAGAGAGAAACACAGAAGAAAAAAAATTGGATTTCAAAGTTGATTCCAAACGTTGATGTTGGGACTTTAAATCCCAAGGTTTCTGGTTCAATCCTGGCCCGGGGGACCAAATGTAAGACTCCCAACGGTGCTAAGCCGTAGTCAGTTCTGTGGAGGGGAAAGGTGCTGTTTAGGATGCCCTCCTAAGAGTTAAAATAATATTTAAATGTAACTGGAATCAAGGTCCAGGAACTTGTAAATAAGGAATCAATATAAGGGATGAGTTTGTGAATGTTTGGTAGCAAAGGAATCAAAACTATCTGAGGCAAGAAGGTGGAGGGAAAGACTTGAACAAAATAAGTCAAATTTCTGTTCAGAGTTCCATGGGACAAGGCAGTTGCAAGTAACAACACCCATAAGCTAATAACTCTGGTTGTCAGCAGAAGATTAGGAAAGATCAACTCAATCCCAACCAACCTCCAGGTTCTCAATGAACCTGCCCAACTCTTCACAATCAAGTGCTTGAAGGGTACCAGATAACTGTGAGTGGCTGAAAAAAACAAAAGCAATTTGTTTGTGAAGCTCTAGAAGCAAAGAAATAACAGATTCAAACAAGAATAACCCAACACTTCTCAAGGAACTCAAGAGTAGTGTTGGGGAATTCAACTTTAAATAATGAAGGGAGGTCTAACACTCCAGTTTTCAAGCTTAAAGAAACCTCTCAGTAAAACATGACTGGGTCTGGAAAGATGATAAGGGAAGGATCAAGACCAGTATGGTCGGAAAAAGGGATCAAGGAGTGGTATAACACACTCAAGAATCCCAGCAGAAAGAATTCTCTTCAACCAGCAAGGCTATGGTTGGTGATAAGTAACAGGGTCACAGATGGACGGATCAAAAATTTGAGTATGAAGGCTCAAAGGATCAAGGGGCAATCATGGATATACCCAGGATGAGGATTAGGATTAAATTACTATGATAATGGGGGGGACATACACACATACTCCCATGGATGATTGGAAAAAGGCAGGGGAGAGCCCCTCCTTTTATAGACAAGAGGTCTGTAGACTATTTACAAGAGAGATTCACAAATAGAGCGGATTTTTTTTTTTTTTTTTTGAGGATTGTCATTAGAAAACAAAATAAAAAAAAGAAACAAACACTCAAAAAAAAGAAGAATTGAATCAAGACCCCGGCCAGTGGCAATTATGGGAACAGGCAGGCAAGTAGCAGGTGAGATGCCTGCAGACATGCTGAAAGGCCTGGGAAACAGCCGCAATGGAACTGCAGAGACCCACACAGGAAACAGACAAGCCGCGCGGGAGACCGGTGAGCTCAGGAGGTGGATCAAGGGGTGGTGCAAAGATTCCAACAACTGGGAGAAATGCTTGCAGTCATTGGCCAATGGATTGGGCGTGTGCGTGTGTGTGAGTGAGTGGAGTTGATTGCACAAGTGCAAAGAGCTTCAATCTTGATGAGTGAGGTAAGAGGAGGATGAACAAGAGTAATGGTGCCAGTTACAATGAGTGACTGGGATTTAGGATGTTGAGAGGGATGGCTGAGGCTGATAGGCCAATGAATGATGGCAACAATGATGATGTGATGGATGATGATGATGGAGGCTTTGGTTGTGGGATTAAGGATGATTGGTAATTCCAGTTTTATTGTTGTCATCCTCCTCCAGCTGCTGCCGCTGCTGCTGCTGCTGTTGGTGGTGGTGGTTGTTCACCAACAACCACAAGCAACACTTTCAGTCATTGGTTGATGGCCATTGGTTCTTGATTGATAGTGTGAGGATGATGACAATGATGAACGGGGTTGATGGCTGTCTGCGCGCGCGTTTGGAAAAAAAAGGAAAACAGGGGACTGAAGGATGAGGAGTGAAGCAAGAATGACTTGAACACCGGGCACAGGGGTCTAGGCACTGAGGGATCTTCCTAGACAACTAGGAGAAGGGAAGGCTGAGAACTAGAAACTGAAATGGGAAGTCATTCCGGAATTTTTTTTTTTGAGGATGTATTGATGGATAAGGGAACGTAAAAAAAAAATTCAAAAATTTCCATTTTCCATTTGGTGTCCTGGATTGGTCACCACAGCGCCTTCCCCGCTCCTATCTTCCCAAACTAGCTTCCCGCAAAACTGGTTGGGCCGGCTCCATTCTTGGGTTGCTGATTGCAATCAGGTCACAATGAGCGTGCCAACCGCGGCACGGTTCCAAATACGAGGCTATATAACAGCACCACATCCCCCCCCCCAACATGAGTTCTGTCCCCAGAGGTCTTCCCACCTTTACCTCAACCATACCCCCCTGTACCCATTACACCAGCCATTACACCCGTTGTAAGACTCCAAAGGGTGCTAAGCCGTGGCAGATCTGTGGAGGGGAAAGGTGCTGTTTAGGCTGCCCTCCTAGGAGTTACAATAATATTTAAATTTAACCGGAATCAAGGTCCAGAAACTTATGGATGAGAAATCAAGGTAAGGGAAGAGGATAAGAGTTGTCGGTAGCAATGGAAACAACACTATCTGAGGCAAGATGGTGCAGGTAAATACTTGAACAAATAAGTCAAGGTTTGTTCAGAGTTCAATAGAACAAGGCAGTTGTAAGTAACAACGCCCACAAGCTAATAACTCTGGTTGTCAGCAGCTGATTAGGAAAGATCAACTCAATCCCAACCAACCTCCAGGTTCTCAATGAACCTGCCCAACTCTCCGCAATCAAGCGCTTGAAGGGTACCAGATAACTGTGGGAGGCTGAACAAAACAAAAGCAATTTGTTTATGAAGCTCAAGAAGCAAATCAATAACAAATTTGAGCAAGAATATCCCAACACTTCTCAAGGGACTCAAGAATAGTGTGGCGAAATTCAACCTTAAAGAAGAAGGGAGGTATAACACTCCAGGTTTTTAAGCTTAATAAAACCTCTTCAATCAAACGTGATTGGCTCCAGAAAAATGATCAAGGAGAGATCAAGACCAGTATGGTCGGAAAAAGGGATCAGAGTGGTATAACACACCCAAGAATTCAGACAGACAGGAATTCTTCTTCAACCAGCAAGGCAATTGGTTGGTGATAAGGATCAAGGTTACAAGGGACAGAGTTTGAGTACGGAGGCTCAAAGGATCAAGGGGCAATCATGGATATACCCGGATAAGTTGCTCAGATAAGTGGGGAAGGATGCCCATGGATAAGTTGATTATGATGATGGGGGAAACAGATGAGATGAGATGATGATGGTCTGATGGGATGCTGGGCCAAAAGGCAGGGGAGAGCCCCTCCTTTTATAGACATGAGGCCCTGTATACTATGTACAAGAGATACTACAAATAGGTGCGGGAAAATGAAAACATAAAAAAAAAGATGACATGAGAGGAAAAAAAAGAAATGTTGCCCGCATAAAGAATGACTGCGGGCAACCAGATGGACACCCGCAACAGCGGTCGTGGGTGTCAACAACGGCTGTCGTTGCCCGATCGGCAGCAACAGCGGGGTGAAGGTTCCGACGGCCGCGAGCGGTCGCTTGCGGTCGTTGGTTGGATCAGATGATGGGCGAGGAGGGCGTGAGTGAGTTTGAGTTGATGGTCGTTGTCGTCGTTGTCGGATTGGAGGGATGAGTGGATGGTAGGAGTGATAGATCGGATGATAGTTGACGACCGTCGCGACAAGCAACGGCTTCGGTTGGATGAGAGGATCGGGAAGGATCGAAGGGATCGTCAAAGGTGGTTCGACAATTGCTCACGTCGCCAAAAGTCAGGGCCGCAAGCGCAACAAGTAGGAGTTAAACATAGGAGGGGGGGATTGAAGCAGAGAGACAGGCAAGAGGCCTGTCCTAGACCGCTAGGACAGGGAGAAGTTGAGAGATGGGGGGAAATGAAGGTGCCCATAGGGGTACAACCGAAAAAAAAATATTTTTTTTTTTTTTCCGTGGTGTCCCGGATTGGTCACCACATCTCTCCCCAACTTACAGACTGTCCCTAGTCTGCATCTAAAATTTGAAGGGATTAAAAAAAGGCAGGGAACAAAGAAATTGAAGCAAAGATTGGACATTTCTTGATCTTGAGAGCAATTGAAGAGTTGAGGAAAATATCTTGATTCTTCCAAATGAGCCCTAGAAGCGGCAGGAATAGAACAAGGAGGGCGTCCCAGGTGCTCACATATGTGGCATACAGTAGAGTTTTACAACAAAAACGCAGCAAATGACCCTGGTGGTGCACAATTGGGAGGACTTACTTCTGAGATAAGTTGCCCCCACAACAATGAAACTTCTTGACTTGATCAGCAGAGAACCTTCTGGCCAACCGAGTACCATCCAGCTCCTCCAAAACATAAGATCCACCTCTAACTTGATGAACCACTCAATAAGGGCCATTCCAACAATTAGAGAAAAGCTTGCCCCACTGGGTCTCCAAAGATCAATTATAAGCTAAAACTAGGTCACCAGGGTTCAAGGGCTCCCTGATTTGATTAGAGTGCTTGTCCTCCCAATACTGGACGTATTTTGCTCTGGACTCCATCATCTTTTGATAAGCTTCATCACAAACGTCTTCACTTTGCTCCAGTTGCTTGGATCTAGCAACTAACAGATCAGTGGTTGAGGACACCTCTTCCCAAGAGATACCCAAGAAAGATTCCATTTCCAGATCCAAAGGAAGGACTGCTCTTTGACCAAAGATGATTTCATAAGGTGAGTAGCCAGTAGTCCTTTTGGTTGAGATTCGATCAGAGAAGAGAACAAGAGGAAGGAATTTGCAACAATTCTTGCCACTTTCACCAGCCAGTTTAACAAGTGCAGCCTTCAAAGGGGCATGGCCTCGTTCCACCATGCCTTGGCCTTCAGGATAATAAGGAGTAGTAACTCTATTTTGTCCAGGAAGGGATTGGATCATTTCAGCAAGCTTGCCCCCAAATTCAGAGCCACCATCAGTAGAGTAAGATTGAGCCAGGCCATAACGCATTGTCCAGGTCTCGTAGAGGAAAGCTGCCACTGATTCAGAGCTAAGGTTCTTAAGAAATTTTGCTTCAACCCATCAGGAAAAATCATCTCTAGCCACAATGAGGTACTTAGCACCACCTGCCTTAATATGAACCACATCCATAGCAATCCTTCCAAAGACAGTGGACTCCCCAGTAGGATAACAAATTTCAGCTGGGCGCCTAAGATCACGTTTTTGACAAACTTCACAGCTCTTGCACCATTGGGAGACGGATTTCTTCAAAGATGGCCACCAGAATTGTTCAGATAATTGTTGATAAGTTTTGGTTTCCCCACAATGACCAAGGCCTTCATGGAGACTTTCAAGGATAGAATCTTGTTTAGAGGGAATAGTAACAACAATAAGAGCACAAAGATTGCCTCTCTTCATAAGTCTAGAGCCTTGAACAAAAAAATTAGAAGACTTTTGTTTAAGAGATCAAAATTGCTTAGCAGAGAGATCAGGAGGTTTTTGAAGAGTTGAAAGGTACTGCTCTAATTTAAGCCAGAAGCCTTGTTGAAAGCCAGAATAATTTTGAGAAGAAAAAGAGAAAATAGGTTGAATTAAAGGTTCCTCTTCATTGAAATCGGTTCCAACATCAGATTTGTTGTCCCCAAGAGGTCGTCAAGACAAACCGTCAGGCATGGTGAAAGGTTTCCCCGGCCTGTGAACAATATCAAAAGAGAAAAGCTGGATAAAGGCCACCCAACGAGTCATAGGAGCATTGGGAAGACTGGGAGCGTTGATCATTTCAATGATGGATCAAGCATCAACTTGCAATTTGAAATGTTGGCCCCAGAGAACGGTTTGAAGTTTCTTCATCATTTGAGTCACACCACAGAGTTCCAGTTTGGGCTGGGAGTATCTAGATTCTACATCTGAAAACAACAAAGATTCATAAAGAGCAGGAAGGTCCCAACCATTTTCATCTTCCTGAGTAAGGATGGCCCCAACAGATCAATAACTAGAATAGACAGCCAGCTTGATCTTGCCAGCTCCAGGTCCATAAGAGATCTTTTTCAAAACTATGTCTTTACCAACTATCCTTTTGAGTAGCTGGAAAGCACATTCACAATCTTGGGTCCAAATCCATTCAGCATCTTTTCTGGTTAGGCGACGCAAGGGTGCACAGATTTTGGATAAAGATGGGATAAAGATTCTAACATAAGTGACAACACCTAGAAAGCCCCTAACTTCAGTTGGATTGATTGGGGTAGGCCAAGAGATGATCTTGTTGACTTTGGCTGGTGCCATCCTTCTTCCTTCCTTGCAGACCACATGACCAACATTTTCCAGAGCAGGGACACAAGCCGCCAGTTTGGATCCAGAGACAGTAAGGCCAGATTCCTTGATTTGAAACAGAATCCTCTCCAAGGTAGTAGCATATTCCCAGATAAAACAACGAATTCCTGAATGCCAAGGTAAGAGCTCATTATCATAGTCAGATACTGGACCTTTAATTCCTCCATCGTCAATAAAGATACCAGCATGATCAGGGATTTCATCCTGGAGGATCCACATCATCTGAGCCTGATAGACTGCAACCGAGTTGGTGGCTCCTTGAGGCAATCGAGTAAGTTGAAATTGACCAAGAGGAGTATTGAAAGTAGTGAGAGGACGAGAAATAGGATGTAAGGATTGTTTGTCATAGCCACCCATAATATCCCCTAGACCATAGCAAGCTCTCCCCGCAAAGGATTCAACAAATTCTTCAGTAGCAGGAGGGATGCCAGAGTCTTTAATAGTAACTTTATTAAGAGGTTAAAGATCATGAACTATTCTCAGTTTACCATTACTCTTGAGGACACAGAAGACGGGGCTGGAGTAACTAGAAGTTGACTGTTCATACAGGCCAGTTCAAACTCGTTCCCAGACCAACTTGATGAATTCGTCAACTTTAGCAGCAGGGATAGGGATCTTTTTCTTTTGCCAAGGATCATGTTCAACTACAGGGATGATATAAGGGAGGCCATAGGATTCCCGCAAGAGACCTCTCTCTTCTTCACAGAAAGCAATAGATTTTTCCCTGAGAGATAAGAAATTTTTGATCAAATTTAACTCATCAGGAAGAAGCCATCCATCTGGACCAAAGTTGACCACCTTCAGATGTTCTTCAGTGACCCGTCCATTAGGCACAAAGGGACCAGTAAGAGATTGAGGAAGACCACAGTAAGGATTGCGAGATAGAGGAGGACACATAAGGGGAGGATTGAGGTTGAGAGGCATTGGCTGGTTGACTGGTTGGATCTTCTTAGCAACTGGTTTATACTTAGTGGCAAAAGAGAGAAGTTCTTGTTTCCTCCAAGAGTTGACCAGAGAGACTTGATTATGAAAGCTGAGTCCAAGTTCCAACATCTTCCAAGTCCGATGTTCTGCAATATCCTTGAAGGGTGCCTTTTCCATAAAAGGAGAACCAGGAGATAGTACGTTGCTCACATGTGTGGCACAAGGTAGGGTTTTGAAAATGACGGTAAAAGATTGCCCTGGCAGTGCACAATTGGGAGGACTTACTTGTACCCCAAATTGCCTCCACTGAAGCCCATATTCCTTCATACCAAAATCACCAAAAACGGAATTGCAATTAGGATCTAGTTTAGACTCATTGCGGAGATTTAAACCGGAACTGAGAGAAGATTGATCAGACTCAAAAGTAGAAGGAAAAGAAGACACAACAGATCCAGAGAGAGAAGGAGATGGAGAAGAAATATTTTTGGATTTTTCTATTTTGATATGTTTTTTTTTTTTAATATTCTTGGGCTCAGAAGAGAATGATGAAAGGAATGAAAAATAAGCCTGAGGGATGGGAGTTGACCCTTGAGTTTCAGTCTGAGGCTGAAAAGAACTACAACTATTAGTAGGATCAACTATTCCCCTAAAAAATGAGAGGAAATAGAGTTATCCTTCTGCTTCCCCTTAAAAGATGATTTGGGAGAATGACCAGGAAAATCTCTTTCCCAACAACCAGAATCCAAAGAGCAAAGAGGAACTTCAATTTTCCTGCCATCAGCATCAGGGAGAAGAATTCTCTCCCCAACTTGATCAGAAAACATCAGGGTTGCACCAAAGTCCATTAAGAAGGGTTGTCCCAAGATCATAGGACTGTCCAAACGAGTGATCCAAAAGTGGCAGGTTCCAACAATATTTCGACCAATCCTGACTGGTACATCCTCAGAAATACCAACCAGTTCACAAGCTTGATTTCCTATCCCATACACTGCAGAGTTGAAGCTGACCCTAGGACTAAGTTTGAGCTTGCAGGCCATAGCATCTGAGATTAAGTTAAGCTGAGATCCAGAATCCACAAGAGGAGAAACAGTTTTAGCTGAGTCACCAAGATAACAAGGAAGGAAGCCAAGGGGGCAGGAATAAAGTTTGTAGTCTAAAGAAGGACGGGTTCCACCAGAGTCCTCCATTAAAGTTCCAGAGGAGACTTTGAGTTCTTCAGGGCCAATTTCCACACGTTGACAAGAGACCCATTTCTTCATTCCTTCAGCAACAGATGGAGAGATTGATAGGAGTTCAGCCACAGATAGATCAGAAATTTTGAGATCAGAAATTTTCTTTAATACTCCCTCCACAGCATTGGGGTGATCCTTGGAGATGCCCCTTTCAAATTGAACTTTGGGCTGGGTGGAGGGAGGAAGTTCAGGTGACGCAGAATCTAAGATAGGATTAGAAGGTTGAGGTGAGGGAGAAGGATTGGGGTGATCTGGGAACCTTTCCATGAGTGGTTCCTTTTCCACCTCCATGTCTTCTACATCAGAGGAAGGAGGCTCAAGTGATGATCGACGTTTAACGGGTTTTTGAAGGATTGAAGTTGGCAAGGAAGGAGCCTTATGAGGTTTAGGTTCCTCATGTTGTTTCCTGGCTGGATCAGATTGATAAGTAGTCCCAGCAAGACTAGAGGAAGAAATAGCTGGAGGATACCAAGGTTGGAGGGTACCACAGGATGATCGAAATTCAAAGGAAGCAAGAGATGCTTTCACAGGAGGTGATGGCTGGTAAGAGGCCACCACATGTCGGATAGGATGAGACAAGTCAAAAGGGATTAGAGCACCATTAGGGAGGAAGTAATTTTTCCCCCTCTGCTCTACCAACTTTTCCTTTAGGTCCTTCTGAAGTTCTTGGCATCGTCTGGTCCCATGGCCTTCCCTATGACAGTAGTAACAGACCAGAGTTGATTTGGGGACAGAAGAAGGAGTTTTAGGATTATCTAGCAAAGAAATCTTTTGATCTATTTTGTTCTCAAAGGCTCTAAGTAACTTGGTGATTTCATCTATAGTAGTAGGTTCTCGATTGGAATTAGGATCTGCTTTAGGCCTACAATCTGCCTCCATTTTAATCATAATATTGTTTGACTCTTTAAAAGAAGGAGCATGGACCGGTTCAGTAGTTCTAGGCTTTTCAAAGCTAAGAGCAGTTTGACCTTTCATGACTTTATCCACAGTACTCCTAAGGGTGAGAAAAACAGGGAGCTTGAATCAATTATCCCTGGTGGTAATCATGGATCCAGATTTTACCAGTTCTTCTTTAATCCTTTCCTGCACAGCCAACGAAAAAGATTGGAAGAACTTTGCTCGAATTTTGTCCACTGTGTCAATGTGATCGTTTTGGATAAGATAGTTTTGAATGGGATCCCAAGACTTCCTAAAAATCTGATAGTCAGAGGCTGAAGAAATACCACCATTGGAGATCCACTGAGAAACCAGAGCATCCAAATCCTGCAGAGTAAACCTAGCCACATCTATTTTACCCCAGTATGCCAACATAGCCTTCCTGAGAAGCGTCCAGTTATGGGATTCAAATCCCTCAAAAGACTTGATTACCTCCATAACTTCATCAGAGGAGATAAAGAATCGCAACTGATAAGCCATATCAAATTCACTAGCTCCATCCACTTCAGCAGCCATTTCGTAGGAGTCCAAGAATCGCTCGACATTTGTACCGTTGAAGCCTAAGTTCTTGTTCTGAGGTTTGATCTTTACCATCTTAGGTCGGAAAGAGGTGGTTGGAGTAGCGGAAGATGCCATATCAAATAACAGAGTTCCTAGGGGGATCCAAAGAGCAGATTTCCAAAGTGGCTCACGAGTGTGGCAAGAGTAGAGTTTGTCCAAAAACGACAAGTATCTTGCCCAAGCAGTGCACAAATTGGGAGGACTTACTTCTAGGATAAGTTGCCTCCACGGATCAGATTTGAGAAGAGAAAAAAATAGGAAAAAAAGATTGGATTTCAAGGTTGATTTTAAATGTCTTGGGACTGTAAATCCCAATTTTTCTGGTTCAATCCCGGCCCGGGGGACCAAATGTAAGACTCCAAACGGTGCTAAGCCGTGGCAGTTCTGTGGAGGGGAAAGGTGCTGTTTAGGCTGCCCTCCTAGGAGTTACAATAATATTTAAATGTAACCGGAATCAAGGTCCAGAACCTTATGGATGAGAAATCAAAGTAAGGGAAGAGGATAAGAGTTGTTGGTAGCGATTGAAACAACACTATCTGAGGCAAGATGGCGCAGGTAAAGACTTGAACAAATAAGTCAAGGTTTGTTCAGAGTTCAATAGAACAAGGCAGTTGTAAGTAACAACGCCCACAAGCTAATAACTCTGGTCGTCAGCAGCTGATTAGGAAAGATCAACTCAATCCCAACCAACCTCCAGGTTCTCAATGAACCTGCCCAACTCTCTGCAATCAAGCGCTTGAAGGGTACCAGATAACTGTGGGAGGCTGAACAAAACAAAAGCAATTTGTTTATGAAGCTCTAGAAGCAAATCAATAACAAATTTGAGCAAGAATATCCCAACACTTCTCAAGGGACTCAAGAATAGTGTGGCGAAATTCAACCTTAAAGAAGAAGGGAGGTATAACACTCCAGGTTTTTAAGCTTAATAAAACCTCTTCAATCAAACGTGATTGGCTCCAGAAAGATGATCAAGGAGAGATCAAGACCAGTATGGTCGGAAAAAGGGATCAGAGTGGTATAACACACCCAAGAATTCAGACAGACAGGAATTCTTCTTCAACCAGCAAGGCAATTGGTTGGTGATAAGGATCAAGGTTACAAGGGACAGAGTTTGAGTACGGAGGCTCAAAGGATCAAGGGGCAATCATGGATATACCCGGATAAGTTGCTCAGATAAGTGGGGAAGGATGCCCACGGATAAGTTGATTATGATGATGGGGGAAACAGATGAGATGAGATGATGATGGTCTGATGGGATGCTGGGCCAAAAGGCAGGGTAGAGCCCCTCCTTTTATAGACATGAGGCCCTGTATACTATGTACAAGAGATACTACAAATAGGTGCGGGAAAATGAAAACATAAAAAAAAAAGATGACATGAGAGGAAAAAAAAGAAATGTCGCCTGCATCGAGAATAACCGCGGGCAACCAGATGGACACCCGCAACAGCAGTCGCGGGTGTCGACAACGGCTGTCGTTGCCCAATCGGCGGGGACAGCAGGGTGAAGGTTCCGACGGCCGCAAGCGGTTGCTTGCGGTCGTCGGTTGGATCAGATGATGGGCGAGGAGGGCGTGAGTGAGTTTGAGTTGATGGTCGTTGTCTTGGCTGTCATCGTCGTTGTTGTTGTTGGATTGGAGGGATGAGTGGATGGTAGGAGTGATAGATCGGATGATAGTTGACGACCGTCGCAACAAGCGACGGCGTTGGTTGGATGAGAGGATTGGGAATGATCGAAGGGATCGTCAAAGGTGGTTTGACAATCGCTTGCGTTGCCAAAAGTCAGGGCCGCGAGCGCAACAAGTAGGAGTTAAACATAGGAGGGGGGGATTGAAGCGGAGAGACAGGCAAGAGGCCTGTCCTAGACCGCTAGGACAGGGAGAAGTTGAGAGATGGGGGGAAATGAAGGTACCCATAGGGGTACAACCAAAATTTTTTTTTTTTTTTTTTTTTTTTTTTTTCCGTGGTGTCCCGGATTGGTCACCACACCTTCCGTAGAGAAGAAAACAGATGATAAAGAGAAGCCAACCCAGACCAGAGAAGGAAAGATAAAAAAAAAGTTTTTTTTTCCAGCCCTCCGCTCCTTGTCCCGCCTTGTATTCCGCCATTTTTAGTGGGGCTCTTCCTCACATATACACACCTGGCATTGCACCGCGCCTTCTTTCCTGCAATACTATCCCTTCCATTTGTCCCCCCCATTCCCAGCCGCTTCCCCCAGTTGTTTGCAACCTTCTGCTCTGCCAGGAGAGAGATTTGCATGGCCTCATTCAATCCCATGGGGGTTGTGTCCACAGGCTGTTGTCCCAAACTTCCCTCCAGGCATGCCTTCTGTTGTCAAAGCCCTTGCAACCCTAACCTCCTTCTCTCCAGCCATACTGTTGATGTCCAATCCCTTCCCATTCCGCACCTGAACACATTTCCGTTGCACCAATGCCAAAATCTCTGCTAGCCATCATGGCAATGGGCCCGCCGTTGGCCCATCCATCCCGCACTCCACGGGCTCCATGTCCTTCTATTCGGCATGCATTCTCCCCGCCATCAAAGGGGTTTGACTCTGGTTGCAATCCTTCAAAGCCTGGTCCTTTCCTTCCGCCACTGCTCCTATCCTCTTGGCAAGACCCATCTGCCGTTCATTGGTTCCCAAGCTGCGTGCAATATCTGCTCCCATTCCCTTCTCCGCAAGACTTGCCTGACACCCATTTGTTCCTAAATTGTGGGCAATATCTGCTCCTCTTCCCTCTGCTGCCATTTGTTCCGCTTCCTGTCCCCTTGTCCTTGCTTGCTTCATAGCAACGGGCTGATCCAACTCTGCCAAGACCTGCTTTCCCAACACGTATCCTTTCTCTGCTGGGGAAACCAATCCTGCATTTGAATCCATTGTCTGGTTCTTTCTTCCCAACCGCCAATAGCCATTATTGTCACCATACGTGCACACCTGGGGAGTGGGTCTGTCTACGGAGCTGAAGGCCCTTCAAATAGATCTTGAGGTCCCTTTCTACCTCTGCAAGTTCACTAACCCAAGGGATGGTTGCCGGTGGTGGGTCTGGAGCACACACTGCCACATAATCCAATTTTGCTTGCAACCAGAACCTGCCGCGCGCACCTGCCTCTGCCATGGATTGTTTGAAATTGCCCTCCCAGAAACAAGGCTTGCGCTTCCCCCATCTTGCCAGCATGTCCCCCTTCATTTTTGGCCAATCAATGTTTTGGTAGCCTTCCATCTCTTCCACCTCCAGAAGCTCTTCTGTGTCCATGATGAACAGAAAAACTTGGCGCGCCTTTTTGGAAGCCAATGCGCCTTTGGAGTATGCAATCACTTCATATTGTGAGATTAATTGCTCCACATCCGCGGTGTTGAGTCAAATTTGAAGGTAATTCTTTGGTTTGAGGCGGAGATGGCGGGAGGAGGAAGAAAAAGGCAAAGTGACTTCTGGTAGAATCCTGAGTACCTTTAAGAGACTGGAGACAAAAGAAGTTTCTGGCCAGACCCCCAGATGTGGAAACTAAGAGGAGATCCTCCCCTTATTTTTCCTCAAGTTCCAGAATTGATGGTCCTAGCATCTGTAAGTATGAGGATGTGCCCGTATAGAGAGAGATGAATTAGAGAGAGAGAGAGAGAGAGAGAGATAGATTAATTTCCTTCCTTTCCTTTCCTTTCTGTATCCTTCCCTACATCCATCTATATATGTGAATCAATCCCTATATCCCCCCTTCAAGCTGGGTTTGAGAGTGCAGACTTTATACCCACCCTCTCAACCCTATCCTAAGTACAAGTGCAACATCAAATAGAAAAGAAACCCTAAAAACCAGAACAATAGCCTAAGCCTAACCCTTCCCATGCCACAATCACCCTCCAGCCCACCTAACCTTACACACACCTGGTTTGTCCTTCTCATGATGCAGCCCTCTGCCGCACCCTACTTGGAGCCCCCCACCTTTTCCGTATCCTCCCGGAACGCTGCATGATTTTGTGCCCTGTGGGTTGGCCTGCGCTTGCGTTCTCCCTCCCAGCTTCTATCTTCCAGAACTAGCTGCCTGCAAACCTTTTCAGGCAAGCTCCATTCTTGGGTTGCAGATTGCAAGTGGGCCGCAATGAGCGCACCAACAGCAACACGGTTCCCAATTGAAGGCTATATAACAAAACCACAACGGTCTTCCAAGAAACACTTTATACAATTCATAATGTAAGCAACCCATAACTAGGAAGATTAACAGTAGAGGCGGTGATTTGGCACTTACTCTAAGTTCTGCATCATTGACCTCTGCCTCCTCCTTGGTTTTCCAGGCCCCATACTTAGCCAACAGAGACATAAAGCTTTTCCATCCTTCAATGTCATTATTAAAGCGCATTTTACAGTTTTCTTGTATGTTTTGAGACAAGTGTCACTGATAATACTGTCTTTTTGACTCAGGAAAACTTTGTTCTATAGCACAAATCATAGCTTTTTCACATTCTTTCACAAAGACTTTGGGAATTCTCTCAGGATTATAAGCCAGCTTGTTTAGTGCATTTACAGACCAAATTTAGAACTCAAATGTATCTCTTGTTATAAAAACAAGAGCTTTTGTGAAATTTTTACATTTGGCTTTAATTCCTACAACATGAAATAGGGGAATGTTGTACTTATTTGTTTTATAATTACAATCCAACATAGCAATATGATGGAATTGTTTGCAAAGCTCTGACTTGGGGTGTGCCAATAATAGGGCCTCCAAGTGACCCTCTCCACTGAATTTTGCTTGATGAACCCAACCTGAATTACCAAGTTGTTTAAAGAGAACCTCCATAACACTTTTCCGCTTGATTTCTGCTAGCCCTACCTTTTGCTTATTTTTATATATTCTTTGGTCATAAACATATTTTCTGCCATCAATCTTTCTCAGTCTTCTTTTCAGTTGAATAGTATTGAGCCCATCATTCATGCCTTCTTTTAAATTCACTAAGGCCATCCCAGAGATTCTCCTGAGGTTAGGATGCACTGAGGTGTGTGGAGATGGCTGATGGTTATGTTTATCAAGTCTGTAGGAGATTTTACACATGGGTTCAGCCTTCTTGCAACTTGCACAGATTTAAAACTTGCATCCAACCTTCCTTGTGTGATTTTGCCTTGGCCCTTTGGTGAGCAATTGCCCAGAGTAGGAACCATGTCTATCAAATGCTAAATCTGCATAGTTATCACCCTTTGAGTTAAAAACTTTTAAAGCGTAACCATACTCCATTGCCCATGTTTGAAAATAGTTTTTTGCCTCTTCCCTAGTATGGAAAGCTCTCACAGGATGTGGGTCAAGTGGATCTGGCACCAATTAAGTGGTTATATTGATGGCATGCACTCCATCAGTTTCAATCAAATTAAATAAGGCAAAGACTAGAGTAAAATAAAATGTTACTCACCACCAGAGCTCATGTAAATTTGTGAAACATTTTTCTCCTCAATTGTCACCCTAGATGAGGATGCAATGGGGGCTTCCAATGATTCATTACCCAAATCCTTCTTTTCTGCAGCTTTTTTAATGGGACTATCAATGTAGTCCTTCAACACAGCCATGTCACAAAAAGGAGGGCTTGCCACTGTTTCCATAATGAAAAATAAATGCAATGGTCATTCATTATTCAATCCAAATTTCAACTGAATAAATACAAAGTTTGCTCACTTTTGAGTTGTGAAAGATCAATTTAACCAATTGGCAGTAAAAATTTACTTTTCCACTTTCCAACGGGCAATTTGAGAGTGTAATTTGTGGGACAGGGAAAATTTCACAGATTTTATTTTCCAAAGGCAATGATTGTGTTTGCAGTTTCACTTTATGGTGCACTTTTTGACTGCAAGGTGTGTTCCAATAGTCCCAAATAGTATGTGTTGATCCCAAATTTGGGTTGATGGAAGACAAATGTGATCCAGGGGGTCCCAAAAATTTCTGGAACAACCCCTGGGGGTCATGTACCCCCAAACACACGTCAAAACAACCATGTATGGGGCTACATGACCCAAAAATGCTGTTTACAGGGGGTATACAAACCCCCAGGGGTTGTGCGTGTTTGAAACAACACTTTGGACGCGTGTATGGGCTCCCATGCATCCTTTGGGCTGTGTAGGGCCGTAAACAACTGCCACACACCTGGAAGTTGTGAATTTATCATCATCAAAAATAAAAACAAAAACAGTATTGAAAATGATGATATGATACAGGAAATTTTGAGGGTCTTTCAGGCCTAGAGCATGAGACTGTAGAGGGCAAGTGGAAAATATTCAAAAGATATCCAACACGGAAGTTGAGGATTCTATTAAGTTTAACTCTTGCCAGTTACAAGTTCAAATTTAAGTTGAAATTGAATAGATTGTTGAAGACATAAGAGTCAAGAGAAATGAAAATGAGATTAGGAATTAATTAGGAAAAAATATAATGGGTAAGAAAGAAAAGAGGAAAAATTAAAAGAGAAGAAAGAAAAATAGGTAAAAGTTGGTTGTTTACAATTACATGGAGTTGAGTTGAGGATCAAGGGTTGGGTTGAGGTTGAAGGTTGATTTATTTGTATTGTGGTTGATGATTACCTTCACCCAGGGTGACAATGAGAGTGAAATCTGGGAAGCAACATGACTGACTGATTACATAATTGGGTTTTTGCAATAGAGAATTGGATAACCAGGTAGGTTGGAGTGCAAGATGCCTCAGCTTTTCATCAACACCTTTGGCCATCAGTTTCAGGGTTTGGCCATCCTGGGATCCAAATCTTGGTTATATATTGCATAAAATGATACTTACCTGTTCATCCACCACTGTTGGCTGTCAGCTTCAGGCTTTGGTCATCCGGGGATCCAAATCTGGCAAGGAGTGAGAAGGGTCCCAGGATGGGTGGATTTTGAGGTTTTATAGCTATATACAAGGTATGTGACATCTGGAAAATTTTGAAATCTGTGGGATATAGGTCTGTGACATAATTGTACCTTACCACATATTTTAAAACCCCCTCCTACAATTAAGTCCATAAACCATCCCAAGCCCAATCATCCCATTGTTGTGTTTGGTGGTGCCTAACACGTTGGTCATGATGTTGGCTAGCTGGGTCTTTGATCTTTTCCATTGCGCCTTATGAAGTCATTCACAAAGTAGAAAGCTTGGTCAAGATATCTTGTCCCCTTCTGCAAGCCATTACTGCTTGCAATGATTATTGCCACCTCTTTCAGCCTCCTGGATGCCAAGGCCCTTGCTAACTTTTGGCAACCAGAGGTGATAAGTTAAAGAATAAATGTATTATTCAAAAAGATGCAGAAATAATCCATAAATATATGGATAAAGAAAATTCAACGCAAGGTGTTTTGGCTATGAATGGTTAATATTAATATATATTAATAAATTGATTATTAAATAAATAATAAGAGTGGAAACAATGTTATATTTGGGATCTTTAACACCTCTTCTTCAGGAAATTCACTTTGTGATCCGTAAACCTGGTTACTTTGAAACCTTTAATTGATATTCTTAAAGTACTTACTTCCCAAAGATAATATATATAGTTGGAGTCAAATCTGCTCTTATGCAGACTGCCATCCAAGGATTCTAAGTCTTGGTACTGAAAGCCTGAACAGCATTTTCAAACAACACAGCAGGTCTTTACAGCTAAACCCAAGCAAAACCTTGTTGAGTGGACAGGCACAATGGCCCATCCAGAAATGGTGCACTTAGCTTAGTGGTTAAAGCATCACTCATGAATTTTGAGGTCATGGTTTCAAATCCCATAGTGCACAACTAAATTTTGGATTCTAACATGGTAGCGAGAGTCTTCAGCCAAACAGCGCACCCTAACAGGTGGAAAAAGACAAGATGACCAGAACCAACTTGAGTTGTGAATAGCTGTATGCACCCTGCACAGAGCAAGGGGGAGTGTTGGAGTCAAATCTGCTCTTATGCAGACTGCCATCCAAGGATTCTAAGTCTTGGTACTGAAAGCCTGAAAAGCATTGTCAAACAACACAGCAGGTCTTTCCAGCTAAACCCAAGCAAACCCTTGTTGAGTGGACAGGCACAATGGCCCATCCAGAAATGGCGCACTTAGCTTAGTGGTTAAAGCATCACTCATGAATGTTGAGGTCATGGGTTTAAATCCCATATTGCACAACTACATTTTGGATTCTAACAATATATACAATATATGGTGGAGTGGCAGGGCTTTGTAACCAAGCATTAATAACATAAAAAGGATAAGAAACTTACTGGTATAGTATTTCATCCTTTATTTACCTTTTGGAGATGTATACTGATGGCTTTAAATCTGTTTCTGGGGCTTAAGGTCTTTCAGCAGCATAAAGTGATCAAAATAGGTTTGGGACCAATAATATTAATCAGGCTGAAGCCATAAATCACTTACTTATCTTTTATAAGTATTTAATAAATTTTGCATGGTGTCTTGATGTATATATAACTGGCTCTGGGGTCTCAATAACCTCCAAAGGGTCCTTTATTTATATCTTTTTGGGTCCCACTTCTGTCCTTCTGAGGGCTATAGAGGCCTAAGGGGACGGTTGATAAGGCTAGCAGGGCAAATATTATTGGTCCATCATGTGTTCTTGTTCCTATAGCACAGTTAGTATCTAATTCTACAGGGTAAGGGAATTATCCTACTGTTAATTGAGTGATTGGCATGTGAAAAACACCTTATTTATCCACATGAACTTCCTTTTATTAATTATTCTTAATAGATATTCACAGATCTGTTAGTATATTTTCATAGTAGACCCTTCTAAAGGTGTTTTGATGTAATATTATTTCTGGTTATGTGTTAAAATGCGGATGCACTCAGGTAATGTGCATTGGAGTGTGTAATCCAAATGGGATGCAAAAATGGGCCTCCACAGCCCATTGGAAATCACGTGGGCCATGTGGGCCTATGTGGGTGTTATTGGTTTTGGGAATTTGGGCGCCAAAACACGTTTTTATGGTCTTTTGGGACACAGGCCCTCACGGGTCCGCCAGGGTGGATGAGCCACCCAAGCCAGATGGGCTTATTTGGGCATAAAAGGGCCCAAGCTTTATTATGGACATACTTGGCCAGACGGGCTGGCCCGCCAAAGTATGTATTTCTCACAATTTGGGCTTAAGGCAGCTCATTGGGGCCGCCGCCCCTGTCGTGGCCCGCTTGGGGCCGCCTGTGTTCCTTGGTACGGCCCACGCGGGGCTGTTGCGCGGCCGAGGGATCCCGCGCGGGCCCGGCAACCAGCGCCGCAGAGCCGGGGCCGCGAGGCCGTTGCCAGGGGGATGGGGGCAAGCTGGCTGGGTTGAACCAGCCAGCAACCGGCCACAACAGTGCGGTCAGTCAGGGCAGGGGGGACCTGACCACCCCCTTGCCCAAGGAGGTGGCGGCACCGGCCGCAAGCGTAGCAACCAGCAGGTGGGGGGGAATTCATCACCCGTCCACCATTGAGTGTGTGAAGCAACCTAGCAGGGGCGCTCTCCCCCCCCCCCCTTTACCAAGGGGGAGGAGCAATGGGCCTGGGGGGACCTGATCACCTCCCAGGCCAACTTTCTTGACGCCACCCTGGGGGTATTGACCACCAGGGCCCCTGGTGAGGGGATTTGACCTCCCCCACCAGGGCCCCTGGTGAGGGGATTTGACCTCCCCCACCAGGGATTTGAGAGAAAGAGGGGGGGGACAGCATGTCCGCTGGTCACACCCCCCCATGTGAGTCTGAGACCGGACCCAGGTGTGCCCTGGGTCCCACCTGGCCCATTTGAGGGGCCAGGGGCTGGCTGCATGAGGCAACCAGCCCGTAAACAAGGTAATGAGGTCATCATGGCTGGTTGTAACGGACAACCAGCCAACGGGATTGAACAGCAAGGGGCTGGTTCAGCCCCGTAACGGTTGAAACACTGGAATGGACCGGAATAGGCCGGTTTTAAGGGTTCAGGAACTGACGCCATGCGGGCTGATGTAGTCCCAACCAAGTTACAAGGCTAGTAGAGCCTGTAGAGCTCTTTTGGGGCGGAAAACTTTCCTTTTGGCTTGTTGTATCATGGGCTCACAAGACGCCAATATTTTTTACTTAAGGAGCTCTTCTCCCTGCTGTTTTCCATCCATTCATTCATCATTCCAATCAAATTCATCCAACATATTGCCCCATTGTGAGAGCCCCATTAGCCAATATTGACACCCAGTGTCCAGCATTTCTTTTGCTTTAAATACTGCTCATTTTCCTAAGCTAATTGCTGGCCATAATTCTAACATTATGTACTAGTAGATGGGAACAAGAGCATTGTAATGCTTTTGGTCCTTATTTTTGAAATTTTGATTTTTTACTTAAAATAATTAACCAAAAATATACACTTTGCAAAAGTATGTAATATTTTTAAATATTCAGTTTTCTTTTAATGTCACAGATATTTTGATGCTTTGAAGTTCTCATTTTTGTCACTTTCAGATAGGTTTCAAGATCCTTCAATCTTTGGTTATCTATCTTTGACATTTCTATGTTTACTTAATATATTTTTCAAAAATATTTAAAATTTTCTTTTTAATTAATTTTATACTTACTTATGGTTTTTTCAACTATTTTATACTTGCAGGGAAATTTATTACATATGTAGCATGTCCCCGTCCAAGTAGTAACAGGTCCAGGGGGTACTCCAATTCTCATGCCATCAACAATGTTTAAAGCCAGCCTGTCCCCCGGCTGCGTACTAGTCAGGTGCCCAGGACTGCATACCTGCCTGTCAGGTAGCTTTAACAGGGTGAAAGCTCTTTTTTTCAGCCGCGTGCAGGGATTTTAGCTGCCATGGCTGCGTGCGGGAATTGTGACAGATCCCCTTTTTACGTGTAACTCCTGAAATTCACAGAATTCACCAATTCTGATTGAATTTTTACTGTGAAAACTATACATGAGGAATCACATGAAGTGTTCAAAATGGCCAAAATTTCATAGCCCTGCTTGCTCTGAATTTTTCATTAAATATTTAAAAATATAAGGAGTTAAAATTCAGGGTGGGTTTCAGTGAGTGACTCTACCTTAATTTAGATGAAGAATCCAAATTTGAAATAATATTTTAACATTTTTCATTTCTTAATGTTTTCTTATTTTTTTGATTATTTTTGTTACTTTTGCAGATTGCTCTTTAATAGTAGCAAGCTGACAGCCTCATTGTTGCAGTTAATAGTGGATTCACACTCATATTTAAGGTTGTTCAGGGTCAGCCATAAGTGAGCTAGTAGTTCAGAAACCTCCAAAAAGGCCACATATTCCGCCACACAGGTGGATAGTGCAACTAACTTCTCCTGCTTTGCACACCATGCCACAGTGTTGCCATTGTATCAGATCACATATCCACTTGTAGACCTTTTTTTCTCACCGCCAAATTTTGCATCAACCCACATGGAAAGGCCTCCCATCAGGCCTTGGGTATATCAGAGTCACTTGGTGGATGTACCCTTTAGATACCCGATAAGATGGCCAAGCTCCTTCCAGTGCACTTCCCATGGAAATGAGCTAAACCCTGCAATTAGTTTCACAGTCTAGGTGATATCAGGCCACTTCTGGCATGCAAGGTACATCAGAGATCCAACAATGTATTAGTATTCTGTCATCTCTATGGTATCTCCATTATTGCTATTTGGAGGCCCAATATTGTAGCTTGTTTTGTAAATACTTTCCACAGGTGATTGCCAAAAATCTCCCAGGCAAAGATCTCTTGATCTGGTGTCATATCCCCTTGATTTTTCTTTACCCTAATGCCCACCATCTTGTGAACCATTTCCTTCCACTTGATTTTCAACTACTTCTCCACCCCTTCCCTGGATTGCTGCATTGCTTGATCAGAAGACACCATCACTAACCCATTGTCAACATGCAGCCACACAATCAAAAATTTGTTACCATCCCTGCACATTTACAGGGATTCCTCCAACTTGCTTGCCTGAAGCCCAACGCGCTCCACCACCAACTTGAAATGTTTCCACCAACACCTAGCTGCCTGACTTGTTCCATAAATTTCTTTTTTCAGTTTCATAATTTACCCCTTCAATTGCAGGCAAACCAGGATGGGTGGCTGGACATAAGCCTCAACTCCCATTTTCTGGCTGCAACCATTTTCTACATATTGTGACTTCTGTTGGACTAAATTCCTCTCTGCATCCTGCTTGTGTTCCAGGAAAAATTTGCCCCCAATACCTTCATGCCCTTGTGTGGTCAAACTTGTTCTTATAGATCCATGTCATAAAACTATTGGATTTTGTCCTTTCCAGACTTCAGCCATTCAGCTTCCCACTCCCCCTTCAGCGCTTCTGAAATTGATTGAGGGACAGCCAATTCAATGGTCTTTGGAAGCCAATCAATTGCTTGCTGCTCTGCTTCTGCCATCTTTTTGGTTTCCACCTTGCCCAGTTGCAACTGATTTATGATGTCCACTGGCAGGCCCCCCACTGGTTGGACTGGAAATTTTTGAAAGAAGGGTAAGATAGTGGATGGGGAGTGTATGATGCGGCTCTCCTCTTCCAAACAGAAGAGCCATCCGGCCCCCCCATAAGGAAAGCCCAAAAAGCAGCAGTGCTGTCAGCTCTCTGATACTAGGAACCTTGCAGTCCTTTAGCTACAGAGAGTGATAAAAATGCTGGAATGATAATAATAATTATTATTCCAATAATAAACGCTTAGAAGCTCAAATAAATGATTTAATAAGAGCAGTTTCAAGGTTTAATTGGTTTGGTAGTAAATGGTTTTCAATATAATATAAAAGAGGGGCCACAGTATTATACTACTGGGGATCTTTACAGACTAGCAACCTCTCTTCAAGGGGCCTCCTTAGGCAGTTTAAGAACCTTGGAATAAATATGGGTGCCTTAGAAAGGACTTATTCAACTAATGGCCGGGCTTAACAGCACAAATGGCCTAGACAGGAAGGGTAACACTCACTCTGAGCACTTTACCACAAAAATCCTGGAATAATTGGAAGGGTTTCAGAGCAGATGGGGTAGATTGCTTGACTAAACTTCAATGGTTGATTGGTTAATAAAGGTAAGTAATACTACTACAGAATAATTCATAAATCACTTGCTTATCTTCATATAATCACTTGATTAACAATGACACTGTGTCTGATTGATAATAAATAATTCCTGGTAACTGATGATGGAATAATGGATCCAAAGAGGTCTGTGTAAATACCTTTTTGGGGTGATTTTGGTCTTCTCAGGGCACGTAGAGAGGGTTCTTCTTGTGGGCTGAGGCTGGCAAGCCATTCAGGGAAAGATTAGCACGTCCACTTGGTGCTGTTAATCAGCTGTCCTTAGATCTGCTGGATTTCTGTACTATTTTAGCCACAGGATCTGTTAATCTGTTATAGCGTAAATTTGATCATTCTGTACTCATCCTTCATTTTTACTATTGATATTGCTTTAAAGCGTGCAGATGTGGATGTTTACTAATTTTCCATTATCTTCTGATCATTTAGATAGTTTTTAATAATTTTTATGAACACTTCTTGTAGTGTTTTGTGGTCTTCAAAGATCAAGATCAGTGATTTACGTGGTAGTCCTTGATCTTTGATTTATTATTAAAAAATGTTTAAAACTTAATTTTCATTAATTTTATTTAAGTTTTGATCTTTTTAGATCATTATTAATGCATATGTCTGTTTGTTACATATATTAGGCAACCCTAACTAGGTTGTAGCTCTTCTGAGCGGTACCTGGTTGTCAGATTAGTCATGACTGATCCAGGCACGGGGATCAGTTAGTACAGATGCGCACGGGGTAGGGTCCACTGCATGCGTGGCAGAATCAGCTGCGCGCGGGTCTGTAGTACGCGGGAACCTTCTTCTACTAGTACGTAGGGTTATGTAATGATGTGGGGCTGCGCGCGGGAATTGTGAAATAACACATTTCTGCGTGTAACTCCTAAAATATATACAACACCTCAATTCTGAGTGAATTTTAGGTGTAAACCCTATACGTGACAATACGTGTGAAGTATTAGAATGGCCAAAAAGTGCCATACAGGTGTCGTAATTTTTAGTACTTTTATTTTTAATTATTTTAAAAATATAAGGACTTGGAATTCAAGGGTGGGGTCAGTGAGTGACCCTACCTAATTTTGGGTGAGAAATCCATTTCTGTAATAATATTTATGGATTTCTCACTCCTTACTTTGTTAATTGAGGTATTCTTATTTTTCATAGTTTGTGTTACTATTTGACAGTTTTGCTTTGTATATAGTAGCAAGCTGACAAGTGCTCTCCCCTCTCATACAATTTGGTGCAATGTTTGGAAGGTATATGGATGATGGCCTTGGCGCCAAAAGGGTAAAGTATGGCAGGATTTGGCTTGGTTCCGGACAGCAGCTCCAGTGGGGTCTTCCAGCTGGTCCTGGAATTTGGTATTTGGTTGATGATGTATGCAACAACCTGGTAAGAGAACAACCAGAACTTGTTTTCCATACAAATTTCATTCAGTTTAGTCCACACTGTATACCCTAGGGTTCTGTTTACCCTCTCAGCCTTGCAATTCTGCTCTGGGTGGTAGGAGGGGATAGCGGCCATCTTCACTATCATATTTTCCAGCTTACACTTCAGCAGACCAGTATACTCAGCCACACTGTTGCTGCATATGAATTTTGGATATTTCCACTTGGTTTTATGGATGTTCTCTAGCCGCCCCAGGATCTTATTGGTACTTTCAACCATGACCTCAGGATTTAAATAAATGTATAAATGGACGCATGATCTCTGATGCTTAAGAGAAACCTGGCCCCAATCAGGTCCTCTTCAAAGGGCCTGGAAACTTCCATGACAAACATATTAAGGTTTTTATCTCTTATTGCGCCCAACACAATGTCTGGAAGCCTCCTGTAAAGGCTGTTTGAGATGGCACATCTTTCACAGAAGAACAACTGCCACAGGAATTTAATTTTTTAAGGGTAATGAGTTTTCAGGAACTGCCTCACCACAGCCTCAGATGTGTGGCCCAGGCACACATGCCATTTCTAGGGGTCAAATGATGGTTTGGAAGAAATTTTCATTGCTGGGTTGTGTGGCACATAAGTGGGTATTTTCCAACAAAAATTGCAGAAGAAAGTAGGATAGAAATTACCAATGGGATCTTTTAGGATAGCTTTCAAACCTTTGTAATTCAAAGTCCACCCCTCTGTCAGTAGCCATCCCATTGATAGGATAATCCTACTAACGCTGGTGCATAGGTATACATCATTGATGGTCATTGTCCCTGTCCTTGTTTGGATTGTGAGACTGCCAACATTAGATGCAATTATGTGATTTTTTCCAGCAGCCAAGAAAAATTGCCTTGATTGGACTAGGGTATGTGATGGGAGAAAATATTGGGAGGGGCCACTCACGTGTGCGCTGGCCCCAGATCCCAAGAGTATCTCCCCTCCATCAACATCCGGCATGTCCACAACCCTAATGCAATCTCTTTGATTCTAGCATGGGGGCCTGTGTGGCCGTAGGTATTGCAAAAGGTGGTTTGTATGGTTTGCAGGAGGGGAAGGAATCTTCCCCATCCTGAAATTGGCCCAGAAAACGTTGCAATCTGCATACCAATGACCATCACCCCCACAGTATCGGCAAGTGCAGCCGTAAGTATCAAGGAGTGCTTCCGTCTTGTGCTTTCTGGCATAGAAGGCAGCCCAGTCAACGGATAGGTTGGGTTTAGCTGGCGGATGTCCATTCCCAGGCCGGCGTTGCGGAGGAAAATACCGCCCTCTGACGGCCTGGATTTTATCTAGCTCCATGAGGTTGACGCCCCCAGAGGTCTTAGGACGCAGCTTTCCAATCACACCTTGGAGCACATTAGCCAGGTCTAGGAACTGAGGTATTGACTTTTCGTCATTGAGCTGTTGAGAGATCGAGTACTTGTAAGTCTTCCTGTTGATCCCCGGTGGTGCAACCGCAACGGGCTGTACAAGGAGGCCAATCAATTTTTGCGTGAGATGTTGAGCCGGTTCAGATTGGCCATGATTGTGTGGAAGGAGGTGATCCATGTCATGTCAGCTTCCGGGGCGGTGAGTAACGTAACCAGTCTCTCTGCCTCAGCAAGCTTATGACGCCTGTCGGACCGCTTGCAGGTGTTAACCAGCATCTTGTAAATCGCTCTGCCAGTTTCCATCTGTGACGCCTCGATAATGGCATAGAGCTCATCATCAACCAAATTGAAAAGCAGGTTGAAAATGGCCCTGTTCTCCGTGGCGACCAAAATCTCAAAGGTATGGTGGTCGCTGAGGAACATGGGGTCCTTATCAAAAGCTTGTTGGAGGGTGTGATCAATCGCCCCCTCCCACAGATTGAAGCTGGATCCTTCAAACGCCAGGATTGGCCGCTTAGTGTTGATGTTCCAGTGGAACGACATTGGATCTTCGACAAATTTCAACGCTAGTGGGTTGCCGGTGTGTTGTGTTGGATTTTCAATGTGTGGTGGAATGGGCCGGCTCTGCTCTTCCTGTTGGCTGGCCATCCTGCCCATGGCCGCCTCAACGCGTTGGAATTGTTGCGTAAGGGTGGATTGTAGTGTTTCAAAGCGTGATTCAAACTCGCTCTTAGATACAAACGATGATGAGGTGTCCTGTTCCCCCATCGCGCCGTTGTCTGGGTTTAGATCCTTCTTTGGTGGTGTTCCTCTTCAGCCAATCCTCTTTTTTCTTTTGGTATCGTTTGTCCATAAAAGTAAGTCTGCCAGTCAGTCGGGTTCCGCCCGCTTTTAACCTGTAAGATGCCTCAGCTGTTCATCCAACACCGTCGGCCGTCAGCTTCAGGCTTTGGCCATCCCGGGATCCAAATCTCGGTGGGGAGAGAGAAGGGTCCCGGAACGGGTGGATGTTGAGGTGTTTAGCTATCTACAAGGTATGTGACATCTGGAAAAGTGTGAAATCTGTCGGGTATAGGTCTGTGACATAATTGTGCCTTACCGCATATTCTAACACGGAGAAATTTACTTGAGTTTTACAAAAGGCTTCCAAAACATGTTCATTTTCTCAAACACAGGTTTGATGATCATGAAAAAAATTACCCTAAGGATCTCACCACATCAAACTCCACTCACCATCCACAAAAAGAGAAACAAGACCAGAAAATGATGATGATTCCACAAAATAACTTGCAAAGCAGCACCAACACAAGGTTGGAAGGCTGCGTCAACCGAGAAAAAAGCGGGGGCCACAGATCAAATCAAGTAATCAGGAAACCCACTGAACTTGTTCTTCATCTGAAATAGACCCTAGAATTCTGAACTTCATCACAAACTTCGCAAATCATGCTTTATCTTCCAAATTGTTTTCTCAAAAGCACATCCCCCACCCCGATGATTGAAGAAAATTTTTCAAGATGTTCACAAGGTTCAAGACTAGCCAGAAATTTTACTTGTACTCATGCACTGGATTATTGTCATTTCAGTTGGAGGTGTCCGCTTATTACAAAAATGAAAGTGAGAAAGAATGAGTGATGACACTGAATACGTTTTTCTCCTTCAATTAACATCGACGCGCTGGACCTCCAAGACCAGCATCATAAACTCAAATGAGGGGCAAGGCCGCGTTTAGGTGGACAAAGACGTGAAAACATGTTGGAGAGAATAAAGAGTAGCAACCTACAACCTACGATGCGCTACGATAAAGTCGTGTGAATTAGTAACTTGTGATAAGTTAAAGTCTTTAGGGTTAGGATTCAGTCGGCTCCTTTTTGAGGCGTGTGTCCATACAGGTCTCTTGAAAAACAGCTAGTAGGAGTTTTGAACAGGGCGCGGCGTGGGTGGCTATGGGTTTGATTTCGGTTTGGAAAAATCCCTCGGGGCTTGGGCTCGCTGTTCGGCAAGTTCTGGATCTTTAGCCCCTTGAATTATTCGACCTAATTCTTCCTCTGTGTAACGCTGCTCAGGCTTTCCCAGAGAGCAGGGATACGGGGAAGACTTCAATGACAGGCTTCATCGCATCGTTGTAACGAAGAACGACGGGCTCAATAATCTCTTTCTCAATCTGAGCGACCTCCATCTGGCGTTGGGTCGCAATTTCAAAAGACCTATCCAGCACTGCACCTTTTTCGTACAATTTTCTCACTATGAAGTTGATACTTTCGCGAGACTTGCTGCTTAGATTCTCAAAGTCTGTACCTTTGAGCCGTGAATCATTAGCTTTCAAGGGATTTCTGTATAACGCGATAAGCCGTTTATCCCAATCGCTAAATATGCTCGTGATACCATTATCACTAAGCCTCGCCTCTTGATGTTTGAGAATTAGATGAGCAAAGACAATAAAAGTCAAAAAGTGGGAAGATGGAGGAGCATATGTTAAAAAGTTAGTCTTTCTGTTTCAGCTTCATTCATTCACATGATAGAATGTGTTCATAGACATGTTTTGTTGATGCACGAGTTTTTGTTCACGGATAGACTAATCCGAAATTTACTCACCTAATTGAGGATCCAGCGACAAGCGCAGTTGACTGCAAAATTTATCGACGTTATTTTCGTAAAAGCCATCGGTAAAATGAGCCTCCAAGAAAGCCCTGCCTAGCACAGCTCCATCAATGGGGTTATTTGCTATTTTCTCGATTGAAGTTGCATCATAGACTTTCAGAGCATCCTTATAGTTGAACGAATACGGTTTAAGAAACGCTTCCGGGGTAAGATAGATTAACCTAGCCTCGCGGTCCATGGTATCAGCATAATATCTGACGGCCTTATCAATACTTCTACTCAAGGCTTGTGCCTTTTGTTGATCGGTTGTGTGCTTCAGTTTCTCAGCTAAATCACTCCGCAAATGGCCACTTAAAGTTTTCATTAACGTCTGTTCGAACTCTTCCTCTGTTCCAGTAATCTTCAAAGCTTCCCCTTTCCCTACCGCCCCCAATAAATTATTTCGTAGCTGGGCGCTAATGGCTCCCGCTTGGTATAACTTGTCCACAAAATCGTAGTTGACCGCCTCACCAGGCTTTGGAAAAGCCTGATTGAGGAAAGTTTGAAGGAGGACCTGGGCGCTTTCAGGGGCGTTGGCATCCGCGGCCTCCTGTTGAGCACGTTTAAGTGTCGCGCGAATCGTTCCGAGATCTTGGGAGTTACTAATGATGTTCCAGTCGTTTGGCTTCATGGCTTCTTGCAGCGACTTGTCGTTGTTTACGATAACTTTGATCGCCTTCGTTAATTTGTTCGTCTCTTCAACCAACGGTTGGTAGATTTTGGAAATCGCTTCAGCCTGGGCAGGGTCCACCTTGGCCTCCTGGGAAGCTCGCTCAAGTATTTTGGAAACCAAGGGCAAATTTCGTGATTGCTTAACCGTCGTCCAATCATCTTGCTTCAGGATCAGTCGAAGTGAGTCAATATTCTTTTCCACGATGGGGCGGACCACTTGGAAGGTTTGCGCAGTTTTTTCGTCCATTAACCCCTCAACCGATGTAAATATTTTTGCGTGTTCTGGGAGTTGGTTATTCTCTCCTACATTCCGCAGAGCTCTCTGAACTATCGAACGAACTTGGAAGGAGGTTGGCTGATTTTTGATTTTTTCCCAATCACTCGGCTTGAGCAGTTTTTGAAGTGATGCAGCGTTTCTCTCAATAGCATTGCGTAATATTACGTCGTCATTGTTTGCCTTTTCGAACAACAAGGTATATGCTCTTGATGGGGCCATGTCTAACTTGTAATAATCAGAAAATGCTTTTCCACGCCATGCAATGTCGTCTTTTGCTTTACTTGAAAAAAATGAGTCTAAATGAGCATTCATATCTTCCATGGATTTCGACGGGGAATCTTTTAATTGTGCCTCGAATCCCGTGCGCAATTTCACTCGCGCGTTATCTTTGACAGAATCCAAGAAATTATCAAACCCTTTGGCTAGTCTATAGCGAAAGATCTCTTCCTCCAAAGGCAGTGTCGAGGGAAGCCGTGCGACAATACTTTCCGGCGAGGCAATTTCTGGTGGCGGCGGCTTGTAAGCCAAGAACTGGACGGCTCGGGCTCTGGCATACAGTTCTACATCGAAATACTCTGCCTTTTCATCTGCACCCGTGAAATCGGGAAGTTTCGAAGCTATTTCATCCTCCTTGAAAAGTGCAGTCTTCTTCAGGTCAGCCTCACTAAAAAGTACCTTCTGGTTCTCCAAGATGTCTTGAACGAATTTCGTCGTTTCAGGTCTAAATTTCGAGTAGTAATCGTTTAGGATCTCTTTTTTGCCGATAAAATCTTTTATTTTTTGAATCATTTTTACTTCGTCCTCCCTCAGAGCCGGTTTTGCATTTATCAATCGATGAATTGCTCCCCACTCAGCTCTGGCTTTGAGGACAGGCTCTTCGTTTGCGCTCAATTGTCGGACTTTTTGAAAATAATCTTGCAAATTTTCCGTAGTTTCCTGAATCGCCTTGTCTTGTTCAGCCTTAGTGGTGTGCTGAGCCACCACCTTTTTTGCCATATAACTCGCCAGGGTGTCGGAGCTCAAAACAGTTTCTTCCTGAGTTTTTTCCTTTCCAAAGAAACTTTTTTTAGGGCGTGAATATATGCCTGGCGGAAATTTGCGCTGATTCCATTCGGCTTGGTTTGCCAAAACGGCACCTATCAGCTTCCTGTTTTGGCCTGGTAAAAGCAAAAAGATGAGGCAATATGACTAAAATGAGATTTCCCGGAGACAGCAAGTAACCGCAGCAGAAGGCTAAAGCACGCACTGATTTTTTCAACGTCTGTTTCAGTCGGTGTGCGGTCGGGGCGTAGTGATCGTAACTTTCGGTGCAAAAGTTGGATAAGCCAATCGATAAGTTCAGTAGACAATGAAAACGTCGGTTTACGCACAAGTTTACTTTTAAGACTTCTGAACCAAAGATGCCTGAAGAGTTCAAAATGTGGGGGAAAGAACGGAGCGTTGAGGGGTGGATAAGGCAAAAGTGCGTTGCAGAACTCCCAGATCGTCTCAATCATGGGGATAGCCACTTACAAGTCATACATTTTCTCTTGTAGCGTTGACGGCGCCTTTCTCACTTTTGCCATCTTTGGAAGTAGTTTTCAATACTGGGACCCGATATTCGAATTGAAGAGTAATGAAATCAATTACTTACTAAGATCGAAAGTTTTTCGTTCACGCTTAGTTTCGGAGTTTCAGTGTTGATTTCTTGCACCTTTGAAAGTAGCATTCAGGTGGGATGTCAATGGCCTCAGCAGCATGAGTGTGCTCGAAAAAAAAAGTAAAGAATGCTGCATACAGTATCAGCCCAATGGCCTGAACCTGCTGATATGCTGGACGACTAAGGAAAAACTTGTCAGTGGCCATATTGAACCGTCATATTCGCCGGGGAAGGTGCCTACTGAGCGTGATCCAGCGAGGGCTTCATCAGGAAGATGAGCACTCGGCTCAGGCTTGGGGGGTCCATCGGCGTGGGCACTGGTACTAGCACCGGTACTCAGGGGGGACGAACCCTCGGGACGGGGCGGAGGCTTCGCAGAAATCGCGAGCGATAAAGAATCAGCGGTGCACCATCACCAAAAAGCGATCGGACTCACTGGATTCTCCTTCAGCTTCAACAATTCCTTCCTGAGAAAACACACGTGGAAAGCCGAGGAACAGCGTCAATGCCATCTGCCTGCTTGTTTTCTCTCCGGCGGGGGTATACTTAGTGTTTTGAATCGCAGCAGTAGTGAACTCACTGCTCTTGGACTGCTCTCTCGGCTGCTTCAGCTGCCTCCATTCTTCGCTCCGCCGCTAGGAACTCGCCCAGGGGGCGGCTTATAGGTGCGGAACTCCCTTGCAGGTGAAATTGGTCTGGCTGAACCGCAAAGCGGGTGGGGGCGAAAGGTTTGGCGCCCGAATCGGGCGCGGGAGGAGGAATAAAGACATTCCGCCTAGGCGCAGGCTTCTCTCCGATAGCAGGTACGTAGTGATCAGGTATTGGCGGACGAGGAGTGTGTTTAAGGTGAGGCAAAAAGTTGTCTGAACCTTTGGGAATACCAGTACCCCGCCCTGCTTTGAGGAACGATCCGATGTCCGTACCCCCTTTGGCTGCATTGAAGCTGTCTGCAGCCTCGCCCAACCTGGCGGCCCCGCCGAGGAGGCCACGGCGGCGATGATGGCTAGGAGCTGATCGGCAGCTCGAAAGTAATAGGAAAGAAACAGCGCTGATCCAGACTAGTTTGAAGCGCCTCATGATTCAAGTGCCGACTATCAAGGAAAAGAAAAGCGATAAGGAGAGATCAGAGTCTGGGGTTGTGTTCATGCGCACTTGACATGGAATGTCATCACGAATCAATCAAAGATTCAGAGTGTGATTGGATGAAGTAAGCTCAGGATCGTAGACTTGGTACTTCTCTCATATTCCTGCAACCACCGCCCGTCTCCAAATACTCCTGTTGCCTCTCTCCTGAATGGGAGGGGGGCAACATGGCGCTTTCCGCTTCAGCATCTATGTATTTATCTGCTCTTCTCCCTGATTGTTCATGTATGGTTGCCAGCCATATGGCCTTTAAAGCGCGTTTGGGCGCCAGTCCAAGTCCCGCAAGTGGGACTTGCATAGGCGCCCTGAGCGCTTGATCGGGTCGGGCTGCGGGGGTCAAATCTTGGCGCCCGATCAAGCTCCTTTGGACACCGATCAAAGCTAGTCGCGCTCGGCCGGCCACCTTCTGCTCTCCACTCCTCCCCAACGATCAAACTCATCACGACTCATTTCTTGGATTGGAGCTTTTTTTCAATTTAATTTTTTTCTCTATTCTATTTCTTTGATGAATCTAATAATTTCTTTTCTTTTTTTTGGAGACGGTCAAAGATTGAACCATTGATCCAGTTGTGCTCAAACTCAAAGCAAGCACGGCCTAAGCACAAGGCCTTGCCCACCAACTGGAAGAATTAAACCTTTGAAACTTCCAAAATAAGCAGATACTCAAGGCAAATCAGAAATTTGAAAAAAAATCTGCAATGAACAACTTTCTCATAAATATCAAAAACAAAATGTGATTATCAAGCCAGAAGCATGCAAACTGATCCAACCAAACGTGATGGATAGGTGGATGAAATGGAAGCAAGCAGTTTCAAATTCTTATGTATTGAGTTACCAGGTTCACCTAATCATCAAGGCAGATACAAATTGCATCAAAAAAAATGAAGACCTTGCAAATTTACCAATGAATCAGTAACCAATTTACTGATGTTTAATGATCAGCAATCAACTGCAAACCTTGAGGGAATGGCTGAATTGCTCAAGAGAAAGAATGGAATCCAAGTTAAAACTCAAGCTATCAGAAATATAATCAAGGATATTGGTATAACCCAGAAGCAGGTGATAAATATCTCATGGAATCAACCCAAATTTCTCAAACAGCAGGAAAATTTTGTTTTCCATTGAGGAATAGATATTGATTGAAAGATTTTTTATGTTGATGAGTCTTGTTTTGAATTAAATTCAAGCAGGCCCAATGGATATTTCCCCTCAGGTGAGATTTTTTCCTTTTATTATCTATCTGATCTTTTATTTAGAGATTTTTTCTTTTTTCTTTTTTCTTTTTTTTCTTTTTTGGTTCATCAGGTATACCTTCTGTTTTGAGCCTAGTTCCCAAATTAAAGCAGGTTACCTTGATAGGTTCCCTTCTTGAGGAGTAATTTTTCCACCATGAGCTCTCCAATGTGGAAAATACCAAGTAAATGGGGTTAGATACTGACAATTTCTGCATTTTTCTTTTGTATCTTGCCTCAAAGCTCCCTCAAGTCTTGTTGCTATCATTTATAATGCCCTTATTGATTACAGAAATTTATTCAAAAATTTTGAGATGATTTCAGATAGTTTGAATCAATTTCTGTTGAGTCAATCCAAACATATTCCCCTTTCCCCAAACCCATTAAAAAAATTTTGACTCAATTAAATTTTATATCCAAGTAAAGGATCCAAAAGATTGAGTGAATCTTGTTCAGAAAATAAAAAAAGGGATCAATGAGGCTATAACCCAAGGAAGGAGTGATTTTTTCTTCTCATGTTGAAAAATTCTCTTGAAACTTCTTGGGGAGGAAACCTATTACAGGCCCTCTCTTGGAAGATCCTTGAATTCAAATTTTTTAAACTTTTATTTATTTTTGCTCAATTTACATATTTAATTTTAAATTTTAAGAAAATATGTTAGAAGCACTTTTTTTTTCTTCAAATGCAAGATTATGTAAATATGGAAGCTTACATTGGAAAAAATAAACTTTTCCTCCCATAATTTTTGAGATAAAAATCCAAAAAAGTGAGGGTTGAATGGGCCCTTGCAAACATTGCTTATTGGCAGAAAGATTAACTTTAACAGGCACAAATATAATCTGGGGGTGTGCTAACTGGTGTTTGAAAAGGGGCCAAGACAACCTGGCTAGATGCCAAGGTAGCTTTGATGGGAACCATGAATGCTTCATAAAAAATTTTAAAAACCCATAATGTTTCCAAGTGGGCTTTGCAGTTGATCATTTAGTTGGGAGAACCCCTTTCTGGTAAGCCCAAAAGTTGCACAGGTCTTAGAAGGCTTGGAAAGGCCATTTATAGCCCATGGCTTGGTGGTACCAAACCCCAATCAAAGGAAATTTTGTGTTTTTGGGTTAGTCAGTGGGCCCTTTTTTGTTTTTGACATGAAATCCAATGACTGTTCTTTCAAATAATTCAATAAATTTTTGGAAAAAGTATAAAATATTATAATCATGGAAATATGGAGGTATGATCAAAAAAACATTATTAAAAGTTGCACTCAATTTTCTATCCCAATTTAATCAAAAATCAGGGCTTTAAGGGCCCCTGGTGCTATTTTTTTTCTTGATTAATCCAGGAAACAACCACTGGTAGAAAATGCATAATAAAACAAAAATAGAAATGAATTAATTATAAACCAGAAGCTTATAAAAGAAGGAGAGAATTCTTGTTAATTCTGATGCAATATGGATCATTTGAACCATAAAAATTTTATTTTATGAATAAGCTAATGTTGGAGATTTACACACATTTTTTTCCAAAAAATTGAGTAATATAAATTCAGACTTAATTCAAACTATCTAAAATAATTTTTCATAAATGTATAGATCCATTCCATCCAAATGAGTGCTTGATTGATATTTTTTATTAAATTTTGAAAAATTGTGGAATACATCTGATTTGGGAAGTCCAAATTATTTGCAACATTTTTGCAAAAATTATTTTTCTTTTTCCATTGATGATTTTGGATAATAAGGTTTTAAGGAGTTTTGTTTCTGAAGTATTTTATTTAGTTATGAACTTATTCAATGTTCACATTAATTGAAATGGGTACTTTATGTACTTGAACTTGTAGAAGGACAAAATATATTTTCAGAGCTATACATGCACTCATGTTGAACCAATACCTGAAAAATTAAGTAATTGTGGGCTGAATATTAAGGTAATATAATCATTTGAAGCTTCTTTAGATGAAACTTCCAGATCATATTTTATTTCCTTCATTGTAAGAAAATATAGGTTTTAATTTCAGTCTTTTTTACCAGAAAGTTATTTTGAGACATTTGGCCTCAGAGGGGCATTCTAATAACTGAAATTTTTAAATTTTATGATTCTAGAATTTTTATTTGTATATAAATGCAGAAGTAATCATTCCATAGGTTGAGTTGAATGGTTTTGTAAAATCAATTTCAGTTTTTTTGGTAGATACCAAAAATGTACATGGAAAATTCAACCTTCTATGTTTCTTGACTTGGAACCCTCTAAAGAATTTATGATTGATATTAGTTTTCTGATACAATCAACAGAAAAAATCAAGGCATCCTTTGAAATAAGGCTGAGGGTATGATATGAACATTGAAAATGAATAAAATTTCCACCTAGTTCAAAGGCATTGATTTTATTTCCAATAATTAAATTGTGTATTTGAGTGATTGAAATATTGTGCCAGGTTGAATTATCAGTAGAAATAAATCAAAATTTATCCATAAAATTCATACTATGCAGGGTATGGAATAGTTTTGAACTGATTCCACTCAAATTATGTGGAGCTGAAAGTTTTTTCAATGCTAAAATCTTCTTTATTAGTTGACAGTTATTGAATTTAAGGGGAAAATTAAACACAAGGTAGCCATGATTTTGAGGGGATGTGCAAAAATCAGTTTAAATTGCAATTTTTTCTACTTTTTTTAAAATTATAGGGATTTATTTGTTGAGGCTATTAATTAACCCAAGCACATCAATTACAGCAGTATGTCAAAGAATTGTTTAAAATGACGGTTGTATTATTTTTTGAAAAAATCCTGAACACTTCATGCTTGACAATCATTCAATGAATTTTCATGCTTGATAATCATTTGAACCATTTGAAATCTTGCAGTCTTCTGGTAAAACTTGCATTTTGAAACTTTACCCTTCTCAGTAATAAATATGATTTGTATTAATTGTCCAGATGAGTCAAATAGTTTTTCACATATCTCAGAATGAAGTAAAAGGTGAGCTGTCCCAAAGATTTCATTACTTGAAAGAGAATCCTTGAAATATTTTTAGAATTCCAAAAAAATTTTAACTGTAGTTTCAAAAATTCTTTTATTAGAAAGCAAAAAAAATAAATTCCTCAAGTAAAATTTTGCTTACCTGTCTACTTTGGATCAAAGAATTTTCATAAATTTCCTGTTTTTTTCTTCTTTTTTCAATTTTTTATCACCATGTACTACAAAATGAGCTTCTTTTTTTTAATTGAAGGAATTGTAGTTTATTTTGATGCAGAAATGATGGATTATCAAGTGGAAGAGGTTGCTTGGCTGAATTAAGGAAAATGAGGACTTGTTCTGGAACTCCTCCATAACTCACAAATTCCCATGTATATCTAATGCTACTGAAAATTATAAAATGATACTAGTACCAAATTTTCCATCTTTGAAGCCTTTCTTTCACCCATTTTAAGGCAGATTCACCACAAAGCCACTCCCCAAAAACTTATGCAATACCATACATTCAGCTTTTAATCTCTTGATTTTTCCCCCAAAACAAGCCAAACTTCTTGTCTCCAGACCAAGGCCAACATTCAAAACCTGCTTGGCTTCCACAAAATTCAAATTTTCTCCAAGGGCTTAGCGAAAACCCAACCTCCAACCCATCAGGTACAGGATAACCAACGGGATGCCTGGAATGACAAAAGCCCTTAATAATTTTTTGGCCTCTGTTGTGTGTTTAAAGTATTCCAAATATAAATTAATATTTGAATTTCCACATTAAAGATGGGCAAAATGGTTAACTCACCATTAGAAAATCCTATTTGGCACATGAAATTTACTAAAACTCCCTCAAAGGCTAATTAAGAATCAAAGTATTTTTATTGGGCTGGAAACTTATTTTTACCATTGGAAGAGTAAATCTTATTTCAAAGTGCCAAGTTTCACAAACATTTTGAAATTTACCAAATTTTTTCTAAGATATAATCCAACCAAGGAAAAAAGAAGTTTCTACCACAAACCCAGCATAGGAGGTGCCACAAAGACTCATAAGATACCACCAAGGCATAAAAGGGTTCCAAAAATGCCAGAAGGGTTCCATAGCAGGCAGGTAGTTCTTTCACAGAGGCAGCCAAAAGCAGAAAAAAGATATTCCAATTTCAGGGATGATATCTCAACTAGGATGAAATTTTACCACTGGACTCATAAACTTTAAATATGGAGAAAATTTTTAGCCCACCACTAGAACATCATATTCAGCACGTGTTCTAATGGCAAAAATTTGATGGTTCCATAACATCCCCAAAAGTAAAATCTTTCTGATACCTTCTGATTGTTTATTTTGATACAATATTAATGAGAGATGTTGTTTTGTGAATAAATATTCTAGGATTTTTTAGTGTTATGTGGTATTTTATGTATATGCATATCCAATTTTCAAAATAGCATATAATAAAATATTGTTGATAGAATGGGATTTTCTGTCAATGGGTTGTATGAAAGTTCAAAAAATCCACTATTTATTAATGGCAAGTTCAATTAAAAAACAGCCATTTAAGCCCACCACAAAAAATAAAATAAAAATACTTCATTAACATCAGGTGTGTCAAATTCAATTTAAAATAAGTGATTTTTCCCAAATAAAGTATATCAAGGTACTCACAGATTCAAACATAAATTGGACTTCAAAATCCACCCCTTGTTCCACACTTACTTCCATCTATGAACTAAGTGAAGATATTCTCCTCCTTGATAATTATAATTTATTCATAAATCTCCAACCTAATCACCACTTATAATGAAGTCTCTACTTAATAATTCAAAAATAATCATTTTATTTCTCTTCATCTTTAAATTGTCAATCAAAACTCCCCCTCCATGATTTCATGTCTCTTACCCTTTCAATCAAAAACAACCCTCAGAAAACCATAACCAAAATTTCCCCCAAGACTTCCCTATAAACTAGTCAAAACTACAAAACAAAATAACAAATTTTAAATCCTCCTCCCTTCACTCCCAAATGTTTGAATCAACTTGAGAAAGAAGATTTACTCATTGTTTAAAAATGGCTTGAAGTTTCCTCCAACTATCACTGCCAATAAATTGAAGAAAATTGCTAGTAAAGTGTTTTCAAGGAGCTCAGGAAAAACCTATGACCAAGATGAGGTCAAGCTTTCATTAATCTAAGTTCATGCTTTTACCAATTTCCACTGCACAGTCACTGTGCACCAACTCTATTACTCAAAAATGGAGATAGATTCAATCAGATAATGGGGAAATATTCAACTAGATCTTCTTTGATGTGCTTTCTGGAAAGCAAAATGAAGCCTCTTCTGGTGTATGCTGCTTTATTTTGGTCCTTAAATGAAATAAGTGTTGGAATAAACCCTCAATTGAAGGCTAATATTTATCTAATGATGGCCAATGAGCTCAAGAAATAAAATTTAGGTTGAATTTTCTATCAAAAAAATATTAGGGAGCAATTCAAGAACTACCAGCATGGCCAAACTGGTGGATCTGACTGAACAATGACATGAATTCACCATTTTTGGACAATTTTTTATAGGATATGTATCCAAAATTTCACCACACAAAGATCATGATGGAACCTGTATTTCACAATTTTTTAACCCAGAGCTATTTTGGGCTTAAAATTTATGGAAAATGGATTTCAACAGTATTTTGCATATTTTGGAATGAAATTCAAACTGATGTCACCTCTATGGAAAACAAAAGTCAAACTGATGTTACATTTATTGAAAATCAAACTTAATTTTGTTTCCCAAAACATGAGATGTGAATTCAGGATCATTTCACTAAAATTGTACCTAAATATAACCAGAATTAAATTTTTAAATTTTTGAAAATTTTTCATCACATTTTAAATTTTTTGTTTTACTGGTAAAATTACTTATTTTACTTTTTTTTATGCAAGGAAAATGATTATGAAAATAAAAATGAAAATTAAAAAGATACTGAATTTATTGTATTTTAAGGAAATAAAAAGGAAGCAAGAATCCAGATTTCAAGTATGATCAATCTATGTCTGTTTCAAAAATAAAGTATTTTCAGAATATAACTTAAATATGAGCAAATGGAGCAAAATTTATAGAAATATTTCTGAGAGTTTTACCTCTGTTTCACTTGGAAGTCTGATTTGAGATTTAGTAAAATCTTACTAGCATGTTTTATTAATCCAAAAATTACTAAAACCTGAAGTTTTTAACCTAAAAAGAAATCATTTTGAAAAATTCAGGATTTAAGTTATTGAAAGAGCGAGTACACAGATTTCTAATATTGGAGCTGAATCAAGGTATGGGTATGTAAACTGCTTTAGATAAGTTATTTTAACCTCTGTGATAGATGTGACTCAGGGGAGGAATTCAGGGAAGGTTTTTTTTTTATAGTGGAAATTTTGAATTGCACATGACCCACTTTGTATATTCAAAGAGCCTTTTTGAAAATTTATAAAAGATGATGATTTGGCCTGGGGAGACAGCACCACCTGCAGAATCTGAGAAAATATTGAAAGAAGAAAAAAATTAAAAGGAGGGTGAGGAGGAAAATTTGAGAGAGATTTAATCATAAGCTGGAGAAAAAAGGTGGTTGTGGGAGGGGTCCAAAACTAGTATCATTGGGTTTTGTAAAACTGGTTGTCCTTTAAATTCAGAATTGTAATTGAAATTCTTCAAAAAATTGACGATCTTCAGGTTTTTATTGAAGGAATTAAAAATACCCTATCAATTTGAAAGGTTTTCCTAATGTAGCCCATCCAGGGATGGGAAATTTCAATATTTTTTCATTTCTCACTTTATTCTCTAATTCAATGAAGTGAACCTTCTTAAAATACCTGGATGCTTGAGAAGTAGCTTGAAGTAGATTATGTATGAGGAGAGATTTTTGTTGGATGGTATTTGAGATGGTAGAGGTGAGCCAAAATTCTCTTTTATGGATGCACACCTCCATACCAGATCATTTTTGTGAACCTTTAAGTTGGAAAGTGTTTCAGGTGAACCAAACTTTGCTTGTATGGCTGAATGAAGTAATTTACCTCATCCTCTTTGCTTCAATCCCTCACAGGAAATCCATTCAAAAAGTCACCATCATTTTTTGATATAATCCCTCCTTCCCATCTCCTCTCATCCCATAATCCTAATCCTCCCATCTCACTTCAGTTACCTCTCATCCCTTCACTCAGCCCCCAAGGATTCCCTAAATAATCTCCTTCTCTCATCAATCCTCTCTCATTCTCCATCTCACTACCATCAATAATTTGGAGTTTTGCAGCAACAAACTCAGGAATTTTGCAAGACTTAATTTTCAGCTGGCTGAGACTGATGATCTTGCTCCAACATAATAGCAATATTTTTTTACTTGGTACTGCTCCACTTGCTTTATTAGAAACCTTCCCTCTCATGAAAATGATCAATTACTGGCCTCAATTTTTATCAGTTAAGTTCACTTGAACATGAAAAGCTATTCAAACTATCATCACATTCATTGACCTATCTTGATGTGCCCTTGATTTATATTCATGATTGTAATCAAATTGCCTTGATGGGCTTGTTGGCATGCCGCAATATGGATTGGATAGTATTTGTAGAATTTAGGAGCCTGCTTCTTCAATCTTGAAACTAGATTGATGATTGAGGTGACTCATAGAATGCTTTGCTTGATCCAGAAATTCAACAATTTTTTTTTATCTTTCAGAAGTTTGAGCTTTCAGAAATGAAGGATAAAATATCAATGAATGAGATGATAGGATTATAACACAATTAAAAAATTAGTGTTTCTAATTGATGAGGAATGACACAATTACATAAAGACACCAAGTTTAATGATCAAAGCCTCTGCTGATGGCACATGCATCATGGTTTGTTGTTTTGAGGTGAGGACAACGCCAAAAGGCCATGCAAAGATAGGAAAAGAAAAGGTAAGCAAATGCTTAACCAAAAGTGCAAAAGGCACTACAGCAAAATGAGAATCTACTGAATCACAAAATGATTCAATAATCTAAAGCCACTCAAGTTTTTTAGTAAATACCCAGAAGCCAGAAAGACTAAGCTAAAAACCACACCAGAATAATTCAAAGTTAGCAACTGCAAGGGTAGAACTGAAATAAATTCTCACACTCCCACAGAAAGACCCATGCTTGCAGCCAGAAATGTTCCTGTGGAAGTTAAGCAATTGCAGAAGCAAAAAGTCCATCTTGAAAGTTGATTGTTTCATTAAGTGATCCTGTCTTATTTGTTGGAAGATTTAAGTATTTCTGCCTTAACCATTAGAAATATTGTAACAAAACTCAGTTCACCACCAATTTTTCATCCAATAAAAATATAAGAAAACTTTTTAGCTTCAGGTTCCTGTTTTGTAACTCCAACAGACCTTGGAAAATCTTTCTTGAAATAACACACTATAAATAATAAGACTTTCAATCTGCCCTCATAAACTTTCTTTATTCTTCATGTCACCTGTGCCTTCTTAATGTCACAGTGTTGGTTAGCCTCTTTCCTGGCTGTTTCTCTGGTGGAGCTTTCTCACCTGTCTCTGCCCTGGATTCTGCCCGACCAACCCTGTGCTTTTATTCATGCACCATGTTCTAGGGTAAGTGATTTATGTGTCTGGTTTCAGTGTGTCTTGTTTCTGTTAATGGAATCTGTTCTAGTGAGAGTATCATCTGATTTATTGTGCATCATTTCTGGTTTTCCCATGGCTGTATTGGTCCTCTTTCATTTTGCCTTATCTCAACAGTAGACATGCTGCTACACCTGCGACATCTATGTTGGAAAATATTATATGATAAACTTTACAATCAACAGGGAAATGAATTGGAAATCTAAGCCTGTTTGAAAATGACCAACTTAATATTGTGACCCAATCCAGTACCAATTCTGCTGGGTTTTTTTGGCTGGCTTTGTAGGATTGAACATCCTGGGTGAAGAATGGATTTGTACTGAGATTTTAAATGTTATCTTCCTTTGGAAATGCTATGCATCTCAACTATCTAATCAAAAGACTGTATCCTGAACCAGTCTCCTCTTTTCATGCTATTTTTGAGGCAATTTTGATCACCGGATATCTTTTTTGGTAAGGCTTTCTTCTTTATCAGTAATTTTGATTCTTTCAAGCTTACAGCTCCAATAAGAGCTGCTTCCCTGTAATATTTCTGGATTCTAAATGTAGGACTCAAGGTAAGTTAAATTCTTTTTGCGGCCATGTTTGAATGTTGACTTGGGAAGATTTGAAGAGAATAATGATCAAGTTGGTATTGAAAATAGTAATGGTTGACCTTGTGGTGAAAAAAAATGGTTTCAGGAAACAAATGGTCTTAGACTGTATTTTATCTTCCAATAAAATGCTCCAAATGATGCAACATCTCAAGAATACCTTATTTGTAGCTTGAGAATTCAGAAATAAAAACCTGATGCACCAGGAATCGGGCTAAAGCCACTGTTTATCAAACTTGAATTTTATTAATTGAATGGAATTGAAATTGTGTTTAAAAAGGCTGTTATAAACTCTTATTTCTGATCAAAAAATTCTTAAGAACCTTTGAATGGTTTTCTATAGTGACTCAGTGATCATTAAGGCTCCAACAGAAAACAACAAGCAAGAAATTTCCCCTCAGAATATTACTATTAATTTTTCAAATCTTCCAAAATTTTTATTCCATTTCTTTGATTTCCAAGGAGTGTGGGGTAATTTAAAAAGCAATGATATTTGGATTTTCTTTGTGACCAGTTATTTTGAATAAATAAGCTCCCCATCCCCTTTGAATTTTGAAGTTTATATTTTTTTTAATATATTTGAATGAAAATGTGTTTTGCTAGGAAATGTCTCTTTTTTTACAGAAAATTTTGAATCCAAAAACTCACATAATATTAGAATCAAATAAAAAAAAAGAAGTCCTAGAAATGTAATTTTTTGAATTAATTTGAAGTTAAATTTTGCTGAAAAAACTTGGTGAAAGATCAGTCTTGAAATAAAAGAATGGTAAGATAAATAAATAAAAGCATTCAAAAGTTTTGTGGAATTTTTTGATGCATAGAAAAGTTTATTTTTCCATCTTAATATCAATTTATTTAAAATAATTTTAATTTTAATTTTTTGAATAATTTAAATGTGATGAAAAATCAATTTTGAAAATTGGATGTGAAACCTAGATGAAAGGAAGGAAGAAAACAAGTGAAATACAAATTTTAGACTTTTGAAACATAAAAAAAGTGAAATAATATCACAAATTTACTATTTTTCATATTTGGAAATAGTTATTCATCATCTTTCTTTGCTAAATCTTTCATAACATGACTGGAGATGTCTTTTTTTTCTGTGATATATCCAAGTTGTTACTACTTTCATTGGAACTGTTGGTGGCATCATTTCTTCCCAATGGTGAATTCCAATTTACTCTCAGTTTAATTGATGTTTAAATTAAATTTTATTCAGTTCAATTGACTGGGAAATCACCAGTGACATCTATTTTTCACCATGGGGAATACAATGTGAAATTTAATTTATTTGTTTAGTTGAACATTGGTGAAGTCAAAAATTATCATTGGTGAACATATTTTTCTTCTAAAGTGATTCAATTGGCCAAAAATTGGGCTTGATGGCAAGATGAAGTCACTGGCAAAACAGAGAGACCATTTTGAACCTGGTGTAAAGGTACAAGTAGAAAAAAGCCCCTTCTATGTACAGCTCAACTGAATTTGGTAAAAAAAAAGCTGATATAGTAAATTTTATCAAACTGTTTGTTGAAAAATTTGATTCAATCTCTAATTTTTAAAATAATAGGGATAAAATATTTGTTAAAAAGGCCAAATCACTCCTCTAGAAAATCTTGAATCCCAAAGATATGAGTTAACTGATCTGGAGGATATTTCTGCTTATCCTCAGCCCAGTGATAAAAAGAAAGATAACAAGGAAACCTAAAATTTCCTACCATCTGATTTCTTTTAGAATTCTAGTCTTATCTTATGTTTCCTAATACATGAGTGCAGACATCTATTGAGATTTATATTCTTGTATCATTCACTATATTTTTTGTCTAGTATGATCTCTATGATGATCTTGTTAAGTCTTATTTCCAGTATAATCATTATAATAACATAAATTATTTGTTACCCTAGTTATGCTAGTCTAGTGATGTCTTCATGTTGTTCTAGAATTATAAGCTCTATTTCCTCCTTTTTCTTTCATCTTAAGTGGCTCATTTGTTTGAATTTCTAATACCTATTTTATATTGTGACATCTTGTGTGTCACTGTTATACTTATTGAATCAAATCTGGCCCTATCTTATGCATTTAATTTTCTGGCCAACCACTTGTCTTCCATCCTGTAATTAGTATATTTATATTAATACCTGATCAAGTGAATAAAAATTATCTATTCTTACTTACTTTGAACTTGAGTGACCCCTCTGGATCTCAGATCCAATCCTCTTAGCATTATAATATATCTATCCTCATCCTCTCAACTGGAGCATTAACTCAAATTCCTAAGATTTCAATGATTATATTGTAGAAAATCTGGTTATGCAAGCCCCAATTCATTCTACCTCAGCTTCAATAAGTAATTAAAATTCTTTCTTTGATCAAGAACTTGCATCTTTTGATTCAAAACCTCTCAGATTGCATGAATAAAAAAATAAAACCAAACTGGAGGAAGACCAACCCAATTCTTCCTTTCCACAGAATTACGCTCAAGTGAATTATTTGTTCCCTTGAATTTTCAATTTTGACTTATTTCTTATGAACAGCCTCATAATTTTCTTCAAAATTGAAATCTTAAGCCAATAGATCCTTGCAAATCACCTTCCAACTGGAGTGATTAAGTTCACCTAAAGTCCTCATAAGAACAACAAAATAAAAATTTATCAAATTCAATCAAAATAAAACCAAAACAATCCTTCAGAAGAGCAGAAAACCTTCAATATTTTAAAAATCTGAAGAAATAAGTGGAAAGAAAGGATCAAGTAAAAAAAATCAGCCAATATTTTATTAAAATTTGTACTACTTGATTTATTTACTTGGAATATATTAAAATCTTGGGTTTAATTTTATAGAATCAAGTTTGAAAATCAAAAATGGGAGTTTCATCTGTAAAATGAGGGGACAAAAGCAAAATTTTTGGCATGAAGCTCAAAAAAAAGCAACAAAGCACCAAGTTGCATTTGAAAAAAAACTGATTTTTAGTATTGCAAAGAGGAAAACAAACATTCCTTCTTTCAATCTGAGAAAAAGGAAATTTTATCTTCAGAAATTTCTTGTTCTAGTAGTGGCTGACCAGTTGGATAAATTAAAAAATAGCTGAAATAATTTGATTATACATAAATTTCTCCAAATAATTGGAAAAAAATATTGTTATTCACAAATTTTCTTGATAAAATTTTGGGTTCCTACAATATGCAAATATTTTCAATTTTTAATTTTTTTCCCTTGAAGAGATACAGCCATTTTTAAGCCCTGGGAGTGCTTTTGGTTTTTCTAGTAATCTAAATTGAAATTCCCCTTCAATTTTTTATACTTGAATCTTGAGCTGTAAATGCATTTTTTCCTTTTTTGGATGGCAAAATCATTTTAAAGAGTCATTTTGGCTTGAAATCAATGAAAAAACAAAACTCATTCTAAAGAAATTAACATTGATGAAATCCAGTTTTTCAAATTTTCAATAATTCTAGTATATTTTAACATGCCTTCCCCACATACTAAGAAGGAGAAAGTATTTAGGCAAACATGGAAAAAATTAAAAATACAAACACCACAAGAAATGTCAAAGTTAGTAATTCCATACTCCAAAGTTAGAACTAAGGCTCAGATTCAAGTGAAAAGTGTGAGGGAGGAGGTTTCAATAAGGAAACTGAAGTAAAGCTTGATGTAAATAATCAGACTTGGCAAGATGCACAAAATTATGAAATTAACTAACTGAGTAAAAAACCAACAGGCAAGCTCTTTCCCTTTCAAGGTAATCTAAATTTTAGTGTGGATTAATAGATACATCTTGATGATTTTCTCTCTAGCTAGTGAAAGCAAGTATGCTGCAAATTTTCATAAATTAAAGACTAAATTGAATGAATACATTGAATTAAAAAAAGTTGATGAAGGCATGTGAATGAAAATAAAATAAAATGTGAGAGAAAGTTTAATTAATTTTATGAATTTAAAAAACTAGAACAAGTCCTGGGAATGAGGAGAAGTGTTATGACTTTCAGAGAGTAGTTGGACAGTTTATTATTCAAGGTGAAAACTATTTTCCAATTTTGACCAGAAATGGATTGAAGTTGTAGTTAGTTTTTTTGCAAGAGCCTTAGCTAGCTGGAGATGGGAGTGAAAGTGTGTGATCCCAATTGGAAGATGAATCAGAACTATTTATAGATGGTACTGCAAAGCGCAAGAGAAATTACAAGTGCTGAATGAGTAACCATAGATAGAAGTTCTCTTGAAAGTTGAGAGTAGAAGTGGATCACATTTCATTGCAACATGCTTTTAGTTTCACACTTATGGGCTGAGTTAAAAGATACTGAGGAGAATGGAATATGTTTAGTTAATGGTAAAAAAATCCCAAGAGCTTGGAGTGTGACAGTTGCTCAGGTATAAAAATAGAAATATTCTGCAAGCTTACAGTAAGAGTTTCTCATCACTCAAACATTTCAGGACCTTACTCTATTGCTAATTCTTTAATCTATGATCACTTATTTAATTAAGGAACAGGCTAAAATAATACCAGAAAAATTAATAAAATCACTCCAATGACACCAAAAGGCTTGATCTTAGCAAGATTCCAAAAGGCATCATTGGTGTAATTACAGTAGTTTTCTGACTACAATCATGCCTATTGGTGTGCTTTACTACTGAAGGAATTAATGCTGCCTTTGTAAATTTTAAAGGAGCTCCTGGGGTGGTAAAACAAACCATTTGATGGCTTGTTTGGCCCCCAAAGGCCTGTAAAACTTAATTGAGGCCCTGGGGGGCTAAATTGAGGCCTACAGACCACCTATAAGGTCATTCTGGGGTAGAATCTTTTTAATAATTCAAATATGGAAACCAATTGATGAAATATAATATTTAAAAACTCATTGAATATCAATCATTTGCATGGAATTCCAATATGAACTCAGATTTGAAAAAAAAAACATCCAATATAAGAAAAATCATAACAATTCATTCTGTTCAGACAAAATAGAATATTTCCAGTGGAGTCCAAATTAATTTGTACCAAAAATGGAAAAAAATAAAAAGGCTCTAAATATACCTATTTCATTCTGGGAATTGAAATAGCTTGAGATATTCAAACATAAATATCATCCAGTACATAAATAATTGTAAAAACATACTTCTTTGAATAAAATTCAAGGTTTGTGATTTAATTTAAATACCTTTGTAACAAGCATAAAAAATAATAAAAGAAAAAATTAATATTTTGCACAAGGATGATTTAAATCATTTTAAATATTTCAAAAAATCCAAATCAACTAAACAAATAAAACCATGAGATGTAAAAAATGGATTATTGAAAAATATCAACTTCTGTTATTTCTTCAAAAAAAATCCAGAAAACATCACCTTATTTTTCCTAGCTATCAGCCACATTGAATTCAGTCCATCCAACCTCCTCTTGAGCCACCAACACCACCTTTGAACTTATTTCCTCAATTGAATGGATTGAAAAGCAGAAATTTTGAATATTGTCATATACCCATCTTTTTTTCCTGAATGAATTCCTTGGGAATCTAAATTCTTTCAAATGACTACTCAATCAATGCCTTCAATTCCTCCCTCAACCAGAATGATTGTAGAAATTTCAATCTCAAAAAGAAAATTCAAACTTATTTTGAATAATTTATTACTTGAACAAATCAATCATTGGTTATCTTCATCATTCCTCCTAATTCAACCATGAGTACTACTACCAAAAAAAAAATATTGATTAAGTGGGCAAATTCAGACAAAATACATTTTATTACACAGGAAAATTGATATTCTTTTTTGAACCTTCTTCTTCTTCTTCTACCCAAAATGCTCAATTGGCATGAGGGGTCTTGATTATCTCAGATTTTAAATTTAAAAATAATTTTGATTCCTTTTTTCTTATCAACCTTGACAGAATTCAATTTAACTATGTTAGTTTTACTATGATTATGTTTATATTGGATTAATTTTTGGTCAAGTCAGAACAGAAAGATTGTTTCTGCTGTTGCGAACCTCATGACTATTATGAATGAAATTTATTTTTAAGAAAACGGCACTCTTGGTGGCTTCAGTTGAAAGCATACATGGCCAAGTTGATGGCACACCTCAAATTTTTGAACACCTGAAAATTGGTGGTTGATTAACCACCAACTTTAAGTTTTTACAAAAGGAGAAAGGCTAAAATAATTCCAAATAACTCACTATCATGACTTCAATGATGCCAAAAGGCTTGATTTTGGCATAAATTATTGCTAGAATGATGCCAAGAGGAATAAATGGTGTCCTTATAGTAATTTTTTTACTATAATCATGCCATTTGGCATGCTTTCCCATCCCATGAAGGTGTTAAGCCTTTTTAAGGTTTAAAGGAATGCCTGCAGTGGGAGAACACACCATGTATGGTATTTTGGGCCCCAATGGGCCTTTAAACATTAATTGAGTCCCTGGGGGGCTAAATGAAGGCCTCCGGAACCCCTGTGGAGTCTTTCTGGGGTAGAGGTTTCTGGAAAATTGAAAAATGGACACAAATTTAGTAGATATAACATTATAAAATGCAATAAATAACAATTTTGTTCAAGGAATTTCAAACTCAACTCATATTTCAAAAAAGCTCCATCCAACATAAGGAAAATGAGAAAAATGATATGAATTGATTTTGCTTACACAAAATGGAATACTTCCAGTGGAGCTTAAATGAATTTGTACCAAACATAAAAAAATGATCCATATAACTATTTCATCCTGGGAATTCAAATATTGTGAAATATTCAAAAGAAAACATCATTAATTACATAAATAAGTATAAAAAATATATAAAACATAATTCTTTGAAGATAATTCAAGATTGGTGATGGAATGTAAATACCTTTGTAGCAAGCATAAGAAATATTAGAAAAATAATAAGTATATCTATTTCAAAAGGTGAATTAAAATATGCTTAAATATTTCAACAAAAAGTTTGTAAATTACAAAAATAAAAACATCAAATGTAAAAAATTGATTTCTTTGAATAAGGATTGAAGTTTCCAGTTAGATTTAAATACCTTACCACAAAAATAATATAAAATATAAAAATTCTAAAAATATCTATAATCTGAGGGGGAATCAGGTATGTAGAGAGATTGCAAACAATGTTTTATCAAGTAATATGATAAGAATAATGAAATAAAAACTTGATTTCTTTGAATAAATGTTATCATTTGTGATGGAATATAGATATCTTTTACCAAAAATAAATAAATTGCAAAAATTTCACAGAAAAATATTTGATGGGAAGAATCAAAATATTATTAAAATCAAAAAAATAAACTCCATCAATTGCATAAATGATCAAAGAAATAACAGAATTTGATATTTTTCAATCATCAATTTTTTACATCTTATGCTTTTATTAGGGCGTATAAAAGTTAGCAAAACCACCATTAGAAACCCTCCAATTTTTTTACCAAACCCACCATTTTTAATGGAAGGTTTCTGAAATACACATACCCCCTAACTTTTGTATTTTAAAATGGCGGGTTTCATGAAAATGGAGGATTTCAAACACCAAACCCGCCATTATGCACCATCATTCATCCACCATCCATCCCATGCAAAACACCCATCCACACCTCCACCTCAGAAAATCCATACCAATCCCATCTCCAATGCATCACACACATCTCATCTCCATTGTTTCACATCTCTATTCCTTTGCATCTCCATTGCTTCACACAAACCTTATTGTCATCTCATCACCCCACATCACATCACCATCCTTCTCATCATGTCCAATCAAACTTCCTGGCAGCAAGTTGAAAACACAAAAAAGCTGACTGAACTTTTAACCACTGGTCCACTCCTTCCTCCTGCTCACAAAACATCCTCACTCACCACCACCTCCCCTCCTCCTTTTTTTCACACCCCTGGTAAGCCCCCCCTCCTCATCCTCCTCCTCTTCCTGCCCCTCATTGGTTTCTGATCCTTTGATCATTCAACCTCTAGGTCCCCCCACACCTCCTTGCTCAATTTTCCAGGTAAGCTCCCCCCTCCTCCTCTGCCCCCGCCGGCGGCCTCCTCCTCCTCCTCCCCCTCTGCTTCTGCCGGCAATCAATTGATTTATGGCTGGCCGCCTCCTCCTCTGCCGCAGCCCCCAATTGATTTATCAATTGTGGGCGGAAGCCTCTGTCAGAAATCCGGTCATCACACCGCCCTCACCACCCTGCCCATCTTGCATTCAGCCAGGGGGTGCAAGCACCCAAGAACTAACCAGTTCACTTGGAACTTCCCTGGTTAGCTGTTAGAACCAACTCACTCTCTCCTTGAATCCTACTCTTCATCCCCTTTTCCGGCAACCGGTAACAGAAATTAAAACTGAACCCTCACACTACCTACAGGAAACCTGTCCTGAACTCAAATACATGCCGGCGCGGCTCTTGCAACAATAACCAGGAGAACTAATGCTCAAGCTTATCACACACCAACTATTGAGTGGCAACCATCTATGATGCAGAATGGAAAAGCACCTTCTCAACTCTTTACCATCATTGAAACAAAGCTCCTAAAAGCTGACTAACATTGCAACTCTTTCAATTACCTTACCCTCATCACTCTATAGCCCATCTGCAGTGTATTCTGGATTCTTGTCTCTTTACCTCAGCTCTGGCTGCTGGAACTTGTCAAAGGCTCAAACCAAACTTACTCAGGCCCATCTCTTGACCACAACAGTACAAACCTACCAAACAACAACAGATTGATTCCTTCCCTTTTGGATAACACAGATCAAATTCTCTCTCTCATCTCTAACTTCTCTTTTCATTTTCCTTCCTTCTTTTCTTCTCTTCTCTTTTCTATCCTCCAATCTCACAAATTTTCCATCCCCTCTTAAGCAAAAGGTTTTTTTTTTCCTTCTCTTAGGTTAGTATCATCTTATGCACCTTCACTTAAAATTTTTCATACCTTCTACAATAATCCTAACAAAATAAAAATGCTCTTAGTTTTGATACCAAAATCTCACAGCCTCCTCCTCTGCCCCCACCGGCAATCAATGTTGGCCTCCTCCTCCTCCTTTCCCTCTGCTGCCGCCAGCAATTGATTGATTGATTGCCGGAAGCATCCTCCTCCTCCTCTTCCACCGCTGGAAATTGATTGATTGATTTCCGGCGTCCCCCTTGTCCTCCTCCTCTTCCGCAGCTGGAAATTGATTGATTGATTGCTGGAAGCCCCCTCCTTGTCCTCCTCTGCCACTGCCGGCGGCCCCCTCCTTGTTCTCCTCTTCCGCCGCTGGTGGCCCCCTCCTCCTCCTCTTCTGCTGCCTCCGGCAATCAATTGACAACAATTGATTGATTGTGGCCCTCCCCTCCTCTGCCGCTGCTGGAAATTGATTGATTGATTTCTGGCGGTCCCCTCCTCTTCCTCCTCTGCTGCTGCCGGTGAGCAATCAATCAATTGCGGGTGGCAGCAGAGGATGAGGAGAAGGAGGCTGCCACCAACAATTGATCATTGGCAGCCCTCCCCTCCTCTGCTGCCGCTGGCAATCAATCAATTGATTGCCAGAAACCCCCTCCTCCTCCTCCTCTGCCCCTTCCAGCAAGCAATTGATTTATTGTGGGTGGCGGCAGAGGAGGAGGAGCAGTAGGCCGCCACTGGAATTTGATTCCTTCCTCCTCCTCCTCTGCTGCCGCCAGAGGCCTCATCCTGCTTCTCCACTGCTGCCCCCTGCTCCTCCTCTGCCGCCGCCGGCAATTGATTGATTGATTTCTGGCGGCCTCCTCCTGCTCCTCCTCTGCCACTGCCGGCAATCAATTTCAGGTGGTCTCCACCTCTGCCACTGCCGCTGGTTGATTTTGGGCTGTAGCCTCCACTGCCAGCAATTGATGGATTGATTGCGGGCAGCGGCCTTTGATGAACACATTTAATCGCCTGGGGATGAGTTCCCATGGGTGATATGACAATCCAAGGTACACTTGTTGGGACAGGTACATTGGCCCATCTGGCACTGGCACACTTAGCTTAGTGGTTAAAGCATCACTCATTGATGTTGAGTTCATGGGTTCAAATCCCATAGTGTGAAAAGTTTTGGATTTTAGATCTGCCACTACCCTCAAAATGTTATACAAAAAATTGAATTCCTTTTTGATCCTCACCCCAATCAAAGTATACTGTTGGGAGGGAACAACATGGGAGGAGATGATTTAAAAAACATATAGAGATGTGGAATTGCCAATAAATCTTAAATAAATCTCTCAATCATGAATCAATTGAGCAATTGATTGGCAATTTATTTCTGGATTGATTTCCAATAAATCAAACAATCTCAAAATGTTATAAAAAAAAATCAAATTCCTTGTTGATCCTCACCCCAATAAAAGTATATGGTTGGGAGGGAAAAAGATGGAAGGAGATGATGTGAAAAACATGTAGAGACTTTGAATTGCCAATCCATTGCCAATTGATCTCTCAATCAATCTCTGATCAATCTCTTAATCAATCATGAATTGATTGAGCAATTTGTTGGAAATTGATTGGCAATCAATTGCTGGATAAATAACCATTAACCTTAGAGGATGGAGGTTGGCCAACTTGTGTTTCATTGTTGGATCCAAAGCAAGCATTTTAGTTGGATGGAATTTTGAGCCAGTTTACCAGGATGATGTGATCAGCTCTCTTGAGCTGACTTGAGACTTTGGAAGCTGATGGGGGAGGATTGTTGGATTTTGAGTTCCTGGGGGATGTTTGCTTTTTTACATTGGATTTTTTAGTGGACTTTCAGGGGGAGTTTTGCTGAGGGTCCATTTAAAAAGAGTAAGAGGGATGAAGGGATGAAGGGCTATGAGATTTTTTAAGTGGTGAGAGTTATGAAGTGATGAGGGGATGAGATTGATGAAGCAGTTAGAGTGATGAGGTGATGAGAGTGATGAAGCAATGAGAGTGATGGAGTGATGAGGATAGCAATGAAGCAATGGAAGCAATGAGAGTGATGGAGAAATGAGAGTGATGAAGTGATGAGGATAGCAATGAAGCAATGGAAGCAATGAGAGTGATGAAGTGTTCCAATGAGGTTGGAGGATGAAACCAGGGGTGATAATGTGGAATGATGTGTGGTTGAGCCGGTGAGAGCCTTTATATACTTTACTTGAAAAAACCCACTTATTTCATGTCAACTTTGACACATCTGATCTGAAATAAGTGGGTTTTTTTGATGTTTAATGGCGGGTTTGAAATGGTGGATTTGGGTTGAAACCCACCATTAAAAAATGGTGGGTTTGCTTAACTTTGATACACCCTATTTTTTTACTAGATTTTGATTTGTTTAAATATTTAAAATGATTCAAACTATCCTTGTGAAACAAATTAATTTTTTCTTTTATTATTTTTATGCTTTTTACAAAGGTATTTAAATTCAATCACAAACCTTGAATTTTATTCAAAGAAGTATGTTTTTTATAATCATTTATGTACTGGATGATATTTTTATTTGGATATCTCAAGCTATTTCAATTCCCAGAATGAAATAGGTATATTTAGTTCTTTTTTATTTTTTTCTATTTTTGGTAAAAATTCATTTAAATTCCACTGGAAATATTCCATTTTGTGTGATGAAATGCAGAGAGGATGAGGAAAATGATTATAGATGACAGTTTCAACTATTAAAAAGATAAGAGGATTGGTGGTCAGGGCATCACAAGTAGATTTGATGAGTGTTTATATACTACTACATTTGTTAAAAAAACAACTAATTTGAAGCTAACTGAAACTTCTGGTGTGAAATAAGTGTTTTTTTCATTTTTTATGGAAGTTTTTAAATCTAAAATCTTTCAAGTTAAAGATGAAATTTCACAATTCAAAAATATTCTTTAGCCATTTTTGGGAATGGTTTTTGACCCTTGAAAACTTCACCAAATTCAAAAGATTACCTTCAAGGCAAACAATTTTCCGTATATATCAACATTTTTGTGTCATTTCTTTCAACCTTTTTGAGATTCAGGAAGAAATTCCCTTTAAAAAAAGTTAAATTCAAAATACAATATTCATCTTCAATCATGTGAATCTCTTTTGAAAGCATTTCAAAAAAAAAACCATTAATGGAAAACAACATAGAAAGAATTTAAAAACAGAAATGAAGTATGACCCATAAAATAAATTTCTTTTTCACAATTTTCCTGAAAGAGGTTTTTGGTTTACAAAAACTCCATAAAAATATTTTATTATCTCCAATAAAATGAATCAATTTTTTAGGTAACTCTCTTTCCAATCCTTTCCAAACTGAATCTAATTGGGTATCTTGATGAGGATCAGAATAAACATGAAGGAAACTATGTGCTTGAAAGCCTTTGAAAGAATGGGATGGTTGGCTGAATTTTCATAGTTCTCTTTGGGTGGAAGAATATTTGGAATTCACAAATTAAAATTAAAGAACCATTGGACTTTTACATTTTTTAGAAAGGAGGGAAGCATGGAAAGAGGATTTCATCTAGAAATCTATTTGATAATTCCCTGATGCATTTTTCATGTGCCTTCTTCCTTTTTTGGAACTCTCACCCCAGAAATATTCCTTTAATTTTGGTCTCTGGAAGGTTGGAACCAGGAATCCTTTGATGACACTTGGTGGCAGGTGACATAAATTAAAAACTTTTATATCTAAAAATACCCCATTGATGCTTCAGTGGGAATATTATGGTACTCCAAATCACATTGACTGTGCAAAATTGTTTTTTATTGAATGGGTTTCATTAATACAGATAAGAATATTATGGTACTCCAAATCACATTGACTGTGCAAAATTGTTTTTTATTGAATGGTTTTCATTAATACAGATAACCAGAGTGATAATTTCACCTGAAACCAAGTGGCATTAATTTTTTCCAGGTGTGGGTTGGAATTAATTTATTTAATAATTCACTGCCTTATTAGAATTTTTTCTCCAGATTTTCAACCCAAGATTTTGGCTGGTACTCTGGAACCACATTTAAAATCCCCTTAATCATCACAAAAATTAAATATTTATTGAACAGTTATTTATTTGGAGATAGGAATCTTATATTAGGGTGTATCAGAGTTAAGCAAACCTGCCATTTTTTAATGGAAGTTTTCAAACCAAATCTACCATTTCAAACCCGCCATTAAAAATCAAAAAAAAAAAAACACATATTTCACATCAGACATGTCAGAGTTACCTGGAAATAAGTGGGTTTTTTCAAGTAAAGTATATAAAGGCTTCCACCACCTGTCCACTTAATACACCCCTGGTTTTCCACCTCCACCAAACTTCAAAAAATTCTACCTCCAACCTCATCTGGAAAAAATTTGATTCATTGCTCTTCATCTCTTCATCACTATCCTCATCACTTTATTGCTTTCATCACATCCAGCTAACTCTCATTTCACCACTATCCTCATTGCTTCATAACTCTCATCACTTCATCACTCTCATTGCTTTCTTTCTTTCATTGTAACTTCATCACTCTCATCCACTCATCACTTCATCACTCTCATCACTTTATCACTCCCATCACTTCATCACTCTCATTGCTTCATTGCTTCATCCCTTGTACTCTTTTTAAATGGCCCCTCAGCAATCCTCCCCCCACAAGTCCACAAAAAAATCCAATGGACCCAAGCAAACATCCCCCAGGAACTCAAAATCCAACAATCCTCCCCCATCAGCTTCCACAGGCTCAAGTCCGCTCAATAGAGCTGATCACATCATCCTGGTAAACTGAATCAAAATTCTATCCAACTACAATGCTTGCTTTGGATCCAACAATGAAACACAAGTTGGCAAACCTCCTTCCTCTAAGTTTATGGTTATCTCCTGATGGCCAATGAGCTCAAGAATAAAAACAAAGGTAGGCTGGATCTTTCATCCCAACAGATGCGGGAGTGATTTAAGAACTATCAAACCAATTACAAAAAAGCCCACTCAATGTCAATCTCCACTGGCTTTGGTATCACCAACTCCAATGAAGCAAAGGGAATCAACTTGGTGGTTGGTAAGTTGGACTCCATTTTTCATTTTTATATTCAAATGGATGAAATCTTTGGAAAGAAAGCCAATATCACCCCTTTAGCTGCTTTTGATTCCTAATAATCAGATTCAGTTGATGCTGAGGACCTGGCTGTAAATGCTTGGCCTAGCAATGATGATCCCAATGAAACCTATGAGTGGCCCCAATCTGATGTGGAGGAGGATATTCCAACAGAATCAGCTCCAATCACATCTACATCAGCATTGATCAACAATTCAAACCCTTCCTTGGACTCCTCACTTCCTTCTTTGGATTGCTCTCTTCCTGGGGTGGAAGAACTTAAAAACTTGGCCAACAAGGAGCAAGTTATTCCTGTATCACCACCATTTTCATCATCTGCTCAAGTAAGGAACCAAGATCTTTTCTCTTCTTTCTGGTTAATCCTGACTGATTTAGATTGTAAAAAAACAGGCTCATCTGTTCCTGAATGGCCAAATACTCAAGCCAATGGGGCCTCCCACATCCCCTTCCAACAGAGCAATGACTTTCCCACACAAAACTCCTCTGAAAAGGGAAAGAAAAAGGCCTCCAATTCCATCAACATCAACCCCAATAGCATTCAAAAGAGGAGAAACACTTCAAAGTTTTTGGGGTTTTAGGAGATCATGGAGAAGCAAGATTCCAGTAAGCCCATTGGATTCTCCTTGGTTTCTAAATCAAGCTCATTCCTATGCCCCTCTGAAAAACAGTGAAATTACAAATTGAATCTGAAAAACTTCAGTTTGAAAAGGAGAAGTGGGATTGTAAACTGGCCATTGATTTTCAAAAGCAGAAAGCCAAGAGTTTGGCTCATCAACAAAAATGGGATGCTGAGTGGAAGTTGAGACAGGCTGAGCTAGAATTTCAAAAAGAGTAAAAGGAGAAGGATTGACAGCAAGCACAACTGGAAATGGAGAGGGAACAACTGGCAACAGAAAAAAAGGATAAGTGGTCAATAGCTGTGGGGTTCATTGTTAGCAGTAGAAAGTTAGATTGATTAAAGCAGATTAATCAAATGCTGGGCTTGTAAATATATTTCCTCTGATGAAAAACTTAAAAAGAAAAAAAAAGAAAATTATTTTTGATCACAACCATGGTTACAACACTTAATACTATTTTTAACCCCACCAATGAACAAATATTTTTTGTTTTTATTAATATTTATTTTCCTAGAGTATATTTTCCCACTTGCTAAGTCCGTGAAAGTTTTTCAAGTTGTTTTTTTAATTTGCTTGGACATGGCCATTCTGGTATGGGCGGCCGTTTCCACAGCAGGAAATGTACAGTTCTTGTACCAATTTGCTTCCCAAACCATTTTGACTATACTTTTTTGCTTGAAATCAATTCCAAACCCCAGGTCTGGAAATTCAAATTGGCTGTCTGACACTTGAAATTCATCTGTGTTTTCAGTAATTTGTCCATTTGATTTCTTGATTGGAACTGCAAGTAAAAAGGAATACCCCAAGATTTCACCTTTGTCAATGTGAGGTTAGTTGTAAAAAGAGTTGGCTGTGAAAGTGACATGCGTAGAGAAGTCAAAGAGTGTAGGCAAATTCCAGAGATGAGAAGGAGGGGATATGGTTTTCCTTCATTATTTCACAGTTTGATTCAAAGGGAAGTCTGTCAAAATTGCTAAACATTTGTCCTAAAATTTGAGAGACTTTTTTGGCCTTAAGGTTGAGAAAAGTGTACTCTTGAGGGGGAGATTGAATGAATGATCTCTTCACATAGAATCAAAATAAATCAAAGGGGTGCATTGATTTTTGCCATCCAATTTCCCACATTTTTTCACCCCAAGATCTTGAGGGATCAACAGTTTTGAAATTTTTTTTTGACTGGTGAAGGAAATTTGTCACAAATTTGATTTCCTCCTTGTCTTTGTTGGAAATTTTATCCAATGGGAAAAATTCAATTATTGCAACAAGAACCTTGTGATAAGAATTATTGAGAACAATTACTTTTCCATGGGTGAAGAAATGGAATTGCTTGATTTTCTTCTTGGCATGTTCAAACTCAGTGGGTGAGGGTTATCAATTGTTCTTTTTCTTTTTGGAAGTGATGGCAGGATACAGATCCAAAGTTTTTAGTTTCTGTACAGACTATAAAATCTTTTCATCAATGCTCCCCTCTGCAAGTTCCAAAGAGATTTCTGATGCCCTCATTTTATCCCTCTGCTTGCCACCTCTCTTTATGTTTGTCACCTAATCTCCATCCATCTTGTTCCCTCCCAGGCAAATTCTCCACTTGGGGTGAGGATCAAGAAGTGATTAAATTTGGAGTATAAAATTGTGAGTGCGGTGAGAGAAGTAAGGGAATGGAAGCAAAAAGGGTTGAAGAAGGGTTATAAAAAAAAAACCATGTCAGTCATGTGATGACAAAAATAATTTAAAAAAACAAAAAAAAAGGGTGTGGAAAAAATGGGCCGGGGTCAGTGGGCAAGGGAGGATGGGGCAGGCTGGGCTTGATTGGCTGGGGAGGGGGTGGGGCTCCGTTGGCTAGGCAGGAGCAGGGGGGGGTGGCTTGGTCAGCTGGGCAGCAGGGGATTGGGCAGGGGCCGGCGGCAAGCAAGGCAGGGGGTGGTTGGAGCACATGGGGGGAGGCCAAGCCAAAGGGGGGGGGGCAAGAGGGGGCTGTGGCCGTTGGCGTTGGAATTGGCAAGCCAAGGGGGGGGCATTAGCTGGGAGCAAGGAGTCAGTGTTGGGGGGGGCATTAGTTGGGAGCAAGGGGTTGGCATTGGGGGGGCAACCATTGACGTTGGCAAGCAAGGGGGTTGCTGTTGGAATTGGAAAGCCAAGGGGGGGGGGAGAGGGGGAGGCAGCAATAGAGGGCCGGAAACCGTTGGGGGTCTCCATCAGCGTGGGCAAGCCAAGGGGGAGGGGGTGAGAGGGGGGGGGCCAGAAACCGTTGGTGTCAGAAAGCAAGGGGGTTGCTGTTGGGTTTGAAATAGAGTTGAGGGGGCATTAGTTAAGAGCAAGGGAGAGGGGGTGAGGGGGAGGGAAAAGGGTGATGAGGAGGAGGGGGGGGAGCTTACCTGGGGAATCAACCAAGGAGGTGAGGTGGGGGGGGGATGAAGGGGGATGAAGGGGGATGGATGTCAGTATTGGATGATGGGGAGGATGAGGAGGAGGGGGGGAAGCTTACCAGGTGTTTTGGTGAGGTGGAGGTGGTGGGTGAGGAGGAGAGTGGAACAGTGGTTTGGTGAGGTGAGGTGAGTGGAGGTGAGGTAGGGGGGGGCTGAAGGGGGATGGAGGGGGATGGATGTCAGTATTGGATGATGGGGAGGATGAGGAGGAGGGGGGGAAGCTTACCAGGTGTGCTGGTGAGGTGGAGGTGGTGGTGGTGGGTGAGAAGGAGAGTGGACTGGTGGTTTGGTGGGGTGAGGTGAGTGGTTTTTTGGGGTGAGGTGTTAGGTCTGTTTTGTCTAAGTCCACCAAAAGAGAAAAAAAAAAACCAAGTGAGTCAGCCTAGGATCCTTGGTTGAGCAACCAAAACCAAAAAAATACAGTGAAGGGATTTTTTAACTATTTCAAAATCAAAAATTACTCATCAAAGCAAGCAAGGGTGAGAGGTAGAATCCTTTCTCTCATAGAAGAAGATGAGGGACAAGGTGAGACAGGGATGACATGAGGCGGATCCGGAATATCATCTTCAAATATTTTGTCCCATTCATCTTTGATGTTGGCCAAAAGGTTGTGAAGGATTACACAAGTGATAATCCAGTTGATGAGTAACTTCATGCCTTTGGGGTTTTGAAGCTGGTTGTTCATTTCCCTCAAGCTGGCCCATCTTCCTTTCAGGACCCCTATTGCATGCTCAATCCAAACTTGTGATTGGGCAAGATGATAGTGGAAATCAGTTTTTCCTTGATCATTGGAAAAAAAATTCTGGTATGCTGGAACCACATATTTCCCACTAGAATAAGCCCAATGTTGGAGTCAAATCTGCTCTTATGCAGACTGCCACCCAAGGGTTCTAAGTCTTGTTACTGAAAGCCTGAACAGCATTGTCAAACGACACATCAGGTCTTTACAGCTAAATCCAAGCAAACCCTTGTTGAGTGGACAGGCACAATGGCCCATCCGGCAATGGCGCACTTAGCTTAGTGGTTAAAGCATCACTCATGAATGTTGAGGTCATGGGTTCAAATCCCATAGTGCACAACTACATTTTGGATTCTAACATGGTAGCAAGAGTCTTCAGCCAAACGGTGCACCCTAACAGGTGGAAAAAGACAAGATGACCAGAACCAACTTGAGTTGTGAATGGCTGTATGCACCCTGCACAGAGAAAGGGGGAGTGTTGGAGTCAAATCTGCTCTTATGCAGACTGCCACCCAAGGGTTCTAAGTCTTGTTACTGAAAGCCTGAACAGCATTGTCAAACGACACATCAGGTCTTTACAGCTAAATCCAAGCAAACCCTTGTTGAGTGGACAGGCACAATGGCCCATCCGGCAATGGCGCACTTAGCTTAGTGGTTAAAGCATCACTCATGAATGTTGAGGTCATGGGTTCAAATCCCATAGTGCACAACTACATTTTGGATTCTAACACCCAATTGGCCAGAAGGTATTGATCTTTTTCAAATTAGTTTGCTAGTTTTTGGGAAATCTGCATCCAATTGAAAACATTTGAATCATGAAAAGAACCTGGAAGGCCAGTTTGGAGGGATATGAACTGCTTGTTGTTATCACAAACAAGTTGCAGGGCCATGGAGTATCTAAACAAAGAGATGCAACATATTTGGTCATTGTGTGATCCAAATTTTTATCAAATTCAGTGGAAAAGAATGAATCAATTGCCTGTTTTTTCAATAAAAAATAGTGGTTGCCATCTAGCTTGGGTTTTTGACTCAAGGGGATGGTGGTTCCATCAACAAAACCAATGCAACCTGGAAATCCTTCTGTCTCTATTGCTTGAGATATCTCCTTGGGTTCTTCTTTAATTGGCCAATAAAGGACTGAGCAATGGAAAGATAGGATAGCAATCATGACTCTTTTGGTTTATAAGTCAATGGTTCCACAACTGACTGAGAATAGATTTTCTAAATGATGAATTTCTGCTCCATTTCCATTTGATCACAATCTACAAAGAGCAACAGCCAGTTGGATAGCTGGATTGCATTGAGGATTCCAAGAATTGTTCTGGAAGATGTGGTGGTCTTCAATCATCTCCAAAAGTTTTATGAATGAAGGCAATAGAGTTTGGAACAGTTGCTCAAAGCTTAAGTCTGGGAGGAGATGAATCTTTTGCCTTTAATACATAGGATTGTGGGGATTTTTTTCTCTTGGAACCATGTATTTCTTTTCTAATAGAGCATTCAAAGCCAACCAAGTTGATTCCAAATTGGAGTCTGAATCAGAGTCTGAATGGGAGTCAAATAGTAAAAAAAGTTCAGTCAGTTAACCTTTTTTGCATTTTCAACTTGCTGCCAGGAAGTTTGATTGGACATGTTAAGAAAGATGGTGATGGGATGTGGGGTGATGAGATGATGACGGGATTTGTGTGAAGTGATAGAGATGTGAAGCAATGGTGATGTGAAGCAATGGAGATGAGATGTGTGTGATGTGATGGAGATGGGATTTGTATGGATTTGCTGAGGCAGAGGTTCCGACAGGTGTTTTGGATGTGATCAATGGTGGATGGATGATGATGCATAAATGGCAGGTTTAATGGCGGGTTTGATGTTTGAAATTGGCCATATTCATGAAACTTTCCATTTTGAAATACACCAGTTAGGGGTTATGTGTATTTCAGAAACCTGCCATGAAAAATGGTGGGTTTTGTCAAAAAAATGGTGGATTTCTAATGGTGGGTTTGCTAACTCTGATACGCTCTATTGAAGCTGTGATAAAAAATTAAAATAAGTTAGAATAAATATAGCAATAGAGTATTTTTTCACTGACTTGATCAATAAACACCTCTTGCATAATTCCATTTGATGAGTAAGATAATTTTGAAAGCTTAAAATTTCCAGAAAAAAAATCATGAATGGAAATTCCAAAAAAAAAAGAAACATCAAAGAAATTATCACCTCTTTAATTTAAGAGGTTGAATTTCATGTGTAGTTTTTTTCTTTGAGTTCCTGCAATCTTTGCCATCACTATGATCTCTTAATGATTTTTTCAAAATTTCTTTAGAATCTTAGGGCAGTATTCATGTGAAGCCTTACTCTTGTTTTCTAAATTTCCAGAACCCTAAAAAAACAAATTCATGAAAACCCAACAAACCATCTCAAATCATTCATTAGTACCAAATTATTCATTTAATTTTCATCTATATTTTTATCTTCATCTAAAAATCCATCATTTTTGAATTAGAAAGAAAATTTTACAAAAATTAAGGTCAAAATTTTTCATTTTTATTGAATGAAAGGCAAAACCTAAACATCTTTTTTCTTTCCATTCAGTTGAATATTTTGTTCCCCAGGTGGCACTTTCCAAAAATATTCAAAGATTTCATTTATGGACTCAGAGGGCTCCTCATTTACAATTTTATATTCTTGTACATCTGGGTTTCCCATCAGCTGGTTATATATTTCTTTTTCTTAAAGGAAAAATCACCTGATTTTTCAGAAACCAATCCATTTAAATCTTTTTTTTTAAAAAAAAAAAAAAAAAAAAAAAAAAAAAAAAAAAACATACTTAAATTGGGGATTCAACTTCTGTTGAGGATAAAAATCTTCAATTTTGAATAATCCCTTCTTCCTCCTCACCCAAATTAATTTTTAAATCCAATCAAATCCTAAACAGGATATATAAACAAAATTTAGACATGTGCTTGACCTACCAGAGGGAGTGGAAAAAATATGAATAGGTTTGAGGTCACTTTAGCTCAGTCTGCTACTTGAGTGATCCACACAGTATGGAAATCCAATGGAGTTCTTGAAATATTTCTGGGAATTTTCTGTGGTCTTTTTCATGGAATTTGATGGAGATTTTATGGAATATTCAACTAAAAGGATTAGAAAATTAACCAGAGGAATTATCAATTAATATTTTGAGATCATCACATAATAATTACATTTTGGAGATTTCTGTGTTATCAAAATGAATATTTTTGTTGGAAAAAAATAGCAGAAAGTCTTATCTTTGAGGGAATGTAACTATCCAGAAGGTAATCAGCTCTTTTTTGGTCTCCCAGAAAACCTGCAATTCTTCTTGAGATTGAAAACATTCACACCAATTGGTGTTTTTTTTTTAATATATTCCAGATACATAGAAGATGGTAGGAGTGGCCAAATACAGGATCTATTTAACTCATAAATTATTTCTCCTTGTTGGTGACCATTGGATTGAGATCTTGATCATCTAATATCTCCTGAAATTAAGACAGGGCCCTTTTTTTTTCTTGAGAAAGTAAATAAAAATCTACATGATATGTTTGAACAAAATGATTGGCACCATAAGTATGAAGAATAGGAATTGAAAAGCTGATGGGTTTATATGCAGTCAAAAATTAAAACAGAGGGGATGTGATTGAGGAATTGGATTTTGACTGGCCAAACTCACATTTCATTTTTTAGTACTTCCCAGTCAACCTAAATGGTCATTTTGTTTTTCTGGTAGTGGAAAGGTTTTTAAATTCAAGTATGAATTTATATTCCCCAGATTTGTCACACTGGTAAGTGCACCTTTGCTCCTGTGGATGGTAAACTTTGGCAGTCATGGGATGCCCATGGGACTTTGCCCAACTTTGGAGAGCCTCAACAAGCTCCTTCTTTTGATTGTATGATAGCTCAGCAGGAGTAGTCCATGGGATGCACTCAGGGGGTTCATTTGAAGCAGAGGGAGCTGGAGCTGGTGAAGTTGGGCAAACAGTTCTGAACAGGGGGTGGATGCTTTGTTGAAACATTTTTAAATGAGATTTATTTTGGGGGTGTTGAGTAGTTTCATTTTAGAAAAAAAAAATATTCAAAGACTTGAGTTTGGTGGTGAAAGGTTTTTTTTTTATCTTTTGTATTGATTTGATAATGATTTGAGCTGAAAAGTTGGAAAAAATTAGAAACAGTTGGGAGAATATTATGAGGTGGTATTGTCTTTGGCTGGAATGCCTGCTTGAAATGTCCATTATGCATTTCAGGCAATATTTTTGTCTTGAGAAGCACAAATTGTCTACTCATGGACTTGCCTGCATGCTTTGCCATTTTGAGACAGATGATTGTGCTTGAATTGATAAAAAAGACCACATTGATTCATCAATGCTTGACTTGACTTTTTGACACCAGCTTCTCCCAACAGGGACACGATCAATCAATGTTGAGTATTTTTGCGCTCACACAACGCAATTACAGCCGGCAAAATTGCCTTCATTTTCAACATCAAGCGGAAAAATGGGCTTGGGTGACTTTTGCCAGATGAAAGATAGGACAAGACACCTCGCCTCTGACCAAGTGATTTCAATCCAGGCTAAGCATATTCATAAACATGATTCAAATGTTAAGACCGGAGAAAAAAAAAAGAAAAATAAGTGCGAAGGATCAAGGATTACAATGCAATCAATGTAAAAGCTTCCTGCTCGCCAGGTAAAGACATCTGAGAACATGTTTGGACTTAATGTTGATTAAATTCACGCGCTTTGCGCATCCGGACAAGAATCTCAACTACTCTTTCATCAGCGGCTTTGTCACCTGTTGCTTTGAACGCTGTAGAAGGGTCGTGGCTGGGCTGAGCATTCATAACAACAGCGGTTTGTGGAGTCTCGTTTTGCGATTTACAGTCAGGGGCATAGATGGGCTGATTGAGTCGAGTAGAGGCGAGTCCTGTGGGGATGTCAGCTGGGTCCTCGGAAGTAGGATGAATCGAGAGAGTCGGATTTTCCAGCCTGTTCCAGATTTCATAACTCGAAACGATTTCCTGAACTAATTCCAAAACGAGTGACATTGAGATCGGGAACCGAGCAAAAAAGTCGAGGGGAACTACTTTTGCCGGCACGGGTGGGGGGGTGGAAATGTTCATTCCATCTTTCCGCGCAGAAGCTATTTGGTTTGCTGGTTGAGGTGGGCTATTGAATGATTGACGCCGCGTGCGGGCAAAAGGACCCGAATCATTGGCGCCTGGACGAAGGAATTTGGCGGATGCCGGTAAGCTTTTCATGGTTTGTAGGGATGGATTAGGCTGCAGTACGACCGTAATGTAAATTGCAGCCAAGGCAATTATGTAAGGCGGGTAGAGCAAAATGAGATCAGTGCGATAAGTATCGTTGATAATAAACCTAAATACTAGCATAAAGAATGTCAGCTCAGCCTGGCGGATCAGTTGTTACAAACAGCTGTTTACCATGCCATTTGAAGGGTGGTGTCACTTAAATCAAGCATCGAAGCCTGCCTATCACATTCTCTGCGATACTCTTGGTACAGGGCAGAGTCGACTGCAGGAGTCCAATCGCTCAGTCGTTCAAGAGCATCTCTTGGAACAGCGGCGTCTTCCCGACCAGTGAACTGTGCTAGATCTCTGAAAGAAAGACGGGATTGCATGAGCGTGATCAAAAGCAATAGATCGATTACAATGATCGAGTCGAAATGAGTGGGAAAGACCGATATGGGTGCCACACCATCAGATGGAAATCCAGGTCTTCAATGAGATAGAATTCCATCTCTGCCAACACGGTGGCGTCACTAGGAAAAGGGCCAAGCGCCGGATATTCTATTTAAAAATAAAGCATCGGTCATACCAAACAAACAGCAATCAAAAGTAAGCAGATATGGTTCACAGGCTATCCAGGCATTCTGCGCGTGAATTTCAGCTTGAGAAATTAACGAGAAAGAACTGAGTAGTCTGGAAAACTGACCAGAAAAGACAACCTTGGCGGCCTCCAGGACGCTTTTGATGTGTGAGGGCGCCTCTTCCACTTTGGTAGCGACATAAATACAGGCAGCGGCTACCAAGCAGCTATAAGTTGGGACAGGCCAATTGGTTTGATCCATCAACAGACAAACCGCCTATCGGAAGCCCGATGAACTTGGTCTTATCTTCGATGAAAAACACTCACGGGTCGGTGTCGGCTATGGCATTCTTGACATAAAACCGGCGAAAATACGTCACAGCGGTGGCTGTGACGATCTGTCGACAATTGAGCCGTTTTGCAATCTTGTGCATGACTTTGGGTGAAGGTGGCCGAATCATGACATCGGTCAGACAGAATCCAGGCACACGGCATGGCGAAGGAGGAGAGCCCCGGCTTACCATTACTACTCCAGATGTTGATACATGCAATTTCACGCTCGCCGGCGTATTGAAGGTCGATCGATCGACCAGGCGAGGTGCGCAAGTCGTGACGAGTGAGAATGTGACAGTTCCTGGGGGAGATCAGGGGTGCCATGCGTTCAGTTCAAGCTCAGCTGGGTCGACGATGGAGAGCTGGATCGGAAGTTACTTACGCATGTGAGCTTAACCAGTAGTTTGCCGCCATCCCAAGGAATTTCTCGTGTCTAGTTTTCGCCAACCAATCAGGCCCAGGCTTGACTTCCGATGATGGAGAGTGGGACCGAGTAATCTTCGGTGGGGACACTCGACCGATGGTCGGTGTACCTGCACCCCGAAAGGCGTGGTAAAGAATCAGGGTGTCGCACCAGCCAGTGGAGGCTTACTGGCCTCACAAGAGTTGGCCCATGGGCATGTAAGAGTTGGTAAATCCTTCCTTCAGTTTTAACAGGGTCTATCAGAGTCAGAAAGTCTGCCATTTTTTTTTAGAAAGACCGGCTGTTGTTAGAGGTGGGTTCCCAAAACACACATACACCCTAACTGGTGTATTCCAAAATGGCTGGTTTTGTAGAAATGGCAGGTTTCAAACATCAAATCAACCATTTATGCATCACCATCCATCAACATGCAAAACACCACATCCACACACACGCGTTGGTATCATCACAGCATGCACAAACCCCATCATCATTAGATCTACACATCATTTCTCCATCTCAAACTGGTCACTCAGATCATTTCCCAAGCAACTGTCACACACTCACTCCATGCACTTAAAGGGGATGATTAGGAATTCAGATGAGTATGGTGCAAATGAGATAACTAGTACAAGGAAAGATTCTTGAAGTATTTTCAAATTATTTTTGAATTTTGAGCTACTTGGTTGGATTTTTGAAGTCCAAAGTAACTTTTGAAGACGGGTATAAGGTTGAAATGATTTTTTTTTTTGGTTGAAAGTAAACTGATACCAATCCTATGTAATACTTGCAGTGCAGAAAATTCAAGAAAAAATCAAATAAAAAAAATGAAAAATTAGAGCATAGAGAGCAGTGTGATTTTAAGGCTGAGAGAAAGCCTTTAATTCAAAAATTATAACCTGAAGAAATTTTGCCTGCAGTAATGAAAGAATGTGCATAAAAATTAACCTGGGTGAAAATTCAAATACTAATTGATCCCAAAAAAGAAATGTATTTCCACCTTGAATCTAGAAACAAAATGCAGATGAAAAGGAGATATTGATGGAATTAATGCAAATTTAAATGGGTAATGGAATGGATGTAGTCATAGTTATGAGTAGTCAATTTTGAGAAAATTGGATGAAATTAGATACAATGATCCATTTCTGGTAATAAGAAGAGCTATTTTTGATGCTAAAGAAATGAAAATTATACATTTATTTCAATTGATATGATTCAAAAGATGACCTTTAATGAAATGGATAAATCAGGAATGAGATATTCTTTCCAGTTAAATTTGTTTCTAGTCCATGTTTTTTGGTTCAAACTGATTCAAGTGGTGAAAGGACAAATCAAAGATTGTGGATTTTCAGTGAAAATTGTTGGAATTAAGTGATCTACTCTATATGCTCAAATCATCATGGTACCACCATAACTTTCTTCTTTTTTTGTTCTTGTTTTGTCCTCCTGTTCTCTTTTTCTCTTTTGTTTTCTTTTCCTTTTCTCTCTCAGCTGCCTACTCTCTGCGTGCCTTTCTCCGTCCGCTGTGTCTCTGGTCTCCATGTGCGCGCTAGTGTGCACAACACCTCATCAACTGCTCCCACTGTCCAACTCACTCCCGCTGTCCATACTTCAAACTAAAATCCTCAAGATGACACCTCTAAAAATCAAATCCCCTGGCTCAGACTCTGGGGAGGTTCTCTTTGTGCAACCACAAGATTGCACCACTGACCCCAGGCCTCTGAGTCAGGTAAGTACTCAAATTGATCTCAAGATTTCTCTTCTCAGCTTATCAAATATATTCTTTCAGAACCATTGCTACGCTTCAAATATGCTACCCAACTCACTCAGCTCACCCTGATCTCAACCCCGCTCACCACAACAAGTCTCACTTTCTTTTTCATGTCATTCCTCTTTCCTCATTTCTCCGCATTAGAGTCTGTCTGGTCCTTTTAGGTAAACTGCTGCTGGCCTGTTGTCTTGTTCTCATTCTGTCTGTCTTCTTTCCTCAACTGAAATTAAAATCCTTTTAGTTCCCAAATCCTTACAGATTTAAAGTCCCAACACCCTCTTCAAGGACCAGCAGAACACGGATCATGTCGGAGCCCCAGGACAACACCCAACCTAAACTGAACATTCCCCATCTGAATGACTCCAATTTCCCAGCCTGGCTTCTTCAAATCAAAAGATACCTTCAAAGGAAGGGCCTTCTTGAACTGGTTACCAATCCTCCACCCTCACCTGTCTCTGTAGCTCTACGGAAGAAACTCTTCAAAGCCGCCGACATCATCATCCAGCATCTTGGCAACTCCGCGTTTGACGCTGTTGTGAACTCAGAGAACAACAGTGAGCCCCATGAGATCTGGAAGGCTATCCTATCTAGATACATGTCACAATTGGCCAACAACCGTGGTAGACTATGGCTCAATTTCATTCAATCCCAATACAAAGGTGATCTTAATCTCTACATCAAAGAATGCCAAAAGCTGATGAACAAACTATCCATGGTTTGTCTTGAAGTTCCCTCAGACATATTAAGCTACACCATCCTGGCCAAATTACCCAGCGCCTTCTTCCATCTGGTCGATACAATTATTCTCAACAACACTCTTCTTCTCAATCCTACTGGCGTTCTCAATAAACTCCGCGAGATAACGCATCTGGAATCATCTCAACAGGCAACTACCAAAACTCCCTCTGAACTGAATCCATCCACTTCCCTGCATAAATTGGCCCAGAAGAAGAAGCCAAAACATCCATGCTGTAAGAACCACCACAATCCCCTTGCGGAACATCCCGAGGACAAGTGCTGGTTCTTACACCCTCATTTAAGACCTGACTGGAACAAACAAGCCAACACCAATCTTCATTCCACCAACAACACTCCCAGTCTTCCCCTGGAAAATGGCCAGAACGTTGAATTGCACTTCAACTCTCAGATTTACCTGACCCCAAAGCCAAATCTCTCTCAACTCCCAGTTCTTGACTCTGGTGCTAGTCACCACATATTCAATGATTCTTGGTTCCTGTTTGACGTTTCACCTGTGAAGATCAAGGTTGGAACTGGCTTGCCCAACAACTCCCTTAGGGCCACGCATGTTGGCTTGGACAAGCTGATAAATCACTTAGGAGTCGAGCTCAAATTGAGAAACGTACTCCTCATTCCAACTATCAACCAATGTCTCATTTCCCTATCCCAGCTCAAGGCCAAGAAGACAATCTTCACCAAAGTTGGGTTCTCTGGATTTGAAGTTCTATGCATTAAATATCTTTTCATTGGATCCACCTCCAACCATCTCACGGAACTTTGCGGCACTAGATTCTCTATCAACCACCAACCAGAAGTCTTCCTCAAAGAACCCTCTTCCACGTGGCATGCTCGCCACGGTCACCCTGGCTCCTCAGCTATCAAGGCGCTCAATCTGTCCAAATCCTCAGACCCGTTGTCCTGTGAGACCTGTCAAACCTGCAAGGGAACCGCCACCCCTTTTAAACATCACTTCAAGACTGTATCTGAAGTTCTGGAAGCGGTTCATCTCGACCTAGTGGGACCAATTCAAGTCATTTCAAACCTAGGCTTCAGCTACTTCCTCGCTATCACCAATCAGTACTCCGGTCACAGGTCCACGGCTCTCCTGAAGCATAAGAATGAAGCCTACGCAGCAATCAAAGATTATGTGGCTCGAGCAGAACACCAAACCGGAAAGAACGTCAAATGTCTGATATCAGACAATGGGGGCGAGTTTGTCTCCTCCAAGCTCAAGGCACTCTGCTCTGAGAAAGGAATTGCTCAAAACTTTGCGCCCGCTTACACGCCTCAACAGAATGGACTAGCTGAAAGAACCAATCAAATCATCCTGGAGAAGGCCCAATGTCTGCTCAACCACAGTAAACTCTCACCAAAATACTGGGATGAAGCTGTGAACACCGCCACCCACCTATTGAATATCCTTCCTTCCAAGTCTTGAGGCAACATGATTCCTTATCAAATTTTGCACAATCAAAGCTTTAACTACAATTGCCTCAAGATCTTTGGCTGCGCCACTTACGCCTTAATTCCCAAAGCCAGCAGAACGTTCAAGCTCCAGCCCACTTGCCGAAAGGCAATCTTGCTTGGGTACGCTAATGACTTCTTGTCATTTTGCCTACTGGATATGGAATCACTTAAAATTTTCCTGTCCGCCAACGTCACCTTTGACAAATCTCTCTTTCCTTCCTCTAACCTCTCTGTCAAGAAGACTGATTTCCTTGATTTATCTAATCTGTCTCCTTCCACACCCACTCCTGACTCCATCTCTCCTCTGAACATCTCCTCCTCCAATTTGATCACCACTCCTATCTCCACCAATCCCTCACCTAGCTCCCCTGATCATGCTCTTGCAACTTCTATTCCTGCTCTTGAAAAGCTCACTCCTGCCAATAACATGGATCAACCTTGCAGACCCCACTCCAAGGTGGGTCTACCAGCTGCCTACCTCATCGTAGATCACTCGTATGTTGATCCTCAAAGCCTGAAGGAAGCCCTTCAATCAAAGTACCGCGAGGAGTGGATTGAAGCCATGCAACTGGAGGAACTCAACCTAATCAGCTATGATGTTTGGGAAGAATCCGCTCTACCTCCCAGGAAGCATACTCTCAAATGTGTGTGGGTCTTCAGAACCAAGCGCGACGACCAAAACCGCATCATCAAATTCAAAGCTAGACTGTGCGTGCAGGGATTCAATCAAGAATATGGATTGGATTTCTCCAACACCTTCTCTCCCACTGGCAACAAAACATTGCTTTGACTGCTGAATGCCCTTGTGGCATCCAAGAACCTGAAATTTTGCCAAATTGATGTGAAGGCTGCATTTCTAAATGCCCCTCTTCAGGAAGAAATCTACATTGCTCCCCCAACCAACATCACTGTTTGCAATGGGAAGGTTCTCCACTTAAAGAAGGCGCTCTACAGTCTCAAGAAAGCTCCCTTGGCCTGGTACAAGACGCTGTGCAAATGGCTTGAGGAGGTCGGCTATCACAGATGTGAGGCTGACCAATGTGTCTTTTGGAGCCATGACACCTACTTGTACATAAAATTTGACGACATTGCCATCTTCAGTTGAAATCCCAATAACTTTGTCAAAATGATATCATCCCGCTTCAAAATCAAGGACCTGGGGCGTGCTTCCTTGCTACTGGGAATGAACGTGGCGCATCAAGACGATGGGTTCAAGATCCACCAGAAATCTTATATTGAGCCCATACGCACTCAGTATCCTCTACCAACTCACAAAACCTTTTCCACTGCCTTCAAACCAAATGGCAAGCTATTTCCTTCCTGCAAAGAAGATCATCAAGAATACCTCTCCTCAGGTTCCAACTATTGGAAGATCATAGGCAAACTAAATCACATAAGTATCTGCAATCAACCCAACATAACCTTTGCGGTGAATTACCTGGCGCAGTTCTTGGTAAAGCCTAATCTCCATCATTTCCAAGCTGTGCTCCAGGTGCTAAATTACTTGCAGCACTCCAGCTCTGTCGGTCTAATATTTTCCTCAAAGCACGGGCCCAGAAACATGACAACGTACGTAGACGCTGACTGGGCCACCTGTCCTACAACGTGGCAATCAGTTTCAGGCCTAGTGGTTCAATGGTTAGGTTGCGTCGTGGCCTGGAGATTCAAGAAACAACCAAAACTTTCATTATCCACCACCAAGGCCAAATACAAGGCGCTTGGGGACACGCTGAAGGAGGTTAAATGGATCAAATTGCTGCTTCTTGAAATTGCTCCCAATGAGGCCATCAAACCAGCCACTGTTCTTGAAGACAATGAGGGCGCCATCAAACTTTTGCTTAATCAAGCTAACCACGCCAGCTTTCACACAAAGCATATGGAACTCAGATTCCACTTCATCCGCAATGAGATCCTCAAAGAAGAAATCAAGCTCCAGAAGGTGTCGTCAAAGAAAAAACTGGCCAATTTTCTCACTAAGGCTGTTCCCAGAATTGCAATACAATCCGCTCTCAACAATCTCAACATCAAAGCATGATTTGAGCAAGGGAGGCTGTTGGAATTACGTGATCTACTCTATATGCTCAAATCATCATGGTACCACCATAACTTTCTTCTTTTTTTTTTTTTTTTTTTGTCCTTCTGTTCTCTTTTTCTCTTTTTTTTTCTTTTCCTTTTCTCTCTCTGCTTCCTACTCTCTGCGCGCCTTGCTGCTTCCGCTGTGTCTCTGGTCTCCATGTGCGCGCTAGTGTGCACAACACCTCATCAACCGCTCCTGCTGTCCAACTCACTCCCGCTGTCCATACTTCAAACTAAAAGCCTCAAGACGACACCTCTATAAATAAAATCCCCTGGCTCAGACTCTGGGGAGGTTCTCTTTGTGCAACCAAAAGATTGAACCACTGACCCCAGGCCTCTGAGTCAGGTAAGTACCCAAATTTATCTCAATATTTCTCTTCTCAGCTTATCAAATATATTCTTTCAGAACCATTGCTACGCTCAAATATGCTACCCAACTCACTCAGCTCGCCCTGATCTCAACCCTGCTCACCACGACAAGTCTCACTTTCTTTTTCATGTCATTCCTCTTTCCTCATTTCTCCGCATTAGAGTCTTTCTGTTCCTTTTAGGTAAACTGCTGCTGGCCTGTTGTCTTGTTCTCATTCTGTCTGTCTTCTTTCCGCAACTGAAATTAAAATCCTTTTAGTTCCAAAATCCTTACAAATATAGATGATCCCTAGTTCTTGGTGAGAAAATTGGTGTTAGAAATATCTGATTAATTAGTTTTATTTTGGGTTTTTTTCATGTTTTAAACTTCAAAATTAGATCCTTGGAAGTTGAGGGTGAATTTTGAAATTAAATATATATGGTGAATCCAGTGAGTTTGGGTGGTTGCCTCTCACCAGTAATGTAAAAAGCCATGGTTGATGGCTGGAGCAAATTGGTTTATGGGGCAATAGCAAAGGGGCCCCATATTTTTGGGTCATCAACCAAACTTGATTTTTGATAAAATCAGAGTGACAAGAAGAGATTTTGCTGCTTTTTTGATCCTCATGACCATTACAACCAATAGGATTGCCTCCAGTTGATGCTGAAATATTGCCAGCTTCAGTTGAAAGCCACCATAGCCAAGTTTATGGCACACCCCCAAGGGTTGACCACCTGAAAATTGGTGTTTGAATAAGCTTGATGCAGCTTTGAGAACCCACCAAACATGGTTTAAAATAAAAACAACAAAGTTTAAAATACAAAAAAAACTTAGTAGATTCATCATGATAACCAATGGTGGGTTCAAATGGTGGAACCTACCCAGGTATAGATGTCAAAGATACTGAAATCTTTGAGGAAAATTCTCCATTATTCAAAAATTCATGGGAAGATTATTTCAAGAAATATCTTTTGATAAACTTTATTTCTTAATAGGGTGTATCAAATTTAGCAAAACTGCCATTAGAAACACACCATTTTTTTTTACCAAACCCGCCATTTTTGATGGTGGTTTTCTGAAATACACATACCCCCTAACTGGTGTATTTCAAAATGGCGGAATTCAAACATCAAACCCGCCATTTACGCACCATCATCCATCCACCATTCATCCCATGCAAAACCAGGATCTTCCTGGTTCTGCCAATTTGATTTTTGGGATCAAGACTAGCTCCCCACCAACCTTCTCCTCCTCCTCCTCCGCCACCACCGCCATCTGCTCCAAGTTGATTGCTGTGAGTGCCCCCCCCCCTCCTCCTCCTCCTCTGCCACCGCCCACAATCAATTGACTGCAGTGAGTGCCCCTCCTCCTCCTCTGCTGCTGCCGGAAATCAATTGATTGATTGCGGGCGGCCTCCTCCTCCTCCTCCTCCTCCTCTGCCACCACCAGCAATCAATTGGTTGATTTCCGGCAGCCTCCTCCTCATCTGCCATCACTGGCTATTGATTGATTAATTTCAGGGGACCTCCTACTCCTCCTCTTCCACTGCTGGCAATTGATCAATTGATTGCCGGAAGCCTCCTCCTCCTCCTCTTCCACCACCTGCAATCAATCAATTGTTTGTGGGTGGCCTCCTCCTCCTCCTCCACCATCACCAGCAATCAATCAATTGATTATGGGCAGCAGCCTCCTCCTCCTCCTCCTCTGCCATGGCCAGCAAAAAATTAAGCAATTGATCAATTTATGGCGGCCTCCTCCTCTGCTGCTGCTGTCAATCAATTGATTGATGGAAGCCTCCTCCTCTGCCACCACCCGCAATCAATCAATAAATTGTGGGTGGTCTCCTCCTCCTCCTCCTCTGCTGCTCCCAGGAATCCATCAATGGGGGTGTGGTGTCAATTTATAGACACGGATTGGGAACTGCGTCGCGGCTGCGCGCTCAGCATTGGGGGCAAGCGGGCTCAGCATTAGGGTATGCGGCGTGCTCAGCAGTGGCAGTTGCTGGATCAGCAGCAGTCGCTGTTTGGCTCCGCACCTGGTGGACGGGTCCGGCTCAGCATTGGATGCGGCGTGGGTGGCGATCCGCCCCGGAGATCGGATTCGGAAGGTAGTGCGCTCAACTAGGTTCGCGGGCGCGCCGGTTTGGATACGTAGGGGCGGAGCAATCTGCGGGCTATGAAGGAACGGATGAAGCGCGCGCTTGCGCGCGCGGGTCATGCCGGATATTACCGAACACCCACGGCGGGCGCGGACAAAAGGATACAGACAGGCGCGGGGGGCTCCGAGTAGGGCGCGGTGCAAGGACCGCGTCATGAGAAGGACAAACCGGATGAACGGAGCGGCGTACAGACGGCGGGGGGAGTTTGGTACGGAGGAGGTGGGGAGAGGAGGCTAGGGTTTCTGTTTTGGGATTGTTTTCTGTTTTGTTGTCATACTGTTATTTGCGCGTGTACTTAGGTTAGGGTTGAAAGGGAGGACTTATCCTCACTCTCAACTCTGGGTCGGAGAGGAGGCATGGGATCATCATCAGAGCATCAAAGAGGAAGAGGAGGAAGAATATCATCATCAGATTGAATCACTCATCTCACCAGGAGATTAAAGGAACTCATACCGGATACACATCCAGGTGGAAAGTTCTGAGGATTGAAGGATTGGCGATTTCTCTCTCTCTACTTTTCTTTATCTTTTTATCTCTTATTTCTATTTCTCATTCTAGTGCAACTTCGGGCATCCTCATCTCCTTTCAAACGCAGGGAACCGTTAACTTCCAAACCTTGGGACAATTATAGGGGGATAACCTTTATTCTTTCCACATCTGGGGGTCTGGCCGGGAACTAACATTCCATTTCTTGTCTTTCAAAGGTAACCGGGCACAATGTCCTATTCATACCTCCCTACAGTCGCTCCTTCTTCTTCTTCTCCTTCTCCTTCCGTCTCCGGGTCTGCTACTCCGACCCCACTCTTGTCTTCCATCCCTCCTCCTCCCCCTCCCTCCGCTTGACCTAGGACAAGCTACGCCATTCCTCCATTGGTCTCCAGTGACCATGAATCCACCCGTCCGGTTCACATCAGGCCACGTGACTACCCTCACATCCGATTCAACACCGCGGATGTGGAGCAATTCATCTCGAGATACAAAGGTATTGCAGATGCGGAAGGTGCGTCGGACGTGGATAAGGCCTGGCTTGTCATCCTGTTCATTATGGACAAAGAGAAACTCCGGGATGTGGAGGAAATGGAAGGCTACAAGAATCAAGATTGGCCAAAACTGAAGGCGGAGATCCTAACGCGGTGGGGTAGGCGCGAACCTAGGTTCCGGGAAAGCAATTTTGACCGCGTGGCCTCGGAGGCAAGCGCGCGTGGAGGGGTAAGAAAGTGGGTGGAGCTGACGGAGTACACCTTGAAATTTGATTGGATCTATTGGTACTTGTCAAAGAACGAGGTGGTGGCGGGACAGACGGGGGCCATGAAACGGGCGTTTCTGGGCGTTTTAGGCGCTCAACTCCGGGCAAGGGTGCAGCGGCATCTTTACAATCACAATTTGGTAAAGCGGTCATTGGACGGGAGCATTGCGCTCCTTCCAGAGTTGGCTGTCATTCGCCGGGCTGTGGAGAGTGAGCTTGACTTAGAGGAGCTGATCAAGGACACCGCTAAGTCCTTCCCAGCGGGACCTAAGAAATCCGCCCCCAGGTTCCGGCTCCGGCGCAATTTCCGGCCCCAGTTCCATCTACTTCCACGCGCGTTCTGGTTCCTCAACCCGCGCCAGTCCCTCCGGTAAGCAAATTGACGGAACTGATGAAGGACCTGAAGATCTGCATGAGCCGTATGGGCCAGCAGCAGCGGCGAGAGCCTCCAGCTCACATGGTGGAAGGGTTTCGGCCGCGCGGTACCTTCATGCGGAGGGGGTGCTTGTACTGCCAGGCAAAAGGTCATTGGCAATCGGCGTGCAAGGAGCTTACAAAGGATCTCAGCGCGGGATTGGTTCGAACGGCGGGGATGGGGTACATGTTTCCAACGGGCAAACAGATTCCGATGGAACCAAGCCAGCCGACCGCAATGCAGCAAGTGTGCACACGGGGTCAGGAGGCGGGAACAACGGCGCAAGCGTCACTGGGCATCGTCACCGGTCCCGGATTGTGGCAACCACCTTGGGTGGAAGCTGAGGTAAGGGTAGTGGCAACGGAAGAAAAGGTGGTGGTCTCCAATAAAATGGAGGTGAACGCAAAGGAGAAACCCCCGTCGGCCGTTCCAAAACCGGCCGCGCGCGCCTGGAACCAAGGTGCCGGTAGCAAACCCTGTAGGGAAGAAGAAAGCGGCGGACATTGTGCAAAGGGTGATGGGTAACAAGACTCCGGTTCCGTTGACCTTGCAGGAACTGGCAGCCGTGTCTCCGGCGGTGGTAGACAAGATGGTTCAGGCGCTGCGGGATTGCGGTCAGGGCCGGGTAACTCAGACGGTGCAGCGGGTTCATGTGGCGCGGAAGGAGGAGGGGCGCGAGGAGTGTGAATTGAAATCGGTTTTGACTCCACTTGCTTACGTTCCGATGGTCATAGCAGGAAGGAAGGTGTGGGCTATGGTGGACAGCGGTTCAATGGTGAACCTGCTGCCATTGCGGATGGTGGATGATTTGGGGTTGGTTCAGCGGAAATGCGCAATGGGTCTCCGCGCGCTTAATGGAGGGGAGTTTTGTGTGGATGGGGTATTTGAGGAGGAGGAGGTCGAGGTCGCAAGGATCCGTAGGCCCCTTTCTTTTCTTTTGGTTGATTGTGTGGACATGATTTTGGGAAGGCTGTTCATGTTTGGGTTTTGAGCACGCATGGTTTTCAATCCGGAGGCGTTGACGGTAGAGGATTTGTCCGGCGGAAGGTTTGAGACAACTATCTGCGATCACAGGCAAGGGAAGCGGAGGAGAGTGTTGGAGTATGAGGAGGAACCGGACGCGGAGTTGGTCTGCGATGGGCAACCTTTGGAGGATTTTTTCTAGTCGACCGAGGAGACCGCGCGGAACAAGCTCTGGTTTCGCGCGGGCGGTTGACTAATGAGGAGCAGGGAGGGGGAGGAAGGAAAGTGCAGGACGCGCACGTTGCAGAAGTAAGTCCCTTTTCTCAGTATGCATTGCCCAAGGGTACTACGCTTTGAAAACCCTATCATCGTGCCACACTTGTGAGCAAAGGCAAAAGCCGCGGTTCCGTTCTGCGTAGGACTTACAGCAAAGGATGTGTGCGGATGATGCGGTGCAACGCGGGCAAGTACAAGCCGGTGTCACGGAAGGTCTGACCGAGGAATGAGCCAATGCCCCAGGAACTGAACGGACCGCTTTGACCGATTGCTTGGTCGCGGGACCCTTGGGTCACGCCAATTAAGGCTTCAGGGTGGGTTACTAGTTCGGCGCGGATCACGGAGGAGCGGATTGCAGCTTTCAATTTTGGCCTGGCGGGATGGTTGAGTACGGAGGAGCGCAAGTTGCTGATTTTGGTTCTGGTTCTTTGGGAAAGAGCGCTCGTGTTTGGACCGGAAGAGCGGGGGCTCCTGAAAAACAATATTGGAAACCCCTATGTCATTCCCACTGTCAATCACAAGCCGTGGCAGATCAAGCCGATTCTGATACCGCGGGCGGTCTGGGAGCAGTTTCTGGAGTTGGTGCGGGAGCGGGTGAAGACTGGCCTTTACAAACAGTCAACGTCTAGTTACTCCAGCCCAATCTTTGTGGTGGTTAAACAGGACGGGAAGTTGTTGAGGATTGTTCATGATTTACAGCGGCTCAACTCCTTTACAATCCGGGACGCAGGACGGCCCCCTTGCATTGACGAGTTCCTTGAGTCAATGGCGGGGCGCGCTTGTTACGGTTTAGTGGATGTGATGGGGGGATACAACCAGCGCGAGTTGGATCCTCCCTTGCGGCCTCTAACGGCATTTGAGACTTGGTTGGGAAGAATGCAGTTGACTCGGCTCCCGCAAGGCGCAACCAATTCCCTGGCGGTGTACCAGGCACAAATGGCGTGGATCCTGAAGGACAATCTTCCGGAGGGAGTCCAAATCTTCATTGACAACGCGGGCATCAAAGGTCCGAAATCCGATTACGGGGGAGCGGAGCTGGTTGAGGTTCCCGGCGTCCGGCGTTTTGTGTGGGAATATGCGCAGACATTGGAACGCATCCTGTTTTGCATCAAGGAGGCAGGACTGACGGTGTCGGGGAAGAAGTTGGCGGTTTGTGTCCCGGCACTCAAAGTCCTTGGCCATGTTGTTGCTTCCAAAGGCCGGCGCATTGCAGAGAAAAAGCGGAACAAGGTCCTCGAATGGCCAACCCCGCGGACGGTGTCACATATCCTTCAGTTCTTGGGATTATGTAGCTATGTCCGCATGTTCATTGAGAGGTTTGCGGAGGTGGCAAGCCCGCTCCAATCACTAACGCGGAAAGGCGCGGAGTGGAAGTGGGGGGAAGAATGCAATTGCGCTTTCTGGAAGCTCAAGGAGATCATGGGCCGTGACATTGTGCTCCGCGATCTTGACTACAACGCGGGAGGAATTAGGCTAGCGGTTGATTCCAGCGAATTTGGCGCGGGGGGGTTCTCACTCAAGAGGACAACGGCAAGGATAGGCCGGTACTTTACGAGTTGGTCACCTTCACTCCGACGGAAAGCCGGTACTCTCAGCCAAAGTTGGAGTTGTGCGGGGTCACCAAGATCGTGCGGCGGCTCCAGTATCTTTTGTGGGGGGTTCATTTTGAGCTTTTGGTGGACGCGGAGGCGCTGGCGCGGATGATCAATTCCCCGACGTTGCCCAACGCTCCCATGACCAGGTGGGTGGCGTTTCTCCAACTTTTCTCCTTTGCTGTTGTTCATGTTCCGGGAAAGGCGTTCACTATGCCCAAAGCGTTGTCGCGGTATCCAAGGGACAACCTGTTTGGGGACGCGTAACTGCTCGATGTGGAGGCCCCGGTTGTCAAGGTAGGGGTTGTGGAGGCAGGCGTTCAGCTGCCGCTTTGGCAGACCGGGTGGTACGCAATCCTTTGTGACTACTTGCGGGACCTTTGTTTTCCCAATGGAGCTACGGAGAAGGACATGCAATGGGTGAAGCGGCAAGCGGGGAATTTCTACGTGCAGGAGGGGCAACTTTGGCGGCGGAAGACTCCGGTTCCTCTTGTGGTTACCACTTCAAGAGCGGATCAGGAAGCTATCCTCCGGAGTCTTCACAACGATCTTGGTCATCAAGGAGAGGTCAAGATGCGGAGGCGGGTCAAAGAGCGGTTCTGGTGGCCGGGTGTAGTGCGTGCGGTGCAGGAATGGCTGGCGTCCTGCAAAGCCTGTCAATGGCGGAGCGCGAGACTGCCTAAGGAAGTCGGAAACCCCACGGGGGAAGACACCCTCTTTGGTCAAGTCTTGCTTGATGTCGTCCACATCAAGGCCGGTAAGTTTGCCTATCTGCTTGTCGCGCGGGACAACCTGTCCGGTTGGGCAGAAGCGCGTCCGTTGGTCAAGCTCTTGGCTGACAAAGTTGCTCTATTTCTGGAGGAATACTGGTTCGCGTGGTACGGGTTGCTTTGTCTGGTCACAGTGGACGGAGGGGCTGAGTTTCGCGGCCGTTTGATTGAGTTGGTGAAGAGTTGCGGAGCCAAGTTTGGCCAAGTAACGGAGTACTATCCCAAAGGGGCCGGCATGATTGAACGCGGGCATCAGCCAATCAAGGACGCCCTGGTCAAGATGTGCGGGGAGGACGGTAAGCGCTGGCAGGAGACCCTTCCAATGGTGCTGTTTGCGGATTGGATTTTGGTGAAGCGGTTGACAGGCTACTCGCCGTACGAGTTACTTTTTGGGCAGCGCCCCGTGCTTCCGGTGGACATTGAGTTGGAGACGTTCCTAGGGGTTGACTGGTGGAAGGTGAAGACTACTGCCGAATTGCTTGAGGCTTGCGCCAAACAGCTCCTCTGACGGGGCGGAATGCTCGCAAAGGCCGCGGACCAGCTAAAGAAGACTCGGACGGCATTGGTGCGCTATTGGGACAAGCGCTGCTTGCATTGTCTCCGGGATCTATTGTGGAAGGGGGATTTGGTGCTCCTGTACAACCAAAGTCTGGAGTCTCAGTGGGGGAAGTTGTTTGCTAACCGGTGGAACAGCCCGTTCCGCGTGTCGTCCAAGTTTGAGGGCGGCAGCTATCAGTTGGAGGAATTAGACGGTACTCCGCTGAAACAAAAGGCGGCGGCTTCGCATGTCAAGCGCTTCTTCGCGCGGGGATCCACCTCGTTTGACAAGACGGCGGAAGGGGATGAAGGATCGGACAAGGGGAGTGTGATGCGCGGCAATGGTGTAGGAACGCAATCCGGGGATTTGTCTTTGGGCGGAGAAGCGGAGGCCGTGCCGTTGAGACGGAGTAGGCGGTTGCGACCAGCTGGGGACAGTGGCCAAGTTGGGGGGGGAGGTAGAGGGGGTAGGGGATGAGTTTTGATTTGGTGAGGGGGTGCTCTAGCCGGTTCACAGCCGGAAAAACTAGACACCCCAGAATGTTTGTTTCTCTATGTTTCTTTCTTATCTGGATTGTGGGGTCTTTGCTGGCTTGGGGTTTTTGCAGGAAACGCGGGCGCGGAACGAAGCCAGGTCCGTGAACGCGAGGACAAGCCCTGCGGAACCGGGAAGCATGGGCAACCCCGCGGATGGGGGAAGCGGGACAAAGAGCAATTTGCGGGCGGTCTACGGGCGGCGCGCAAAAAAAAAAAAAAAAAAAAAAAAAAAAAAAAAAAAAAAAAAAAAAGAGGGTGTTCTTTTCTATTTTTTGGTTTCTTTTTCTCTTTTTCTTTCTCTCAGGATATCTCAAAGATGGGTGGTTGGTATGGGATTAAGCTTGATTTGGTGAGGGGGTGCTCTAGCCGGTTCACAGCCGGGACAACTAGACACCCCAGAATGTCCGTTCTCCTACTCTCTCTCTCTCTCTCTTCCCTTACAGTGGCGCGCGCTGGTGTTTTGGTTGTTGTGTTTGTTACAGGAAGGGTACGGGGAACTGTGTGGCAGTTTGTCTGGGGCGGTCCAGGTGCCTCTTTTGGAACAGCTAGTCACTTACGGTTGCTCACAAAGCAATCACGCGGGCGCGGACTCAATCTCGGACTCACTCTTGAAGCGCGGCCGCGCACTTTTTTTCTCTTCTCAGAAGGATAGGACCTCGCGCGGAGACATGTATTTTTCTTAACGGGAAAGGGAAGCGCGATACAAGCAACAAGAAGAGAAGAAAAGAGGAAAGGGAGAAGGGGGAAAAGGGGGGCAATGCGCCTACACCATCTTCATCATTTCCTCCATTTCCGCCCTCAAAGCCGCCAGTAGAGCCCGGAAAGACTCCAGGAGTTTGCGCCGGGATTCCGAGGATTGCGCGCCGGGGATTGCAAGGAAGTTCCGGAGCATCATGGTCGACCTTTCCGCGAAAGCTTCAAAGCCGGCTGCCGGGAGCGCCATTACAATTGGAATCTCCGGGATCTCGGGAGGGCTGGCTGGAGGAGCAGCCGGTGAAGGTGAGGCCTCCGGGGAACCAACGGGGGGGCTCGGTCCAGCTGAAGGCGATGATGGGACAACAATTGGTGACGGAGGCGGAGGAGAGTCTTGGGTTGCAGGCCTCTCATCCGAGTCCACTGGTGGCGCGGGCGGTGTCGGCGGTCGTGGGGTAGGAGGAGGAGGTGCTGGCGTGGCTGCGGGTCTTCCAGAGAGTCTCGGGTCCGGTACCGTTTGGTTCACGCCGACAGCAGCGGCCCAAGTGCGGGTCGCCGCGGGCCATTCCTCCGAAGTCTCGTATTTGCCCCATTGCGGAGGTCCAGCCCGGCGGAGGGGTGATGCCAAGTCGCGGCTCACTTGCGAAGTAGTGGGTGACGGAGGGATGGAGGTGAACCAGGTGGTGTTCACAATCCTTCCGAGATTGGCTCATTGTCTGAAACCACGAACGGGTCCGGACAAGCCCTCTTGTGCGGCCTGGGGCAAGAGCCGGATTGGGGGGGAGCTCAAGGGATGCTGTCGCTAAGCGAGCAGCGATGATGACCGCAACAACCGGGGATGATCAAGCATGCGTGCCCGTTGTGGTGTCATTATATAGCCTTGGGTTGGGGACTGCGTCGCGGCCTGCGCGCTCAGCATCTGGTAGGTTAGGCTCAGCAGTGGGGGTGCGCCGGTCCTCAGCAATAGCCGCTGCGGGTTCAGCAGTAGCCGCTGCGGGCTCAGCAGTGGGCGCGGCGGGATTGAGCACGCGACTGCGGGCCGGGCCTGACTAAGGGAGGCGGGCCGCGACCCGCTTGGATGTCCAACTCACGGATGGAGCTGGGCCGACCAGGTTCTCGGAACGGCTAGTTGGGGGGGAAAAAGCGGGGCGACAGCGGGGCTATATGCGTGGGCAGCCGCGCGCAAGCGCGGGCCGGCCACGGGACGGGAAATCCACAACGGCGCGTCGGGTGGATGCGCGCAAGCGCGGCGAACTTTGGGTATCGCGCGGCGGAGGGCCGCGCCACAAAAAGACGAACCGGATGCGCGTAATGGCAGGCGAGCTGGCGGGGATAGGGTATGGGTATGGGTTGGGGGATGGGTCAGGGTTCTGGGTCTAGGGTTCCTTCTTCATGGTTGCCAGTCTGTCTTTGTGCTTGTACTTAGGTTAGGGTTGAGGGGGAGGGCTCAAATACCTTTCCCCTCGACTCTGGGTTGTAGGGGGGAGGATCTCGTCATCCATCTATCTCTATATCTCTATCTCTCTATCTCTCTCTCTCTCTCTCTCGGAGAAAAGGAAAGGGAGCATTCTCAGTCTTACAGACGCTAGAACCATTGATCCTGTAACTAGGGACAACTTCTTGAGGGACGACCTCTAAAGTTTCCACACCGTTCCAAGCGCAGAACTCTCAAGGGAGCATGATGGGGACAAGTGGGGAGGAGAACGGGGAAGTTGGTAGTGGGAAGTGGTGGGGGTGGAGCAAAAGTAGCGGAGGTGATGGTGTGGCGAAGCAATGGGAACTTCTGGGGACAGAACTCAAGTTGGGGGGGATGTGGTGTCAATTTATAGACACGGATTGGGAACTGCGTTGCTGCTGCGCGCTCAGCATTGGGGGCGAGCGGGCTCAGCATTAGGGTATGCGGCATGCTCAGCAGTGGCAGTTGCTGGATCAGCAGCAGTCGCTGTTTGGCTCCGCACCTGGTGGACGGGTTGGGCTCAGCATTGGATGCGGCGTGGGTGGCGATCCGCCCCGGAGATTAGATTTGGAAGTTAGTGCGCTCGACTAGGTTTGCGGGCGTGCCGGTTTGGATACGTAGGGGCGGAGCAATCCGCGGGCTATGAAGGAACGGATGAAGCGCGCGCGCAAGTGCGCGGGTCATGCCGGATATTACCAAACACCCACGGCGGGCGCGGACAAACGGATACGGACAGGCATGGGGGGCTCCGAGTAGGGCGCGGTGCAAGGACCGCGTCATGAGAAGGATGAACCGGATGAACGGAGCGGCGTACAGACGGCGGGGGGAGTTTGGTACGGAGGAGGTGGGGAGAGGAGGCTAGGGTTTCTGTTTTGGGATTGTTTTCTGTTTTGTTGTCATACTGTTATTTGCGCGTGTACTTAGGTTAGGGTTGAGAGGGAGGACTTATCCTCACTCTCAACTCTGGGTCGGAGAGGAGGCATGGGATCATCATCAGAGCATCAAAGAGGAAGAGGAGGAAGAATATCATCATCAGATTGAATCACTCATCTCACCAGGAGATTAAAGGAACTCATACCGGATACACATCCAGGTGGAAAGTTCTGAGGATTGAAGGATTGGCGATTTCTCTCTCTCTACTTTTCTTTATATTTTTATCTCTTAGTTCTATTTCTCATTCTAGTGCGACTTTGGGCATCCTCATCTCCTTTCAAACGCAGGGAACCGTTAACTTCCAAACCTTGGGACAATTATAGGGGGATAACCTTTATTCTTTCCACAGCGGCCTCCTCTTCCGCCAACTGCAATTGATTGATAAATTTCACCTGGCCTCCTCCTCTACTGCGGCCCATGATTGTTTGCAGTGAGTGCCCCCCCCCCCCTCCTCCTCCCCCTTTGACTGAGACTGATTTTTTTTTGTTTCTTTATGGGTTTCTTTTGGTTTCAAGTAAGTCTTTTCTTTCCTTTTTTGTTTGGATTGTGTGGTGTGTCATGTGGGTCACTCGTGCCATTTTTTTTTTGGCTTTTGGTTTGAAACAAGTTTTTTTCTTTTCATCCCATCATGGGCCACAAATGATCATCACATGACTGACCATGTTTTTTTTTTTTTGTTTATGGTTGGGATCATCAACGGCTATATTTTTTTATGTTTGTTTTTAACATTTGTCAATCATCCACCTTGATGATAAGGTGACTAATGACAGTTTTTTTTTGGTTTTGATTATAGGTTGTCTGTAAATTTTTTCCACTTTTTTTCTTTTTATTTCCGCACCCTTCCTTTTTCTGCAACCCCAATTCTTCTCTGATGAACCTCAAAATGTTATCCAAGAATTTAATCCCTTCTTGATCCTCACCCCAATTGAAGTATTTGGATGGGAGGAAAACAGATGGGATGAGATGATTTGATAAACATACAGCAACATGGAAAGAATAGGGCTTGTAATCTTCAAAATTTTATACAAGAATTTAATCCCTTCTTGATCCTCACCCCTATTGAAGCATTTGGATGGGAGGGAACAAGATGGGAGGAGATGATTTGAAAAAAATACAGAGAAATGGCAAGAATAGGGTATTAGTGATAGCAATAAAGTTGGTAGATAAGTTTAGTGATAATTATAATTGGCTTTGTCAATTAAATGAATGAATGGAAGGGAAATGAAACTGATTAGAGGGGGTCTTTTATAGACAAGATCTCCCTCACTGGTATGACTATGTACAACCTAAGAGTAAAAGAATTGAGAAATATTTTTCTCCTTGGTTTCTTTGTTTTAAAACAGAGTGCAATGAACACAAAATTTTCATTTTCTCTTATAGTCCTTGCTATTCTTATCTGTATAGGACATTTCAGGATTAAATACATAGATATTCCTTTTAATTTTTTCTTTATACATTTCATACTATCTCTTCTTTTCTTCATTAGTATGATTTACCTGGTTAATAGATTATCTTGATATTTCTGTGAAATATTTTACAGATAATTAATCTTTGATAACTTGATTATCAATCAACATATTGAGATGATTGTTTTTTCTAACATGGTCCAAATTATCTTATCCTTCAATTGTAAATAAGATCAATTTTTTATAAACAGTATTATTCCCTCAACAGGGATTAAAATCTCAACATAGGGCTTTTAAGGATTGGCTAAAGGGGCAATGTTGGCCTTCTATCCAAATATTTCATCCATTTGAATATAAAAAAGACAAATTGAGTCCAACTTATCAACCACCAAGTTGATTCTCTTGGTTTAATCTGATTTGGTGATACCAAAGCCAGTGGAGATTGACATCAAGTGGGCATTTTTGTACTTGGCTTGATTTTTCTTGGATTGCTCCCCCATTGGTTTGGAAAAAGAGTAATAAAACAACAAGAGTTAGGATGTGATGAAAGTGATAAAGTGATGAGAGCAATGAATAAATTAGGATAGCAATGAATAGATGAGAGTGATGATGTCAAAAGAGCAATAAATCAATGAGAGTAAGGATGTGATGAGAGAAATGAAGAAATGAGTATAGCAATGAAGAGATGAGAGCAATGAAGTGACAAGAGTGATAAAGCCATGAGAGTTAGGATGTGATGAAAGCAATGAAGACATGAGGATAGCAATGAAGAGATGAGAGTGATGAAGTGACAAGAGAAATAAAGCAATGAGATTTAGGATGTAATGAAAGCAATAAAGTGATGAGAGAAACGAAGCAATGAGGATAGCAATGAAGAGATAAAAGCAAGGAAGTGACAAGAGCAATAAAAAAATTCATTGCTTCAATTTTTCCAATGTTCTATTCTTAATTTAATTTAAAAAAATAAAGAAATTACACTAGTTGTTCCAGGTAATAAACCTTCATTTCAAAACATTGTAATTTTTAAACCTGAAAAAGTTTAATTAAAACAACACATGAGTTAATTTTTGAATTCTGATTGCAGTATTGATACAAATCACTTGAATAAGACTGAATTATTGTAAAAATCAAAGAAACATCTTAAATATCTCATAGAGACTAGAGGCATGGCTTCAAATATTAATTATCAAAAGAGACTTTACTACAGAAGTGAGAGCACACCCTTTGTATTAAAAAAGCTTCACATCTCCAAACAGGAATTTCAACTAAAGTTTGCAGTTTATTTTTTGATTTTTATTTACTGAGTTTGATGTTTTATTTTAATTCCAAAGTTAATCCTTATTGATTATGAAGCTAGTTAGGCTAGGAAAATGGATAACTGTCTGTTTTATTAAAATTTAACAAAAATAAAAATAATCATGAGAGGAATGTAAGGAGAGGCCCCTACCCTTATAAATTAACAGGATCTCTTGAAAGACTTGAGGGTAAATCAGGGGCTTGAATCAATCTCCCTGTTAAGAACCCAATTGAGTGATCCCAAAAAATAAATAAATAGAATCATACTGATTGGGGTGAATTTTAAATATAAAGTTTGAATTTATTTTCATAAATATTGATTAATTAAGACTAGGATTTACTATTATTAAAGAAAAAGAATTCTGAAGCCTCAGAACCTGTATTGATGAATATCAATATTTATAGAATTATATCTTGGCATGATTTAAACCATTCAAACCATGATTCTCAAAATTAAGTAAAAACAAGAAGTATGGATACTCTTGGCAATGATCCTACAAATCTTATGCCATACAATTAATTCTAACTTTATTGGTATGGAAAATATTTTAAGCCTGTTTTATCAACTTATTAATTTTCCTCAAATTCCTCAAAAAGGAATAAGTTGAATTTAATGATGATTTATCTAGACTATAGATTATGGGTTATAGATAAACTATTCCCAAATAGGGAGATCATCTTGAGAATCCATATTCTATTAATTGGGAAGAATCTGGTTGATCATAAATTTAATTCTTTTCTTGTATCCACTACTTGATATATTAATGATCAAGTTCTTTATTACCTATTAAATAGGGTGTATCACAGTTAAAATTTTCAAAAAACCACATGGCTGATTTCAGACTTATTGGTTTTTTTTCTCCAAACCATGAATTTCGAAGATCAATTCATTCTGAGAAAAGTTTTTTGTTTTTTTTTGTAAAAAAAACAAAATAGAATTAATATTTTTCTTTTTTTTTGTAGTGGATAAATGTTTTTGAATTAAAAGAATAAAAATTGGGATATTCCTGAAAACAGACATTTGATGTTTTGAAGCTCTTAACTCTGATACAACCAATTGAGGTTTTTCTTAGCCACTTTACTAACAAGAAATACTAGTTTTCCAGAAATCTGGAAAATTATGTTTTTATCACATCTAGAAATCACCAGTTCCAAAAGAATAATTACTCCTCAATAGTAATTTTTAGATCTTTTTGAATGTCCATTTTTATTCAAAAGTATATCAGAGTTTTAATCTTTAGATTCTGAAAATCAATAATTATTTTCTAGTAAATTATTGAAACCAGCTAATTGAATTCTAAAACTTTTACTATCCTTTCAAATTTTCTTATTTTTCAATATCTTATGAGTAACATTAACATCAAATTATTCTTAGGATGGTATTACTACTACTTTTACTTTTCTATTGGCAAATCATTTTAAAACATATATGAATTTATTTATTGACCGGATTGGTGAATTTTGGTGTTCCCAATCAAATTCCTTAGCATAGATAGATTCCACTTCATTCTTACCATGAAGTGCTTTCACTAATAATGGAATAACAAATGTGCCTGTAAAATTTCTATTTCCTGATAAAATTGAAAAAATTGACTCTAAAATCAAAAAAATATCCCCAACTTTACAATGATGAGCCTTATATATTTCATCCCATCTATTCTCACCATAAACTACTGCATCACCAACAAATTCATGTGAAAATTTTTCAGCTTAATCCAAAGTCTTTATGAAACAATCACCTGAAGGATGAGAAATAATTTTTTTTCTTAGGAGATTAAATTTAGTCATATGAGCAATCCAACCTCTTTCTGATGAAAATTGGTGAAGTCTTTGTTTTAAAATTTGAAATTGAATTATAAAAAAAATTCAAAGCCAGTACTAATGAAAACTAGTCATGATTATACCCATCAGTATCTTTGAATTCAATTACATACACACAGTACCTCATGATCATATCATTTAGATTCTATAAACTTTTCTCAGCAAGACCATAAGCTTGAAGATGATAAGCCATAGATGATCAGGTCAACTGGGCCAGTGTGAGTGTGATGTGGAAGGATAATGAATTGCGTGAGTCAATGAGAAAGACAGAGACACAGAAGCATCATGATGAGAAAAATGAAAGCACCAGAAAATAATGAAGAGACAACGTACCTGGGCCAGTGTGAGTGTGATGTGGAAGGATGAGGAAAAGAGATCCTTCCACTCACTGTGACTGACCCAGGTATACTATAAAACTCATGAAAGGTGAGTGAACTGTGTGAAGCATACAAATGAGAGAGAGTGGATACGTCCAGTCTAACACCCCCCCTTGCTTTACACCAGAGAACATAAAGAACAAGCAGAAATACTCATACAGAAAGAAAGAGAAGAAAAAAAAATCAAGGAACTACACCAAACATCTGACAATGTTTTTCAAGAAGGACTTTGTTGAGAGGCTTGGTAAGCATGTCGGCAAGCATGTCTTTGGTTGAAACGTGAATCAGGCTTACGGAGTTTTCCTGCACACATTCCCAAACAGAGTGATACCTTGCATGGATGTGTTTGGTACGCAAGTGGTGCTTGGGGTTTTTTGCAAGTGCCTCAGCGCCCTTGTTGTCTACATGCATTGGAATGGGGTCCTTGGATTGGAGAGAGAGTTTTGTTAGAAGATGTTTGATCCAGAGAGCCTCTTTGCACAAATTGGACAGCGCTTTGTACTCAGCCTCAGTACTTGACAGAGACACGGTAGCCTGCTTGCGAGATTTCCAGGTGATTGCACCTACACCTAGACGGTACACGTAGCCCAAAGTGTATTTCCAGTCATCCCAATCCTCTGCCCAGTCCGCGTCCAAGAAGCCGGCTAGTTCCATTTTGCCCCTGAGTCTGAGACATAGATGTTTGGTTGAAACCACATAGTTGAGGACCCAAAGGGCTGCCAGCCAGTGAGTTTTGGAGGGGTCTTGCAGATGTTGGGAGAGTCTATTAACAAAAAAGGAAATATCTGGTCTTGTGCATTGTGAGAGCCAGAGCAGAGAGCCAATAATCTGATTGTAGGGGCCGGGGGAGGCTGCTTCATCCGGCGTTTTGCGCTTGATATTCTTGAAGTCAGAACTGGTGGGCGTTTGGACCGTAGTGAGCTGCCCATTGAGAAATATGGAGCAGAGGTCATCTATATAGTGAGCCTGATTTAGAAAGAGCAGGCAATTTGGACAATCTCGATGTATCTGAAGCAACAGGAAATGATGAAGGTCCTTGTTGGCACCTATGGTGAAGTTCTTGCCAAGAGAGGCAATGACGTTATCAACAAAAGCGGGTTTTCCAACGATGGCCAAGTCATCCACATGGGTGGTGAGAGACCCTGTCAGCTTAACGCCTTTGGTTTGGAAGTATAGTGTTGGGTCATATCTCAAGTTGCTGAGTCCAAGGCAAGTGAGGGCCTTGTGCAGGCAAAGATTCCATTGGTGCGCCAATTGCTTTAGGTCATAGATCAACCGGTCCAGTTGACAAACCCAGTTGGGGTGAAGAGGGTCAACAAACCCTGGCGTTTGTTCCATAAAAACATCATGATCAAGGCAGCCATTTAAGAAGGCCGTTTTGAAATCAACTTGACGTCCTTTCCAATCATTCAAAGCGAGCAAGCTTAAGATGATGCAAAGAGTCTCTAGTCTGAGAGTTGGGGAGAAAACTTCCTGATAGTTGATGCCGTGAGTCTGGGAGTAGCCCATAGCCACCAGACATGCCTTGAGTTTCTGTATGGTGTGGTACAGTCTTTTTTTGACCTTGAAGACCCACTTAAATTTAATTATCTTTTGTCTTTCTGGCCTGTGGACCAGTTTCCAAGTGTGCATGCCTAGAAGAGAGGCAAACTCTTTGTCAGCAGCTTTCAACCATTTGTGTTTGCTGGGGGATTTCAATAGTTGTTTCCAGTTTTTTGGAGTGTTGATGTCTGATTTGGGTTCCGCACGTTTGGACCACTGTCCATAGCAATCTGGAGGTTGAAAAGAACAAGTGGAGCATTGCGGGGCTGGAGTGGCAGACACAGGTGGCAACAGCGGAGGAAGGGAGACATTAATGACTGGTGGAGAAGGGGCAGGCGCAGGTGACTGAAGGTGGGGTGCAGGGGACATGGGGGCAATTGGACTAGGTGGGGTAGAAGAAGGACTGGGAGGAGGGGACGTGGAAGAGTTGCAAGAAGTCAAACGGGAGCGGAGACGGTTGGCAGGAGCATGCATGGATTCAGAGAGACGCTGGTCTATACCCCCCCTCAGAGGGATGTTCATTGGCTGGGTGGGGATGTGCGACTCAACAAGTGGAGGAGCAGTACTGGGAGCTTCCAGGATGCTGGGGAAGATTGGTTCCAAGGTCTTGTTTGGCCAGGGGACCTTGACACTCATAGGAGGGGAGGAAGGGATAAGTTTTGAGTTGTATGGGAAGGTTGAATCATCAAATATTACATCACGGGTTTTTACAACCGTCCGTTTCTCCAAGTCCCACACTTGCACCCCGTTTCCGTTTGATAGATGAGAGAGGAGCATAGCCGCATGGGCTTTGCTGTTGAGCTTTTTCCGGTTGGCTTCAGGTACTTTGTACCAGACGTGGAATCCAAAAGGATGAATGTCTGAGAGGGGGATTGGTGTAGAGCTGAGGACGGACCAAGGGGACTTGAAGCCAGTGGGGGTGTGACAGGGATAAGAGTTTTAAGAGTGGAAGGCATGACGCAAAGCGTCAGCCCAGAAGGATTTTGAGACGAAAGCTTGAAGGAGAGCACAACGGACAATTTTGCCAATGGTTCAATTGGTGCATTTGGCAACGCTGTTCAGCTGAGGAGTGTGAGGTGGACCTGCTTCATGGGTAATACCATTGTCTTGCAGATAGGCAGAGAAAGATTTAGACATATATTCCCCTCCGTTATCTGTACGAAGGGTATTGATTTTGATGGAAAATTCACATTCAAAGGAAGATCAAAAGGTTTTGAAACAGGTGAAGGCTTCACTTTTGATTTTGATAGGATAGACTGAAATGAATTCAGAGAAATCTTCTACAAACGTGATGAAATATTTATAGCCTTCTCTTGACGGAACCTCAAAAGATCCCACATTGGAGTGGACAATTTGACCAGGAAAGGTAGAACAATGCAGACAACGGGATTTGAAAGGGGTCCTGCTCATTTTGCATTGAACAAAGATTGGGCATTGTTGTACCTCCAGCTCATTCATTGGAGACGGATCAACTTGAAAGCTGCAAAGAATCCTTTTAAGGGGTTTAAGGCCTAGGTGATTGAATTGGATGTGGTATTCAAACAGAGATAGTTTAGCTGACGCGAATTGAGATACCTGGGAGGAAAGTGAGCTCACAGGCTCCAAAGGAAGATAAAAAAGGTTGCCTTTTTGGTACCCCTCTCCTATTGCCTGCTGGTCAATCACTACATCCGCTTTTTGATAGATCCGGCAGTTCTTCAAGTTGAAAATTACTGTCAGACCAAGATTGCAAATACCGGCTATCAAAAGCAAAGGTTTGTGAAGCAAGGGGACAATTAATGTCTTGATTTCTTTGTCAACCTGAAGAGGCAGTTTCCAGGAGCCTTGGTGAGTTGATTTCACAAGGGAGTGGTCTGCCAATCAAACTGGGGTATTGTCTGGAGAGATTTGTTTTAAAGATGAGGAGAAAGGGGTCATTGAAATAGAACACCCTGAGTCTAAGTTGGCATCAACACCCGCTGAATTGGCACGTTCAAAAGTAGCTGCATGTGCGGCTTGGACCTTGAGTTCTGACCCTGAGTAGTTGGTTTCCTCTTGGGAGCACCTCAATTCAGTGTTATTCAAGATGGTTGCTGCTGTCGTTCTTCCAGCCCAAGCTGGTTGTTTTGGCTTCTTAGAATAGTGTTTCTTGGTGCATTGACCGTTGTGTTGAGACTTGGGGAAGGATTTGTGTTCCATGAGGATTCTCTGGGTTTTGTTACAGCTATTTAAATTGTGACTGTCTGTGTTGCAAAAGTAGCAGTGTCTATTGGGTTTTTTGCTGGGATTTGACTGTTTGGACTTGGAGGTAGCTGACAACATGGATGCTTTGACTTCTGACTGTGATTGGCAACGGGTGTGTTCATTTTTCAGAGAGAGGAAAATGGTTTCAGATTTTACGTTATCTTGATTCATCAGTGACAACACACAGTGCAGCCAGTCTTGAGAGATGGAGCTGAGAAGGGCCGCTGCATGGACGTTGTCTGCCGTCAGTGGATTTTTGGGTGAGATGAGAGAGTTAAGTTGCTTGTAAAACTTGGCCATGGTGTCAATATGTGTGAGGATATTGTCCCCGTCCATCTTGGTTAGAAGGAGCTTACAAAGCCAATATACACGCCCGCCCGTTGTTTGATCTTGATGGGCTTGGTTTAGAGTAGACCACATGCCATGGGCATGTTGACAATGTTTGCGTACATACCAAAGGTTGGAGGCGTTGATGGCTTGAGAAATGAGTGCACAAATGATTTTGTTGTTGTTCAGCCAGGCGTTGGATGGGTTGTCTTGATGAGGTCTTTCTAGGATGTAGTCCAACCCGGCTGCCTCAAAGTACAAGGTTACCACAAACTCCCAGTCTAGGTAATTTGAGTTGGGGCCAGGAGCTTGAAGAATTGGGAGTTTGGCGCTTGGTAGTTTATGGGTGCTAGAAAATGAGTCTGATTCAAGATTAATCATACTTGGGATTTGTTTTGACATTGGGGATTGCGGAAACGCCATCTTCCTGAGACTTGCTTTGTTGTTAAGCTTATGGATCCTAATAGAGTGCAAACGATACACAGTGGAACTCTGGGCTCATAACCTGATGAGGTTGACTGGGCCAGTGTGAGTGTGATGTGGAAGGATAATGAATTGCGTGAGTCAATTAGAAAGACAGAGACACAGAAGCATCATGATGAGAAAAAGGAAAGCACCAGAAAATAATGAAGAGACAACATAGCTGGGCCAGTGCAAGTGTGATGTGGAAGGATGAGGAAAAGAGATCCTTCCACTCACTGTGACTGACCCAGGTATACTATACAACTTGTGACAGGTGAGTGAACTGTGTGAAGCATACAAATGAGAGAGAGTGGATACTTCCAGTCTAACAACAGATACACAAAAAATGACTTCCTAATAAGCTAAATTAACTATTTTACAATCCAGAAGTTCATTTACAATCCCTATCACTAAAATGATTCTTTGACTGCCTAAATTGTTAAGATTTGGATTGGTGACAAATACCAGGCTTGAACATCACTAAAATGATTCTTTGACTGCCTAAATTGTTAAGATTTGGATTGGTGAAAAATACCAGGCTTGAACATTTTATTTTTGCAGACAATAAATGAGTCAAAATGAAAAAGACAGACTGATCAAGGAAATAAAAATTGGATGAAATGTAACCAATGGGTTTAAACAGTCTCTAGGTCTGGAATCAGATGATAGATATCATTGTGACAGCATGATTTGTAGATCAAAGGATTGAATGAGATTATTAAGTTGATTGGATGAGGAACCAGTAGAGGCAATTTACTGTGAGCCTGTTGATGTGGCAAAAAATCCAGCAAGTGCAATTGTTGACAACAATGATTGATATTCCTTGAAAGAGCTAGGAGAGGATTGTTAGATGAGTTTACTGATTGATGAGTTTAAACAGACAATCTTACTTCTGTCTGACTGTCTGCAGGCTTGTGCGTGGTGGTGCTAATGGATGGATTATATTGGGATTGATGTTGGTTGAGTGATTGATGCGTTTTTGGTTGAGTGATTGATTGGATTGAGATTTGTGGTCAAAAAAGTCTGGAAACTTGGTTGACAAGAGTGTTGTTGCAAGACAGAGCAGCAGAGAGGAGGGGTTGAGGTATCAGCAGCCCCAACAAACCGCAGACCCATAAAAAGCGCATGGAGAGATGATAAAAAGAATTGAAACAATTGAATAAGAAACAGAATAAAAAAAAGAAACAAAGAGACAACATTACAAGAGACACACACCTTATGGTGCTTCAAATTGACTATAATGATGTGTAATGTGTATGTTGATAATGACAGAGGAGTCTAGAGATAACAAGCCAGTCACTGAGTAAGATCAGATTTCAACATAAATCACTAAGAATTCTATTCAATAAGAACATATCTATATCCATGGCTGAAATATCTCCATGAAATCTTAAAAATATAGTTGCCTTGGAAACTCTATTGACCACTATAAAATATATATATATATATATATATATATATATATATATACAAATATCTTTTCCTGCTGAGGGCAGACCAGATAACAAATCAATTTTTATAGTTTTCCATCTTTCCCTGGTTTCTTCTATAGCTTGAATTAATCCATGCCTTTTACCTATTGATCCATTGGGGTTTTTTTTTTTAATCTTTCACAAGATTAACAATAATTGAAAACATGAATTTGATACATTGGCCACCAAACTATCATTTTGAATCTTTCAGTATTGCTTTCCTTAGAAATATTTACAGCACTAAAGTCATCATGGCCTTTACTCAATCTCAATTTTATACAACCATAATTTCCCAGTACTACTTCAAAAAAATAAATAAATTAAATTTAAATCTAGTAGTGTCCAGACAGAATGACAATCCTACCACCCAGAAATCCATTTTTCAAATTTGTAATCATCTAAACCCTCAATGACCATATTTTGCATACTACTTTTGGAATTCAGAATTTCAAAAATTGAGACAGTATTATTATTGTTTGAAAAGAATCCCAAAATCTTCCAGCTAGATTGGTCATAGACATTCCAATAGTTATATGTAAGTTATCAATATCATCCTCAGGATCATATTCAGGATTACCAAGTTGATTAGCAACATTTCATCTTGAAGAACCAGTTAAATCTTTGTGTACATACCAAACCTGTACTGTGGATTATTGAAATAGATCCTCTGCATCCTTTGAAGGCAATTTTCCACCTCAGGATATGTCTGTTGGGTGCATTCAGGTTTGATGAGGACTTCAGAGCTTGACAATCAATGATCACCTCAAACTGAAATCCATCCAGATGATACTAAAATTTTTTCAGGTCCCAAAAACAAGCATGAAGCCTCCAGCTGTGAGGCACCATCTCTTCTCTCAGTGTGTTTTATGTTTCCATTACGTGAAGCAAATAGGCCCTTCCACCAGCTTATCATTTATTTATTTTTTTTCCTGTTGAAACATAGCACCTAGATAGTAGTTTAAAGCATTCATCTACATTAGACTCATAGACTCAAAGGGTTCCTTGGGATCTGGATGGAAGAACAATAGAGGTGCACCAATTAGAAAAATTGGTTAGTACTTCATCAGCATCAAGCCTTAATCTACTCATTTCAAGCAAACCATTTAGGTTACATGATCTTTTTACTTAAAAGGACCTATGATACCAAAACATCTGAACTGTAACCTGTAACACCCTTCAAAACCTAAAAAAAATAAAATAAAAATAAAATAAAATAAAATAAAATAAAACCCTTGATCATTTGTATAACCTTAGCAGCTGTGTTGTGGGTTTTCAAAAATACAGCTTCTAACCTAGTTTGATCTATAACAAGATAAAAATCACTCATAGTATGATCTAAATCTATTTTAGATCATTAAAACCAAAAGTAACTTTCACTCTTGGGGGGTAAACTTTTGATCCTTAGTTCAATCAATCAGTTCAGAGTGATTGAAATCCTAGTGTTTTTATTTGGTTGTTCCCTGAATGTATGTATCTGAAAGTCAGAATCCTATGATCTTTGTAAACTCTTGACCGATCTTTGATGGATTCCTGACAAGTTTCAGAATCCTTCATCCTCTGAAACTAAGATGGTGCATTCTCAGATCTTCAAAGACTCCTAGATGACAAAACCGTCCTCAAAAAGTTCCTATCAGATTATCTGGCTTGACCATACTCTTCTTAAATCCTTTCAAGACTCTCATTCATACAGCTAATAGATTTTGCTCAATCTTGCTCACTCTTGAAGGATTTCAAAACATTCTTGAGCACAGGATGCCCACCTGGATCAATTTCAAGGAGCTTGAGATCTCTAGAACAATCACCCAACATCCTCAACCCTTTTGAATCTATCCCACTCAAGAATCGTCCCAGGATCAGTCTGAGATCTGATGGCCTTCTTTGTTGGAATCCACCTTCCCAATGACTTTCAAATCTTGACCAAAAAAAAAATAAAAATAAAAATAAAATAAAAAAATAAAATAAAAATAAATAAATAAATAAACAGTTTTTCTCTATTTGTCTTTTTCACTCAATCCCTAGGGGGGCTCCTTAGACTTCCTGGAAATTTGTTCCTTCCTTGGGGATACGATCTATCAATGATCAAAGTTTATATTCAAGCTTATCAAAACCCTAACCCTAACCCTAACCCTAACCCCCCCCCCCTTGAGTACTTTAAAATAATTTCAAAATTCATCTTTTATTTTATTTTATTCTTTGAAGGGGGGGGGGGGAGGGGAGGGGGAAGATTTCTTCCATGAATTCCATTGACTGCTATCGACACATCAAACTTGTCTGACGACTGGTCACCCAACACCGAGTGATGATGAACCAAAAACCATCTGTGATTAATTCTTTACCTTTTTTTTTTTTTTTTTGGAAGGAGTTCTCATTCCCTTCAGCTCATCATGCATTTTACCCACGATCAATTAATTTTTTCATTTTTTCATTTTTTCATTTCATTTTTTTTTTTTTTTTTTGAGTCATCAGATCAACCAACCACCATCATCACCACCACCACCACCACCACCAAAAAAAAAAAAAAAAAAAAAAAAAACCAAAGTACGATCTAGCGCTTTTGAACACTCTCCAAGCGATATTAATCATCGAATCAGATCGACCGTGTGTGTGTGTGTGTGTATATTCCCAATCCAAGGAAGTGAGTGTCGAAAAGATCTTTTCCAATTCACCACCGACCGACCGTCGGTGTGGTCGGAGTGAGTGTGCCTTAGGCCTACGGCCGGCCAGGCGAGACGGGTCGACCGAGTTCGATGAAGACCATGATGATGATGATAATCATCATTAGGGCTCGATCAGATGGATGAATCGAACCAGGGGGGCCCACTTATTTACTTATCTACGTACTGACCAACAACTACAGTGATCACTATACCCACCACCCATCTCCTCCCTCTCGTTTGTCTTTTTCTCTCTCTTCACCCCCCCCCCCTGTGTTCTTAAACTCTCACTCACCACTCTGTCGATCTGGACACACGTGGGGCTCCTAGCACCCCCCCACCGACCAGTTCCGGCCCGATGAGTAAAACACCCCATCCTGTGACGTCACCTTTTCTCTCTCTCTCTCTCTCTCTCTCTCTCTCTGCTACCCCCCTCTCATCCATCACCGTCACCATCACCGACATGAATGCACCCATCAGTCAGTCAGTCAGTCCAGACGGATCGCCAGACTGAGTGCGATCGTCACAAGGCTCTCAATCGACACCACATCCAACTCGTTACAATTTTTTTTTTCTCCATTTCTCTTCAAACCATTTTCATCTTGACTCTTTATTCTTATTTATTTATTTTTTTTACTGGGGGAAGCGGCCACTTTGGGAGTTGGGGGTTCTTGGCCTTTCAAGCCATCCCGATCGTCGCTCGTCCCTCATCCACCCTAGCCTCTTCCGTCACTCTCATCCCGACTTTCAAGCACCTCAGCCGGCCCCGATCGGTGGGGTACTTCAAAGTTCGTGTGCATGCTCTCAAACGTAGAATTATACGTCGAAGAGGAAACAAAGAACAAAAAAAAAAAAAGTCGTAAAACGAGGGCAAAGGCTGGTGTAGCTTCTATTCTATAACTTCTAAACATGTTTTTGTAGTTCATCAACCTTTTGAATCAATCTTGGTTTATAATTACATAGCAAGGGGAAAAAAAGGCCTTTTCTTGCCTACTATTAACCCAATCACACAAATCATCCTTCTTGATCAAAGGCATTTCAACCTTTATCCGATCGGTTGTCGAGATGATTTGAGTTTTTTTTTTAAAAAAAAACGACGATGATGATAACGACACGGGCAGAGCAGCAGCGAGGGGGAAAAACTCGAGAAAAATGGCGCGAGGATCGACTCTAGTAAACTTGCAGGACCCGATCTTGGCCGCACTGATGATGACCGATCGATTCGCTGAAGAATTAAAGTCCGGGCAGCTCGACCACCTACTTGGGTTCATCATAAGACTGCCATTTCAATCCGAGACTAAGAGCGATAAAGGTCACTGGGAAACCAAATGGAACGCCCGGTGACAAGAATGGTCAACGTTGATGTTGGTTTGGTTTTCTCTTTTTCCAGGAGAACAAACTTCTCAACAAGCAAGTTCAACGTACGTTGATCGACGATCGAATTGATCTTCATCTCAGTGCTCTTCCCGGCACCATGACCAGCTTTAAGCTCCAGCCTCAAGAGACACGGTTGAGGATTGTCTGGTAGGGCATGCTGAACAGCAGCTGCGTACTTAAAACTGTGCAATGGCACTACTCGATCGTCGTGATCTGCAGACAGCATAGATCATTAAATTTGGGAGTCAGTGGGAGTATTGATCTCCAGCAGACGTCTCCTGTCCAGGTTACAAAATTAGACAACCATGAGCTTACCGGCTGTTAGAAGCATCAAAGCTGGATAACGGGCATTTGGATAGATGTTGTGCAAGGGTGAGTATTTTATGAGATAGTCAAATGCCTCTGGGTCATCTGGATTCCCGTAATCAGCAATCCATGCCCGGCTGGTAAAGTTGGATGTTAGCCGTAATGATTGAATCGAGCCCAGATATCAAAACGGGATCGAATCGGTCAAGTTCTGGGCTCACCCGATAGTAAACCGATGAAATCTCAGCATATCCAACACTCCCACTTCAGCAATAGCTGCTCCGAAAAGTTCTGGAGCTTGATTCACGCAGGCTGCGACCAGCAAGCCGCCATTGCTACCTCCCATGATGGTAACCTTCTCAGGTGCCACGTATTTGTTGGCCACCAAATACTTAGTAGCATACTGAAAGTCGTCGAAAACATTTTGCTTCTTCTCAAAGCTAACATTGGAAGGCAAGCGCCCTCGTCAGTGCTCTGGGGTAGAAAAGGAAGCAGAGTGCGGAGGAGAAAAAGAAAGACAGCTTACCAACCAGCCAGGTGCCAATCTTCACCATACTCTCCACCTCCTCGAATGTTGGGGACAGCAAGAACACCACCATAATGTGCCACAAAGCTCATGAAAGAAGGAGAAAAGAAGGGAGAAATGCTTATGGAAAAGCCGCCCTGTTAGGAGTTACAAACGACAAGTCTGAGCCAGGGTAGCATGGGACAGGTTACAAGATACAACCCGTTCGCTTACGTAACCATACTGAATGGCGGGTGCGGTACCATCCTGCTTGAAATCCTTCAGATGAACGATAAACATTGGGACCCGGGTACCATCCTTGGATTCGTAGAACACCTGCTTTGATACAAAATCGTTGGAATTCAATCCCCCTAGCAAAGTCTTGCGGAATTCGACGAGTTCTTGTCCTTCCGGACGATCAAAGCGATAACTGTATCGTCATCAAAACAGATGATCAACAGATGCGTGACAAGGGGGTTGGCACCGAGCCGGTGCTTGGAGCCTATTATTTAGCCACAGGCTATAATCCACGAATGGCTTACCGATAGACGGTACCGGGACTGAGGAAGCTGCTCAGGTAAAAGAAGAATTCATCGTGTTCGCGACGACCAGTGACCGCACTGATGGTACCAATTAAATCTTGACCTATCCTCTTGATTCGCCGGCCTGATCTGAGATCATGGAGGTAAAGCTCGTCTTTGACATCTCTCGAATAGCTCAGGACGATGAAGTCGTTGTGAGCGGGATGAAATCCTTCGAGGACCGCTTCAGAATCTTCTGGAATGAGATCTTCGAAGCTCTCGTCGGGTTTGCTGAGGTCGTAGGTGACGACTGGAGAGGATGAATGATCAGTTCGTGTCGATAGGGGTCACCGAAACACTTGAACTGACTCTTCCGCTTAGGAGCTTCTTTATTGGTGGCGATGTAAAGCCGGCTACCGTCGTTGGTAATAAACAAATACTCGCTTCCAAACTCATCGACGATTTTTTGCCATTTCAACTTGCCGGATAGGGGTTGGGTCGTCAGATCGGCGATCCAAAGTCGATTGGAGCGACCGGTGTCTTTTGAGGTTGTCAAGACGAGGTAGTTGCCACTGGGTGGTGAGCAATCGATACGATAAGCTTGGAAAGTTATGCCGCCAAAGGGACGAGACTAGAAAATAGAGAAAGGAGTCTCACTCGTCGGTGATTTGAGTGCCCCACATAAACAATGGATTATCCGGGTCCTGTGAGAAATCGATGAGAAGGGTAAGGAAGAATACAAAAGGAAAAAGTTAGAAGCAAATCGATTGGGGTGAGATTCAAGTACTTACCTCGTGGATCAAAAGATCCTTACTTTGCGGATCGCCCAACTTGTGAAAGTAAAGCTGGTTGATGGATCAAAAGGTCGAGTGTTAGCAAGATGATCGCTGAGCACTTGTAGCGCCCATCAAGACCAAGAGGGCGCGGTAAATGTTAGACTGACCATATGATTGACATCGGCTTGAGTATCAGTGCCGGGGTCGACGGCAGGGTGCAAATCACTTGAGGATTGATCCTCCGCAGGGGCCTGGGCTTTGGGGGGGAATCTGGCATAGAAGAAACCTGATGATCGGAGGATAGGGATCAACGGATTGCCAACGAGTACGGGCGCGATCGATCGAGGGGAGGGCGATGAGGGATGGCTGACGGACCTGAGTCATCCTTCAACCAGGTGACGCTACTGAACTTGACGTGTTGGACAAAGTCATCCAACCGGCCGGGATCCTCGCCTCGTTGGCCACCCTCCTCGGCGGTCTTGTGGTGTGGGGAGTCAGTCCTACGGACGTAGATCGTTTGGGTGTCACTTCCCGAGCGACAGACGCCATAGGCCAGATAGGTACCCGAGTGAGAGATGGCAGTGAAGGAGATGGAGGCGGTACCATCGACGGAGAAGAGGTTGGGATCTAGGAAGAGTTGACCACCGGGTTGCTTTGGGCCTGCGTCCCTGAGAGCTTGATCCTCGAGACCCTTCTTGATTCGATAGAGGATCGGTTGAGGTTGCAGGCCCGAGTTGAAGTTGAAGTAGTAGTAACCATCCCGTTTGAGGGAGAGACTGCTGAACCGGGCGTAGTCCCAATTCTTGGTGACGGCAGCGTGTAGATCCTGATGGTGGGGGTACTTTTGCAAGTAGTCCCTCGTGAAGGCCTGTTGCCTGGAGACGAATTCCTGCGCAAGGTCTCAGTCTTGGTCTTCGCCTCCAGCGCCGCCGCCAGCCCAGCCAGTGTATGTAATTAAGTAAGTAAGTACGTGTACTCACCTGGGTCTCCTTGCTCTCCCGGGGGGGGCGATGCAGCCAGGCGTAGGGGTCGGGTACCCGGACGGGGCCGCCCTGGAGCTTGCTCTGGAACTCGTCGGAGGCGCCGTCGTCCCTCCGGACGGCCGGGTACGGTTTGCGGGCCGATGCGCTGGGGGGCATGGGGATGGCGGGAGCTGCTGGGCAGGCTGGCGGGGGAGGATGAGGAGGGTGGGGTGGGGTGAGTAGGGACCTGGAGAGGGATCGGATGGAAGGCAGGGCAGGAGCAGGGCGAAGGAAGCGATGGGGGGAGGTCGAGAGACGGAGGGGATGGAGGGACATGAACCAGGAGGATATCCTCCTCAGACCTACCCGACGACGAGAGGATGGTGGGGGTGAGTGATGGAGCAGGACACTGGATCTGAGGATCGAAGTGGAGGGTGGTGGCGACGATGATGGAGCGAGGATGGGAGGATGTGGAGGATGATGATGGAAGAGAGAGGAAGAAGCAGAGGGAGAAGAGGGGGGGGAGGCGTTGGATGAGACGAATGGGATTGAAGAAGAAGAAGAAGAAGAAGAAGAAGAAGATGATGATGATGATGATGATGATGATGAGTGGTTGGTCTTCCACAAGTCTCCAGCGAGCTACCACTGTGCTAGACTCTATCCAGTCTAGTGAGGGGGGCGAGTATGCGCGGGGGCAGGAGACCGATGTGGGGCTGGAAGCGGCTCACGAGGTAGATAGAGCAGAGAGCTCAATCTTGATCTTTCAAAATTGCGGCATGAAACTGCTGCTGCAGTACTCTCTACTGAGGAAAGCACATGTCAACACTTATGTATGTACATACACACACCCACACGGATACATCCCACTAAGCGCATATCATCCAATCGATATATATTTCTTTATTTTATTTACCTAAAGCTGTCAGAGTTAAAAGACTCAATACTCTCCTTCTCATGATCAGTTTGGGGTGAACTCGCATTGATCGCAACATACTACTAGCCACTAGATAGACCCGGAGCTCATGATCGATGTCCATAATCTCCCTTCGCGCTGATTCATCATCCCCTGGGAATTCGATCTGCAAGTCATTCTATTCTTCCTTCAGCAGTCTCACCCTCTACACGGTGGCTCGGAGATCCTTCTAACCCCATATAGACCATCTCCTCACGCTTATAAGGATTTGGGGAAAAGGTAACTAACTCATCAGTCGGTGGGACTCGAACCCACACGTCTACCCATCGCATGCGGGGTGCTCTAGCGGCTAGCCCTTCAAGATCAGCTACAACCGCTTGGTGCGAGGTGTGAATCACAACACTCACGGCTATCTGAATCCATATGGACATACATCACGAGATGTTGGACATAAGTATGTACAGTACTGATGGGGTGGGGTATGTATGCACTTGGGAATCGAGAGCAGGAGGAAGAATGTCTTGCCGGCCGGCCGGTCACTCATCTTCGACGCGCTGTCTGCCTCCCCACTCCTAGCACGATCGCAACTTGATTCGGTACCGCTGGGGTCTCGTACCCATGACATCTAGTACTGCCACCAAGCCCGGGCGAACGAGGACCCTTCCGGTCTCAGTGCTCACGCGCCGCCACCACCACCCACACCTACCTATTATGTATATCCATTCGAGTAATCCCCCGTCGAATGTCGGTCGACCGATCAACGGGTGAGTCGAGATACACAAGTATTATGTAATCAACCGATCGCGTGGTCCAACCGAGAACTAGCATCGATTTGACATCATCCTACCGATCGACTTGAATATTTACGTAAATATTCACATACATCACTATCACCTTCTCAATCGATTCCAAGCACGCACCCTCAATCCAACTCTTCCAGGTAGTTCAGTTCGGATGTATCTTTACACGCATACGACTCTAGTCATAACGCTTCAACTCTCAACTCGGTGCCTTTGAACCCTTTCCTCCCCCTCCCTCATGACATGAACGCAGTTGCCAGCTATGAGAATACCAATACAAAAGAAACTCACCCAACCCTTTCGACCCCATCCACGTCGTATATCTCCATTCAGATCATGATTCCATCATCAACCCATGGTTGATTCCCCCCCTATGCCGGTTCTCTATCTATGGATCTCCCGGAGAATTAATCATCAAAGATGATCATCACGAAAACGTTAAGGTACCCTAGTACTCGCGTTATCCGTCAAGACCCGGGCTAATACCTCTTTTATCCACAAATTCCACTAATACTTACTTTATCGGTAAGATCCACCACATCACTCGACCAGTTCTCTAATGTCTGGTAAAGCACTCCGCCCACTTCAGCCAAAAGATGGTTTACTATGGATGAAGCTAGTGACCTTGTGACCTTGATGTTGCCCTCATTGGATGGTCAATCTTTTGAAATATGGATTAACTCATTAAGCCCTTCAAAATCTGGACCACTAGAATCCTTGAAACCCCATTATCCCTTCCAAGCTCCTTATCCCAGGCTTTGGGATGGATGATGAGAGATCCACCATGATCAAATTCGGATTCACTCTCCACTACCAAACTTGTAACAACAACCATCATCACTCATCACTCTGACACCCAACCAACCCATTAAATCCATCCTGACTTCCAATCTAGCTCAATCAATCAACTCAAACCCATCAATCAAACAACCACTACATAGAATCCATACAATCAATTGATCAACAAACAATGGAATATACACAGAAAAAAAGCTAAACCAAACTCTCATCTTGATCAGTAACCACTATGTCAGGCATTCTCCAAAGGAAATCTTGCTAGAATGATCACAGACATTGTTAAATGATAGAAATTTGCCTTAAAGATTTATGATTATAACAAAGGTTTTGGGATAACCATAACTTATAAACCCTTCACTAAGTCACTCAGGAGACTTTGAGTTATGAAATCCAGTTTTAGTAACCAAAAGTACCCCTTTTCCTGATTGGTTCAAATTTTCTTATGAACTTTCATCAACCTTGAAACCATATATCTTGTCCAAAATCTGAGAATTGAGATTTTGAAAAAATATTTCTCAAACAAAAACCCTCAGAACTGTGAACTTTCTAATTGGATTATTGATCAAAGTAAAAAAAAGGGGGGGGGCTAGAAAAAAAAAAAAAGAATAAAACCCAAGATAAGTGAAGCCTATAAAATCAAAACAATTTTCTTTTCAATCATAAGTGTATGGAAATAAAACCTGAGAACCATCTATCAGATGATCACAAACCCAAACGCATCTTCCTCTTCCAGAATAAACATTGAATCTGAATTATGATGGAGAGACCAAATATAAACATGTATAAACCCAGAAAAGTCTCTAGCTCCAAATGTTTCCCTTCTGAATAAATGATACCAAACAAAACAAGGTGAGATTTTAATTTTGGTCAACCAGAACCTAGTTTGTGTTATGAGCAACTCAAACACTTCCCAAGAGGAACCATCAAAGGTTCAAAGACCTCATCCATCAACAACAGATCTGAAAAAAAAAATCAAACAAATATATTCTCAAGATTTGTGAGCTGAGATCAGTGATCTCAAGACCAACCTACTCCAATCCAAATCAAGCATGAAAAGAATCTCCTCTTACCCATCTATGATCTTGGGTAAAAAATCAGGGAGACCTTTTAAGTTTCTGTTTTTTTTTTTTTTTTTTTTTTTGAGAGAGAGAGAGAAAAATGATGGGATATTGGTCAAATTCACAAAGATTGATGGCCAGAAACACTCAAAAAATTAAACTCCTCAGAGCCTTCTCTCCACTTCACACAGGGGGTGAAATGAGAAGCCAAGAGGTTTTTTTTTTTTTTGGTGGCTTCTCTGACTGTATTCATTGGAGAAGGTGAGAGAGAAAATTTGATGGACCCTCAAAGGTCTTCTCTACATCTTTCCAAAACTAAAGATCCCCACAGACCTTCTGATAGATATGATGGGTGTATTTTTTGAGATGAGCAGACAGAGACATGATGGGAATGGGGATTTGAATCCTTCCAACAGGGAACTGGTTCTGAATCTCATTCAAATCCTAGTTTCTAAGATTTAGAATGATTAATAGAAATCTAAGAAAAAAAAACATTCAGGAGCAGATCAATGGGTATCAGCCCTCCACACAAAGTCTTGAAGCTATTTCTACATCATACTCCCAACCAGAGATCACCAAAGAATTCTAGGAAAGTGGATCAAGCTTGCTTCATATTTGGTTTAAGAATTTAAGGTTGAAAATTTTCAAAAAGATTTTTGGAAGCCAAGATCCTCATAATATCATATCTCCAGTGGTTTCATTCCCTTCCTCAGAAACCAGGGTTGTGGATGTGGTCCATTCTAGAAATAAGCTTACAACCTTGATTTCATTTAAGAAAAGTTACTCATCCACTCTGAACCAGTTTTGGGCATGAGTTCAGTAAAACTAGTTTTATGTATATTTTATTTTATTTTATCTTTTTTATTCTTATTTTTTATTATTTTTATTATTTTTTATTTTTTATTTTTCAATTTTAATTTTTTAATTCTAATTTTATTGGGAATTAACTCTCTCATGCCTGAAATCCTTTATTTCATGGAATATTATGTCTGTGCACCATTGTGGGGCTTTGCTGCTACACGGATGAATAATTTTTTTCATGATACTTTCAAGAATTCATTTTTTTTGATTATGAAGCTGAAGTCCCATAACTGGGGTTCAAAAACCCCCAAATAAGATCTTTTTTAATTTTGGAGGCATTGGAACCCCTCCAAAAATGGAATCAAAAAATTGAAAAATTCTGCAAAAGCCAATTTTTCCATGGGTTTTTGGATCCTTATTTTGGCTATTTTAATTATTTTTTTATTTCAGAAACCAGAAGCTTCAAACAACATTCAAAGAGCTTTCTAATATTTTTTTTAGATTTTTTTGATGTATCCTTTTACCTTAAAATCTTCCTTCAAAAAACCAAAAAAAATCAAATTTCTCATTGGGCATTTGCATCCTTTTATTTTCCTTTTGATTTCATTTCTATTGGGTGATTGAGGATATCAAAAAGTTAAAGCAAAATTAAAATAGAATCCAAATATTGCTTTTAGATTTTTTGGATGTAGTATTTTACCTCAACAAATTCCTTCAAAAAAGCAAAAAATTCAGAAAATTCAATTTTCTCACCAGAATTTTGAATCATTTTGTTTGCCTTTTTGATTTTTTTTTTCTGATTCAAGCTTTTAGGAATTTTCAAAAATATATTCAAGAGGTTTTTAGAATTTTCTCCAGAATTTTTGGATGTCATTTTTTACCTTAAAGAATTCCTTCAAAAAAACCAAAAAAAATTCAAAAAATTGAATTTTCTGATTGGATTTTTGGATCTTTTTGTTTAACTTTTGAAATAATCTTTTTGGGGGGATTCAAGCTTTCAGAAATTCAAAAAAAATAAAAAAAATGGCTTCTTAATAATTTTTACAGAACCTTTGGATGTATATTTACAACTTGAAACCTTCATTCAAAAAATCAAAAATAAAGAAGAACATTGGATAAAAATATTAAATTTTATTCAACTAGGGATGTTTTTATGTTTCTGCTTGATTTTTTTTGAGGAAAAAAACAATTAATTAAAAAGTTGTAAGTTTTTATCAATAATGGTTTTCCAAGATTTCAAATCCTTGGTCACAAAGCTTCACCAAAGTGGATCCAACCTGGGAGCTGGCAAATTATCTGACTTTTACTTGAATGAGACCATATGTTTGAAATCTTTTAAAAGAATGAAGCAAATAGGAGAAGATTTTGAATTTGGAGTGCAAGTCAAATTCAGAGGAAGATAAGTTCAAGGCATTAAAGAAGAAATCAGAACCACTGGAAACTTATATTTTCAGCAAGAAGGAAACCATGGCATGGAAATTTTGTTCAAAAATTAATGGTAGCTGGGTCAGAAAGTTGGTTCAACTGAATTCTTGCTTCTTGGAAAATTTTCACCCCAGATATCACACAGTAATCTTGGGTTTTAATCAAGCTCTTTCACCATTTCTTTCCTGAATTTAATCCAGTCTTCTGAGTTCCACCTAAAACAAACGGCTGCTTCTTTAAAGCCACAGTTCCCATCCTCTATAACATCTTGAACATTTTATACATGTGGAATGGCTGTTTTTTGGGAGATTAAATCCTTGTATGGGAACTGAAACCAAAAATCAGAATTTTTTATCAAAGAAAATATGGTCTAAAGATAAAAATCACTTCTTCAATTGAGAATTGGTCCAAGATTCCAGAAGAAGAATACAATCATGTGCAGGAAACCTAGGGGAAAAACACAAAATAAATTAGGAAAAATTAAAGAATTAGAAAATATCAAACTTACTCACTTTCTAACTCATTTTTATTGCTATTTGTACTAATAGGTAAGGAGCATCACCATCTTCATTGGATTCATTTAGTCTCTTCATTCTTGTCCCAGGATTGTATTCAGGAGAAGCAACCTGCTTATTCCCAATGTTTCCCCAGACCTCTGATAAAAGTTTGAATGAAAAAATTAATGAAAAATAATATCCAAAAAATCAACAAACAATAAAAGAAAATGAAATCTCACCATCTTGATAAAATCCAAATATGGCAGATATTTGTCTGCTGAATATTCCCCTTTATCCAAATCTGGCACCTCCCCATCTTCTGAATATTCCTCTTCAGTCAGAAATTCACCCTATGTTAAAAAAATGACAAGGACTCATTTAAAAAAAATTCATTGCAGAAGAAATGAGTATAGATAAAAAATTAACTCTTCCTCTGATTCCTCCTTATTTTTTCCCTTCCCCTTCCCCTTGATTTCCTTCCACCTTCTTGAAACCTCAAAACATAGGAAAAAAATATAAATTATGAAAGTTGATATATATATATATATATATTTCCCAAAAATGGTGAATGACCTTTGAATTTGATCTGAATTTATTCTTTGGCCTTACTCTCCTCTTGGGTTCTTCTCAATAGGGTGTATCAGAGTTAACCAAACCCACAATTTTTCAGTGGAAGGTTTCAACCCAAATCTGCCATTTCAAACCTGCCATTAAAAATCAAAAAAAAAAAACACTAATTTCACATCAGAAGTGTCAGAGTTGACTGAAAATAAATATGTTTTTTCAGATAAATTATTCAAAGGCTTTCACCACCTCAACCACACATCAGTCCATGTCATAAACTCCTGATTTTCAAAATCACCTCCTTTTATCCCCAACCTGATTGGAAAGATTTTACCTCCAACCTCATCAGAAACATATTATTCATCACTCTCATCACTTTATCACTCTCATAACTTCATCACTCTCATCAATTTATTACTCTTGTCACTTGATTACTCTCATCAACTTATTGCTTTCATCAATTTATTGCTTTCATCACTTTATTGCTCTTTTCAGCTCTCAAAACTTCATCACTCTCATCAATTTATTGCTCTTGTCACTTGATCACTCTCATCTCTTCATCATTCTCATCAATTTATTTCTCTTTTCATGTGATCACTCTCATCAATTTATTGCTCTTCTCACTTAATAAATCTCATTGATTTATCACTCTTGTCACTTCATCACTCTCATCTCTTTTTTACTATCCTCATTTCTTCATCCCTCATCCCACCATTGCTCTCCTCATAACTCCATCAGTCTTATCATTTCATTGCTCTTACTCTTTCCAATTGGCCCCTCAGCAAATACCACCCCACAAGGCTACACAAAAATCAAATTCACCAAAGAAAACTTTGAAAAGGAAATCTACAGCAAAAAATACTTTCCCATCAGCTCCCAAAGGCTCAAGTCAGCTCAAAATAGCAGATGACACCATCCTGGTGAACTGGCTCATAATTCCCCCCAATTATTATGCTTGTTTTGGATCTGACAATGAAACACAAGTTGGCCAACCTCCATCCTCTAAGGTTAATGGTTATCTCCTGATGGCCAATTAAATGAAGAATAAAACAAAATTTAGGCAGTTTTATTTTTTTCACAGACCCCCAAAAAACATTTTTCATAAATCCCCTCCTCTGCTACTTCCAAAGAGATTTCAGAATCTCTCTTTTGATCCCTCTTTTCCTGAGAATCCCTAATTTTGCCATTTCTCTGTATGTTTTTCAAATCATCTCCTCACATCTTGTTCCCTGCCAGGAACCTACTGCACTTGGGGTTAGGATCAAGAAGGGATTAAATTCATTGTATTAAAATTTTGAGTATTGTAGGAGAAGCATTGGCAGTCCAGAAGAGGGGGGCAAGTGTTTTTTTTTTTTTTTTTTTTTTAAAAAAAAAAAAAACATAGTCAGTCATGCAATTTTTGTTGGTGAAACAAGATTTTATGAAAAAAAACTTTTCTTGGTCCTAAGAACAACAGTGGAAACTAAACCCCCCCCCCCCCCCCAAAAAAAAATTACATGAGTCACCCATGCAACATATCAACAAGTGAACCAAAAAAAAATCTAAGCACGGTGTGGTAAACCAATCAGACTCATTTTATATTATTAATTATTATTCTTTTATAAAATTAAAGTCAAAAAAATAAATTCCAAACCCCTCATAAACTATACTCTGAACTCAAACCAACCTGAAAAACCAAATCAATCACCAGATAACCCCCTTCAACCATATCAACACCTGTCACAAAAACACCCAAAACCTGGCACAGACTGGATTATGTCACATTTATTAATAAAAAGTCTTAAATGAATATATAATCAAAAAAGATTATGCTTAAAATAACCACACAACAAAACAACATACCCCATACCAGCAGGACTTAAACCATATCAGTACCAATGTTAAACTACAACAAGTACTATAAAAACAAGTTAAACTACTTTTCTGGAACCTTCGCCACCAGATAAGGCCTCTGAAGCGTCCTCTAAAGCACTCTGATACTCAGCTTGCCACCATTCTAACCATACAACACACACACATGCACCAACAGAAGTAGGGGCTCATGCAGCCAAGTATATCTCAATTCTAACCAACCAGCAATAACAACTCAGTACAAATGAGTTTTCTGGAGCTTTCACCACCAGATAAGAGCTATGAAGCGTTCTCTCAAGTACTCTGATACTCAGTTTGCCACCATTCCAACCATACAACACACACACACGCACCAACAGAAGTAGGGGCTCATGCAGCCAAGTATATCTCAATTCTCACCAACCAGCAATAACAACTCAGTGCACATGCCTTTTTGGGAACTTTCACCACCAGATAAGAGCTAAGAAGCGTCCTCTCAAGCACTCTGATACTCAGTTTTCCACCATTCCAACCATACAACACACACACACACGCACCAACAGAAGTAGGGGCTAATGCAGCCAAGAATATCTCAATTCTCACCAACCAACAATAACAACTCAGTACGCATGACTTTTCTGGAACTTTCACCACCAGATAAGCCCTCTGAAGCGTCCTCTAAAGCACTCTGATACTCAGTTTGGCACCATTAAAACCATAAAACACCCACACATGCGCCAACAGAAGTAGGGGCTCATGCAGCCAAGTATATCTCAATTCTCATCAACCAGCAATAACAAATCAGTGCAAATACCTTTTCTGGAACTTTAACCACCAGATAAGCCCTCTGAAGCTTCCTCTCGAGCACTCTGATCCTCAGTTTTTCACCATATCAACCACACAGCACCTACAAGCCACACTCTCAAGCTACCCAAGGGGGCATGCAGTAAAACAGCATACCTCATATATCTACAACTAATTCCATTGTAACAGCATGCAGGTAGTTCCTGCAACATTTTATACATGATAATGGCTCAGAAGCTTCCTAAAAAACACCCAGCACATGAATTCCCACCATCAAACCCATGCAGGTCACACCATTCAAGCTACCAAAGAGGGCTTGAAGCTGCCAAGCATGTTTCATGCTTTTCCCAACCAGCAAAATTAACTCAAGCTGCAGGGAACTTCTGCATAAATTTTTTATAAAAGATAAGCACTCAGAAGCGTCCATATCACACCATTCTTATATCTTATCTCATATCTTATCCTGACTATCAAAAATTAAACTAAAAAATACAGTTATCTCTCAGTCTGATTTACACGTTTTCTCACCAGAATGATTTGTCTCATGTAACCGTACCCTCCTGTGCTTCAACAGTGCAGAGAGAGGCTCAGAACCGCACTCAGGGGAGCCCTGAGCATCCCCTGAAGAAGTATTTGTCAATTTAAGGGGGGCTCTTTTGCCCTATCCAAGTTGTCCAATATATGTCATCAGCCTCAGAGTATGGCATCAGCCCCCACCCACCCATAATATATGACCCCTAAGATCTATGGCCTCTGCCTGACCAGTACCAGCTTGTTAGTGAACCAGAATCAAGTGAAAAAGAAATAAAAGATCAAACACAAAATTATAATTGACCATTTGACCAAACCCCTGGTGCTTTTGAAGAAGGGTTCTTGAGAAAAGGCCTGATATTCAGCACCTATTTTTAAAAGGAAAACCCTTATTTTTGAGTAGTAATACTATAAAAAAGGAAGAGCACAACAGAACAACCAAAAAAGCTTCTTTTCTTCCCAGCTCCCTGTGGGAAAACCCATCCTTGGGTCCTCCTACTGGTTAAACACTTTTTAGTCAACCCTTAAATCCTTTAATTGGAATTGGAAAAATAATCAGGAAAAGTCAAACATTCTTGATTATTAATTGGTGGAAGCTTGCCAATAATCCAATCCAACCTGGAATAGTCTTGCAATTCCTAAAAATCTCTATTATTAAATAATCTAGGTCTGATTAGAGACCTATTTTAAGTCTCAAAGAAACCAGCCACTAATTAAAAAATTATTGTGCAGACTTATTATATTTCAGAAGGGCAGGCAATTCAAAATCACCTTAGCTTACCTCTATCTACTAAAGAGTAGTAGTAAACTAAATTCCCTTTCTAGTGACTGCCAGCAAGCTGTTTGATAAATAATCCCATTATCCTTTGGAGTCTCTACAATTGGTTTCCCAACAGTGGCCAATTTCCTTTGGAATGATTAGTTATTACCTATAAAAGAAGATATTTTTGTAAAATTAGCTCCTTTAACCTACCACAAATTTGGGAAACTAAAGGAAGAGATATCCACCAGATATTAAAGGACCTCAAGGACCAACTTAAAGGTTTTGAAGATAATAACCAAGGCGCAATTTCCTCAATAACCAGGATGGAGCAAGAACTGAAAGACAAACCCAAACCAACAAGTGGACCCCAAGAAAAACCAGAGGAAGACCAGAAGAGAATTCAGAATCAGCAAGAAATTGCATCAGAAATGAGAGAGAATCTTGCCAACATTTCCAAAGTCCTAAAACAAATCCTTGAAGAAAGAACAGCACAAGGCATCCCAGAAACCCCTTATACTCAACAAAGAACCAGATTTCAGACCTCCACCCCAAGATCACCATTTGGAAGAATGCAAACAAGGACCATGGAAGAATCAGAAACCCCCTCCATTAGTCCAGGAATAAAAATATTTCCTCAACCTAGAGAGGAAAGAAGAGAAGCAATAAGGAGCCAGTACACTGAAAGAATCCCAGCCAGAGCACCAGCCCAGGATAATTCAATTATCAAGAAGGATGAACAAAATGGAGTATTATTAGATGGAAAAAAGGTAGATATTGAATTTGATGGAACAGAGGTGGAACAGTTCATTAAAAGAATTGAGAAACTGGCTAGAATTCAGAAGGCAGGAGGAATAGATATAGTTTTGAAACTAATCTTTCTAGTACAAGACAAAAAGATTAGGGAATCTATTGAGGATATGGAAGGACATGAATATGGAGACTGGGACCTTTTGAAGAAGGAGTTGAAGAGGAAATGGGGCACAGCTACCCCCCTTAGAAGGTTTAATGAGGAATTCATACCTAGATTGCTCAGACTTACTCAAGATCAGGGAGGAATCAAGACAAAACAGGACTTTCAAAAGTTTATTGGTAATTATGAGGAGATGGTACTTTATTTCATTAGGATGGGGTATGACAACAACAACTGGGAAAGTGGAGAGAACCTATGGAAAGCCTTGTCCACTGATCTTAGGAGGGAGTTTAACAGAGAATTGGCCCATGCAGGTAGAATCAAGATTGCAAGGGATGGAAGATACATTCTCCCTGACCTGGAAACCTTGAAGGAATTTGTGGAAATGACTTTGGCATTATGGGATGTGGATGAAGAAGAAGCACCTAGACCGTACATCCAGAACCTAGTGGAACCTAAGAAAGAAGTCAAATTCCAGCCATCAGGAATGGATGAACTTTTAAAGATGAAAGAAGAAATCACCAAGCTTACCATGTCTTTAAATCAGAAGCAGGCACCACCACATCTTGAAAGGACCAACCAAGGAATGGCACCAAACTTCAGACCCCCAGTTACCAATGCAGGACCCAGATGGCCAGTCAGATGCAACTACTGCAAGGATGAGTTCCATACCCAGTTCACCTGTCCAGATCTCTCAGAGGACCTCAAGAACAGGAAAGTGTTCAAGCAAGGATCCAGTTTCTTCTTTCCAAATGGGGAACCAGTACCACTGAGTAGCCAGGAAACAGCCAGAGATCAAGTGAAGAATTTCTCAGAAAACCAAAAGAGCCTTAAGGTTGAAGAACCCCAGAAGAAGGAGGAATCATCCAATGTTGCAGAATTCTTGGAGATTGTAAATTGGGAAGCTTGGACACCACCAGAAGTAAATGTGAAGGAATCTCAAGTCCAATGGGGAATGAGGAAGTCCCAGAGATTGGCTGACAAGTCCCAGGGAAATCCCAAGCCAGTGAACCAAGACACCCCAGATCCAGAAAATGAACCTTCAGCACCAGACAAGGATGTTGGAGCCAGGAAAAGAAGAGTGAGTTATACAGGAGCATGGGTTGAGGATGATGGCCAGGACTCAGATGAAGAAGAAGACCCCCCAGAAGAACCTGTGAAAAAACCTGAAACTGAACCTGTGGAAGTGAACAAGGAAAGGTCAGAACCAGTATATACTGAAGGAGGAACCAAGATTGAAGAAAGCCTGAAGAAGAAAATATTAAAACAAAGCTTTAAACTTACCTTGGAGGAGCTCCTTTTAGTTGCACCAAAATTCTTCCAGCATCTAAAAGATATGACCCCCGAAGGAACCTTGGATTTGAAAGTCTCTAAATCATCAGCCAGCAAAAACAATAGGAGGATTAATGGATGTCAAAACAATTTTGAAGACTATTCTGATGAAGAATACCCATGTTCCATTGGCAACAATCTCACTTATGCTTGTCCATTGGTATTCATAGACATTTGGATCAAAGGAAAGAAGATAAAGGCCCTGGTGGATACTGGTGCTGAATTAAATGTCATACCTGAAAATGTGGAAATACAGGCAGGCTTGGTGTCCAGGGAATTACTCATGAGGGTTACAGGAATTGGAGGCCAATCAACTCCACTAATTGGTTTGGCTGAAATAACAATGTTTGAGATAACTCCTGGGGAACCCAAATCTGCTCACTTCTTCATAGCCAAAAGATCAATGCATACAGTGCTGGGAAGACCCTTCTTGGTGGATCATAAAGTCAGGCTGGAATTATCCAAACATAAAGGAGAAGTCTTAAGATATGAAATAGCAGAAGGGGAGAGGTTATGCATCCCAATCTGTTCACCAATTCAAGCAGGATGGCAGGTGACTCCACCAAGAAGACCAATGGGGATGAATAGCATCACAGAAAATCTAGAGACCAAAGGATACCAGGAAGAAGATTGGACCAGTGGACAGGATATACCTGAAATAAACTTGGAAGGCTTACCAGATCCTTGGGAAAATAATATTCTCACCCCATCAATCTATTCAGAAGAACCAATTGACAGGATTTGGAATGATATCCTTTTTAAAATGGATGCTGAAGAGAAATATGAAAATTTCCAAAGATTTTTTGGAGGATTCTGGACCAACCTGGAAGACATGGAGGGAGAAAACTGGGAGGAGTTACCTGGAGCAGGCTTGGAAAACTCTGAATTTATTGAGTGACTCAATAACCAAGCCACTAATGTTCTTCTGATTGATGGGGATTGGCCATCCCATTATGGGAAAGTTCCTTGGGTCATCAGGTACAGCTTGTACTATGGCAAAGAATGGGCTAAGGATTGGATAAAATGTTTGGTTGTAATGTACCAGGTAATACCAGACCATATAAGGTGGTCAGGGTGCCTGGAGGAGTAAGTCCTTATCTCTACTTGATTTGATTGATAAAGAATTAAGCCTCCAGTTTCCTTTGGTGAGCTGAGGGAAAGGGTGGGCAGTAACACCACTGTAATATTTGTTGTAAGTTTTTCACATTGAAGCTGATTTCATTTCCACAAGAAGAATAAATATCTATATACTGAAAAAGAAAAAGAAAGAGGTATCAGCAATCTTTTTTACCCTTTTTTTATTTTCAAAAAAAAGAGAAAAAGAATATACTCACCACCTTTTTAGGATCAAATCTTTCTCCTATCATCAATCATACAAAACCCATCAAGATTCAAAAAAAAAAGGGGGGGAGCCAAATTGGATCAACAACAACACCAAGAGCCATGCACCATTCAAACGGGAGGCTCAATCTTTCAATCAATCAATCAACCTCCCAAGCAACTTCTGATCATCTACAAGCCAATTGATTGCATCTATTGTTGCAACCCTTAACAGCTTCTCCCTCTGACCCACGTTTCCCTGCAATCAAGGTGATTGCAATTGCGGTTTTTTTGCAAATCGCCGCCGTCAAATGTGGGCATATAAAAAGAGAGGGGGAGTTATTAGCGGTATTCTTGGAACTGTCCAAAAAAAAAAAAAAAAAAGAAGAGATGCACCATAGATTCAACCGCGTCGCTCCTCATCACTTTGAACCAAAAAAAGAAATGATATTAAAATGATAATAATAATAATAAAAAAAAAGAGAAGCTCAACTTGGACCAAAGAGCGCAAGCACGTGCTTGGCTTCATACAAACAGGCGTATAGGTCTTCCAGCCTTAACCCTCCAGACCTAATGTTCCCGGCGCGGCATTGGAGAAAAATGGCTGTGGAGCAAGCAAGGTTGCCTAAAAACACCAATGGCTCCCCTTCAAAGGGCAAGCACGGCTGGTCGTTGGAGGTTGAGCCAGGGTGCAATTGGGCTGGGAGGTTTGACCAATGCGGCACAAATGATCATCAAAAAAAAGGGAACAAGTTAGTATAGATAGCGAAGAAGGAAGGAACAAGCAAAACAAGCGGACCAATAGGGGTTGGCCTCTTGGCCATTGTTGTGGATATTATTGGCCGGAATAGCCATCTTGGCGGGATGACCATTGGTTGGTTGGCCGGGCCACCCAAACAATCTTCACAATAGCGCCGGAGGTTCTGAATCAAGTTGCAGTTCTGGGATGGGGGCAGGAGCACTTGGAAGCAGGGCCCCAGGGAGCCGCAGATAGATGACTATGTTGGAAGGGGGACTTGGCATGCTCAGGGCTTAGAACAATGGCCAACAATTTTTTTTCTTTGATGAAGGAGGAGGGAGGGATGCCATTCCCAAACCCCCCTTTTTTAACCTCAACAATCAAGGAGACATTGCTCCACCAATCACCAGTGCAACCCACCACTTGCCAGAGCCAGCAATCAGGGAACACAACACCACCAGCCCCAGGAGGCCTTATCAATACCACTACCACCCCCAAACAAGCTTATCAGAGCCCAAATTGGACTCCAAGTTTGAAATAAAGAATCAAGTCAGCGCTTGCTTCTGCTTCAACACCATGAAGGCCTATGCACAAACTCAAGCTAAATAAACAACATTGCTGCTAAGCGCAACAACCCTCCTGTCCTATTTGATTGCGTGACCATGCGGGTCCCCTGAAAGACTTGAAACTGCAGAGTTTGCCAAACACCTTTTTGTTTGCTCAAACGCTCACAAAGGTCCTCTGCAAGACCTAGAACTGCAGAAGTCACTTAGGATTTTTTTCCTATCTCAAGGTTGCATCCAGGTCCCCTGCATGACCTAAAACTGCAGATTAGCTCTCAAGACCCATCCTTGCCTTAAAGTTATATTTACCAGGGTCCCCTGCATGACCTAAAACTGCAGATTAGATCTCAAGACCTATCTTTTCTTTAAACTAAAATTTTTACCAGGGTCCCTGCAAGACCTCAAACTGCAGACAAGCCCAGACGTGTTCCAAAAAAAAAAAAAAAAAAAAAAAAAAAAAAGGAGAAGGGAGTGATAACAAAAAAAAGTGATTAATTGAATAATAAACAAAAACATTAAAATGGTAAAAATAATAGAAATAATAAACAAATGCTTAGAAAGAATAAATAAATAAATAAAATAAATAAATAATAAAAAAAACCTCTTAGAAAACCACCAACAGCCCACCATGGACCTCCAGGCAATGGCAGCCAAATACAAATTGGTAGAAAATAAAATTAGACCAGTCAACCAGCCCATCCCTCAAGATCTCAACCCCCCACTCAAAAGACCACCTCTGTCCAGGGACCCTTACCAAACACCCCTGACACCATACCCCCCGGAATTCAAGCCAACACCTAGGATAACTCTGGAAAGGTTGAAGATGATCAACCTAGGACCAGAAGGATGGCTCAAATCAGAAGAAATAAAACTTCTTCAACATGTAATGACCTTGAGAGAAAAGGCTGTTGCTTTCACAGAAGAAGAAAGGGGACTGTTAAAACACTCTTATGGACTCCCTTACAAAATACCCACCATACCCCATGAAACTTGGCAGAAGAGACCCATCCCAATACACCAAGCTGTCAGACAAGCCTTTAAAGAACTGGTAAGGAAAAGGATCAGCTCGGGAATTTATGAACAATCCACCTCCAGCTACTCCAGCCCAGTCTTCCCTGTAGCAAAATCAAATGGAAAGCTCAGGATAGTGCATGACCTCCAACCATTGAACAAAGTTACCATCAAGGATGCTGGGCTGCCACCAAAGATAGAAGAATTTGTAGAATCCTTCTCTGGGAGGGCCTGCTATGGGCTTGGAGATATCATGGGAGGATATGATGAAAGAGAACTAGAAAAAACCTCAAGACCAATGACTACCTTTGAGACTACCTTGGGAATATTACAGCTCACCAGACTACCTCAGGGGGGCACCAACTCAGTAGCAGTTTACCAAGCTCAAATGACCTGGATTCTCCAAGAAGAAATACCAGAACATGTTGGAATATTCATAGATGATGGAGGGATCAAGGGCCCCAGATCAAGATATCAAGAAGAAACTCTAGAAGAAAACCCCAAAATAAGGAGGTTTATCTGGGAGTATTCCATAACCTTGGAAAGGGTACTATTCAGGATTGAGGAGGCTGGACTCACCATCTCAGGGGAGAAGTTCTCCTGCTGTTTCCCTGCACTAAACATAGTAGGGCATGTGGTATCTCAAGAAGGGAGGAAGGTAGCAGAACAGAAAGTAAACAAGATTCAAAGCTGCCCTCAACCAAGGAGCAATAAAGAAGCAAGGGGCTTTTTGGGACTTTGTTCCTATGTCAGGATGTTCATCAAGAATTACTCTGCCCTATCAGCACCCATCAGGAGATTGACTTGGAAAGATGTGGAATTTAAGTGGGATGCAACTAGTGAGGAGGCCTTTTTCCTTCTCAAGAAAATAGTGGGAGAAGATATAATGCTCAAAGGCCTTGACTATGGTCCAGGGGCTGGAAAAATTATATTAGCAGTAGACTCAAGTTACTTAGCAGCTGGGGCAGTACTAATTCAGGAAGATCAACAGGGGAGGCCAAGGCCAGTCTATTATGAATCAGTTGGATTCTCAAAAACAGACAAAAGTACTCCCAGTCCAAGCTGGAATTATGTGGGGTTGCCAAATTACTCAAAAAGCTCCAAAAAACTTTATGGGGCCAGCACTTTGAACTTAAAGTGGATGCCAAATCCCTCATAGAAATGATTAACACCCCTAGCCTACCCAGTGCCCCCATGACCAGATGGGTTGCATTTATCCAGCTATTCTCCTTTGAACTGGTCCATAGACCAGGGAAGACTTTCACAATGCCTGACAGTCTATCTAGAAGACCAGAAGACCCAGAAGAGAGTCAAAATGACTTTGATGAAGACAAAGAATGGATTACCCCACACCCAGGGCTAGGGATAAAGCAAGTAAATATTATTGAAGAACAGAATGTAAACTTGGTCCAAAAAGGGTTCTGGAAAAACATGAAGGAGTTTCTAGGGACTTTGAAAAGGCCTGAAGATATCACTGACAAGGAATTCCAGAAAATCAAAAGAAGGTCACCAAACTTCTACCTGGAGGAGGGAAAACTGAAAAGAAGAGGGATCTGGGGTCCCCAGCTTGTGGTCTCAACAGAAGAAGAAATAAAGAAAATACTAAAAAACCTGCATGAAGACATGGGACACAGGGGAACTGGAGAAACGTATAGGAGGGTCAAACTCAGATTTTGGTGGGAAGGAATGAAGAAAAGTATCAGTAAATGGGTTCAATCCTGTGAAGCATGCCAAAAGAGAAGCAAGCTCCAGCAAAAAGAAGAGGGAAAATCTTCTATATAAAATACCCTGTTCCAAAGAGTGGGGATGGATGCAGTCCATGTGAAGGCAGGAAAGTGGAAATACTTGGTGGTGGCCAGAGATGACTTCTCAGGTTGGGCAGAAACTGTGGGACTTACAAGCCTGAATTCAAGGAGCATAGCTACTTGGTTTGTGTCTGAATGGATATACAGGTATGAGATCCCCAAGGAAGTAACAGTGGATGGAGGGGGATAATTCAAGAAAGAGCTCAAGTTGGCAATGAGGAAAGTTGGTACTAAGCTCAGAATAGTAACCCCATATTATCCAGAGGCTCAGGGAATGATAGAAAGAGGAAACAAAGAAATTAAAGATGCATTGGTTAAAATGTGTGGGGAAAATGGCTCCAAGTGGAAAGAGTACCTCCCATTGGTAACTTTTGCTGAAAGGATCTCCACCAAGAGGACAACAGGATTCTCCCCATTTGAACTGAAATATGGCCAACCAGCAGTACTCCGAATTGATCTGGAAATGGAAACCTACCTTGGAATTGACTGGGACCAAGTACAAACTACCTTGGATCTCTTGGAGGCAAGGGCAGAGCAACTGGCTAGGAAGGAAGAGAACATCAAAAAAGCTAAGAAAAAACTGCAACAATCAAGGGAACTGTCAATCAAATACTGGGATAGAAGGCTATCTCATAGAATAAGGGAACCTCTAAAGCAAGGAGACTTGGTATTGGTATACAACAGAACTGGAATCCCAGTGGGGGATATTCTTCAAGAATAGATGGAATGGACCCTACAGGGTAGTAAAACAAATTAATGAAGGACCTTATATACTGGAAGAACTGGATGGTACAAAACTCTCAAGGAGGTTTGCAGCAAGCCAGGTAAAGAAATTTTACAGCAAGGGAATTCCTACAGAGGAAGAAGAAGGAAATTCAAGTTCAGGTGAGGAAGAAGGGGAAGAGGATCAAGAAAAGTAACTCAAAAAAAATTAGGTTTCCTTTGACATAAGATCCCAGAAAATGAGCCTAGGTAGCTTATAATTTTTGAATTATCAAGAGGAATTAGGTCCTTGGTAAGACCTTAAACTTCCTAAGATAAACTAAACTAAACTATACAAAAAATTCTTATATAAGAAAAAAGTTATCCTTTACTAAGGATTTGATGCTCAGTATGGAAGTCTTGGGACCAAGGAATAAAGAAATACTATGAAGAAAGAAGGGCCTGAAGATATCAACAATAGTTTAAATCCAAATTGGATCCAGTTTAAGATTTAAGAAGTATCAAGGTAGCAAGGAAAGATAGAAAAATTAGTCTTTGGCCAGAAAATCAAGAATGAAGAAATTATAGTAGGCATCTGAGGAAAAGGTATCTATGAAGTTTGGATAGATGAAAACAGGGTAAATATACAGTAATGGATGATCGGTTTAAACCAGAAAAAAAAATAAAATTCTGTCTTTATCCAGGAAGGACCATACAAAGAATATGGAGAGGGGAAAAGAAGACAAAGGAAAAAAGAGGAAATATAATCTGTACTTACCCATCCAGACCCATAAAAGAACATGGGGTAGGGAATATCAAGACAGAAACCAGAAAAATTAATTGAAGAGAATCAATAACCATACACAAGATATATAAAGAGGCCTGTCTTTTCCCAAATGAAATCAACTATAATTTAAAAATCTAGGAAGAAGAAAGAAGATTATTTAGAAGTTTTGAATTGCTACAAGGATTACAACAAGATGAATGAAGAAGATATAACTTAGAAATAAACCATCAAGATTTGACAGGAACAACTGGAGCACATAGGAATTTTTTTGGATCTTTTGATCCCATTACTTTGACTATATCTGAACAATTAATGAACTAAGAAAGAATAATGATAAAAGAAATTAATCAAAATGATTAAGCCAAACATTAAAAGGAGGAAGAAGGAGGAGGAGTCTGATGTCTATATGTGGAAATGCTGTGGACAGAATTAAGTCTGGAGGGGGATGTGGTAAACCAAACCTGTCCTATAGCCATCAGAATCATTTCATCTTATTAATTATTATTCTTTTATCAAATTAAAGTAAAAAAAAAATAAATTCAAAACCCCTCATAAACTATACTCTGAACTCAAACCAACCTGAAAAACCAAATCAATCACCAGATAACCCCCTTCAACCATATCAACACCTGTCACAAAAACAACCCAACACCTGGAACAGACTGGATTATGTCACATGTATTAATAAAAAGTCTTAAACAAATATATAATCAAAAAAGATTATGCTTAAAATAACCACACAACAAAACAACATACCCCATACCAGCAGGACTTAAACCATATCAGTACCAATGTTACACTACAACCAGTACTATGAAAACAAGTTACACTACTTTTCTGGAACCTTCACCACCAGATAAGGCCTCTGAAGCGTCCTCTAAAGCACTCTGATACTCAGCTTGCCAACATTCTAACCATACAACACACACACATGCACCAACAGAAGTAGGGGCTCATGCAGCCAAGTATATCTCAATTCTCACCAACAAGCAATAAAAACTCAGTACACATGACTTTTCTGGAACTTTCACAAGCAGATAAGAGCTATGAAGCATCCTCTCTAGCACTCTGATACTCAGTTTGCCACCATTCCAACCATACAACACACACACGCACCAACAGAAGTAGGGGCTCATGCAGCCAAGTATATCTCAATTCTCACCAACCAACAACAACAACTCAGTAAACATGACTTTTCTGGAACTTTCACCACCAGATAAGCCCTCTGAAGCGTCCTCTTAAGCACTCTGATACTCAGTTTGGCACCATTCAAACCATACAACACACACACATGCACCAACAGAAGTAGGGGCTCATGCAGCCAAGTATATCTCAATTCTCATCAACCAGCAATAACAACTCAGTGCACATGCCTTTTCTGGAACTTTCACCACCAGATAAGAGCTATGAAGCGTCCTCTCAAGCACTCTGATACTCATTTTGTCACCATATCAACCACACAGCACCTACAAGCCACACTCTCAAGCTACCCAAGGGGGCATGCAGTAAAACAGCATACCTAATATATCTACAACTAATTCCATTGTAACAGCATGCAGGTAGTTCATGAAACATTTTAAACATTATAAGGGCTCAGAAGCGTCCTACAAAACACCCAGCACATTCTTTTCCACCACCAAACCCATGCAGGTCACACCATGCAAGCTACCAAAGAGGGCTTGCAGCTGCCAACATGTTTCATGCTTTTCCCAACCAGCAAAATTAACTCAAGCTGCAGGGAACTTCTGCATAAAATTTTTTGTACAAGTTTAGCACTCAGAAGCGTCCATATCACACCATTCTTATCTCTTATCTCATATCTTATCCTGAATATCAAAAATTAAAATAAAAAATACAGTTATCTCTCAGTCTGATTTACACGTTTTCTCACCAGAATGATTTGTCTCATGTAACTGTACCCTCCTGTGCTTCAACAGTGCAGAGAGAGGCTCAGAACCGCACTCAGGGGAACCCTGAGCATCCCCTGAGGAAGTATTTGTCCATTTAAGGGGGGCTCTTTTGCCCTATCCAAGTTGTCCAATATATGTCATCAGCCTCAGAGTATGGCATCAGCCCCCACCCATGATATATGAACCCTAAGATTTATGGCCTTTGCCTGATCAGTACCAGCTTGTTAGTGAACCAGAATCAATTGAAAAATATTTAAAAGATCAAACTAAAAATTATCATTGACCATTTTACCAAACCCCTGGTGCTTTTGAAGAAGGGTTCTTGAGAAAAGGCCTGATATTCAGCCCCTATTTTTAAAAGGAAAACCCTTATTTTTGATTAGTAATACTATAAAAAAGGAAGAGCACAACAGAACAACCAAAAAAGCTTCTTTTCTTCCCAGCTCCCTGTGGGAAAACCCATCTTTTGGTCCTCCTACTGGTTAAACACTTTTTAGTCAACCCTTAAATCCTTTAATTGGAATTGGAAAAATAATCAGGAAAAGTCAAACATTCTTGATTGTTAATTGGTGGAAGCTTGCCAATAATGCAATCCAACCTGGAATAGTATTTCAATTCCTAAAAATCTCTATTAATATAAAATCTAGGTCTGATTAGAGACCTATTTTAATTCTCAAAGAAACCAGCCACTAATTAAAAAAATTATTGTGCAGACTTATTATAGTTCAGAAGGGCATGCAACTCAAAACCACATTAGCTTACCTCTATCTACTAAAGAGTAGTAGTAAACTGATTTCCCCTTCTAGTGACTTCCAGAAAGCTATTTGCTAAATAATCCCATTATCCCTTGGAGTCTCTACAACGGGGTTGATATTAACTTGGGAGGAATGAGATCCAGCTAGGGATGATGGTGGATTGGAACCAGGAATGATTGAGTGATATTTATGGTAATGGTGATGATATTGATGACATTGAATAGTCAAGATAGAGCCTGTAAAACAAGATTTTGTGTTTAATGGCTTGGTGGAAGCAACAAGCAGATTGGGGGGGAGTATGATTGTGAGAGGAGGTAGGCCCATATGGAAGGATGAATTTTGTAGATTGATCTGAGAAAGATTGAATGTTGGTAATTTGGAGTTTTTAGAGACCATGAATGACTGGAGCAACAGCAGGATTAAATGCAGGTTGATGGAAATCAATTTTGGTGATCCTGTAGAATGTGTGGCAGCCAACAATGCAGGTTGAATGACATGGAAATCAAAGGTATGAACCAAAAAAGATGGTCAATGGCTAGGATTTGAGGAAGAGCTGAAGACACCTTGAGAAAATGAGTGGTACTTGTCCTTTGGGTCTCAGTACCAACACAAGCTAGATAGACGTGTGAGAGGGTGTTGGAGTGTAAGGATTCTCTCCTGACAAACTCTGAGACACTGTGGATAAAAGAGGATAATACCCCTCAGAGTTGCTCTTAGATTTGGAATTTAATGGTCCCTTGCCTCTGTAAGGAGTGGAACACACCTTTCAACCAACAATAAGAGAGAGAGAGAGAGAGAGAGAAAAGATGAGAGATGATGAGTTCCTTCCTTTCATCCAAAATCTGGTGGCCTGATGCTCTCATGCCCCTCTACAACTCAGAGTTGAGAGACAGGCTTTGAGTACTCTCTCTCAGCCCTAACCTAGATACAAGTGCAACCATGGCCCAACAACCGCAAGAAGAAAAATGCAAGACAGAAACCCTAGCCTAACCCTATCCCATATCCTTCCATCTTCCAATTCCCACATGCCATCATGTCCATCTGGTTTGTCCTTCTCATGACACAGCCCTTGAACCGGGCCCTACTTAGAGCCCCCTGCCTGTCTGTATCCACCAAAAATTCCATATTCAAATCTCTGGAGTTTGCAAAATGGTCCCTGCTTATGCTCACAAGGACTTCCCCATTCCCCCCATGTAACCTGCCACACCCAATGCTGAGCCAACTGCACCGCTTCTGATGAGATTGCAGCTGTTGCTGCTGAGCCACCATGCTCCCAAATGCTGAGACAGCTTGGGCCCAATAATGAGCGTACAGCCTACAATGCAGTTTCCAATTTGTGGCTATAAAATTTCACCACAAAGCAAAAGTTAGAGATCATCTTAAAGTGATCAGAAATTTGAACACCAATCTTAGGTTAAGCTTGTCTCCTCTGAAGACTAATCATAACAAACTTGAGCTCCTGTTGGACTCAAGTGTGAAGTTTTAAGCTTGAGTTGATTGGTGTATTGGGTTTGATGATGATTTTGATAAAGTTGAATTCACTCTTCAGAAAATCAAACCAATAGTATTGTCCCAAATTTTTAAAGAAAATCACCACAAGATCATTACCAATCAAGAACTTCTTAGCTAGGATATGATCCAGTCCAAAAGGTTGTTCCTCTTGAGTTTTAGGAATGAGGGTAGTGAGATGAAAAAAGATCTGAGTGATATGATCACCCCACATATAAGAAAACTTGCTGTTTGTATTTTTATTAGAATCCAATCCACCAGTATTATAATGTTTGCATCCTTTCAATCAAACCAAATAACTGAGTGTGATAAAAACATTGATATAAGCTGTTGAACCTTTGCAATTGGCCAGGATCTCTTGTTTTTTCTTCTGAGCAGGACAAACATAAATTATTCCAATCTTGTGAAAATCAACTACAGGTAGATACTCAATCATTTTGACTGCTCTTTGAAAGTGAGCCTGATTGGGTACTTTCATTGGTAAAAAGTGATGAGAATTGGATGATGGATCCAATATACCATGAATTAATTGATCCCCAAATGGGAAGATTTGGAGGGCAAAAAAACTTGGTTCAATGGATAGGTTCAATGTTTTTAGGGTTTAGTTGAGCTTGGTGGTATTCTGCAATGGCATCAAGAAGGAATTCTTTGTTGAATTTGTGTCTTGAAAGTTTGGGTGATGATTGGTATGCAATTGAGTGAGTTGAGAAGATAGGAAAGGAGGACTCAACTTGGAAGAATTGAATTAGAATGGGTTCTTTTGATGAGGATGCAGTATACTAAAGCTGGCTAGTTTGTGTTGAAAATTGGATGATGAAATATTGGTGGTGTGGATGGGTGTTTTGCTCACCATGAATGGTGGATGATTGATGCTGAATAAATGGCTGATTTGAGGTTTTAAATATTCCAATTCCATGAAACACACCATTTTGAAATCCACAATTTAGGGGGTATGTGTATTTCAGAAATCAGCTATTAAAAATGGCGGGTTTGGTCAAAACATTTTTGGGTATCTAATGGCAGGTTTTCTAACTCTAATATGCCATAATATTCAAAACCAGATGGGTCTCTGCTAGTTAAGTACTGAGAGATCTTCTTGAAATTATTGGCTGATCCTTTTGGTCATGCTCTTACTTTGGATATTTGAGTGGAATTGGGCTCTTGAATCGGAGTAAGTTGATATCTTCCACTGTATAGCTTCTTGCTTTCACCCAGATAATATAGCTGTTCTCCAGGTGGCAAATTGCTGAATTATTCAAACAGTTCAGTGAAATATAGCTTTTAATCAATTTATTTGGTTGGAAATTCAAGGTTTTCTGATTTTTCAGTTGCATCAGGCTCCAGATTTAACTGGAGAAAGAAAAATAAAAATAAATCATGAAATTATTAATTTGAGCTTGAATCCAAAAAAAAAGAAAAAAAAATAATGATAAGGGAGTTTTGAAATCCCATTGAGGATGAAAATATTCAATTTGGAAGAGTTCACCCTTTCTGATAGCCAATTTGACTTTGTGAATACATGGTATACCCATGTAAGAATAGTAATCACAGTTGTTGCAATTGGTGGAACATTCAGGAACTTGATGAAATGAATGAATGGATTTGAGGGCATAGTGGCTGATTTTTCCAGATAGATGATACACACATTGATTTAGACCAATGAGATGCTTGAATTCTTTATGAGAGGCTTCAATGGCTCTCTCATGGGTTTGAATGGTGATTGAACTGTAAAATTTTTGAACTATATTATAGAAAGAGCCAATAAAAGAATTGATGAATCTTTTAATGTAGGATTGAGGACCTTCTATTCTTGATTTTATTGTGTTTCCAAACTTGAATTTTTTTTTTCCAAATAGGAGAAACATTTTATTTTTAGAGGAATACAGTTCTCAAGAAGGTAGTCAGAAGTTGGAGCATTCCAGACAAAAGAAATTTTGGTAAGGGTTGTATAAGAGAGTTGAGAATTTTCAATGGGGAACTTTAGCTTTGGTTAAATTTTGAACCATCTGCTGTTTCTTCTCTTGGATTCTTCTGTGGATGGGATAAGTGGAAGGATAATTGGAAGGTGGATGGTTGTGGTCTGGAAATATAACCTTTACCAGCAAGACACCCAATCTTTTGGATAATTGCCTGATAATCTGAAAGGAAAATTGGTCTTTCTTGATTTTTTCAAATTGGTGGTATCTTTTCTGGGTTTATACTCCCCAGATTTATCAAATTTATAATTATAGGTATACTTCTTGCAATTGGATAATCTGTTAGATATGGCATATCTATGAGACTTTGCCCATGATTGGATAGCTTAAACCAGCTCCTCCTTTTGATTATATGATAACTCAGGAGGGGGGCCAGAGCAGTGGAATTGGGAGTGTGAGTAGATGAAGAAGAAGCAAGGGGAGTTGAATCACTAGTTTGATTAGATGGATGATTGAGGATGGGAGTTTGATTAGATGAGATAGATGAGGATGGGCCTGGTAAAAAATTTCTGAAAAGTGGGTGGATTTTTTCTTGAGCCATTTAAAAAAGAAATTTTCTTTGTAAAAAATGAAGTGAAGATTGGAGTTGATATTTGAGAAAAATATTCAGAGGAGTGTGAGTGAAAAAAGGTATTCATAGACTTGATATAAGAGGAAAAAGTGTTTTTTGAAAGTATCTGGAGTGTTGATTTGTTTTTTTTGAGGAGTGGTGATGGATTATGAGTGGTTTGTGGTGTGGTGTGGTGATGAGTAGTGTGGTATGGTGTGGTTTTGTGTTGTTTTGTGTTGTGTGGTATGGTGTGGTGTGGTATGATATGGTCATAGGGTGGTGTGATGGGGGGTGATTCAGAGTGGAAGAGGTCAAGGGGGTGGTTTATAAGATAATTGGAGCGCTCCAAGATGGTTGGAGTTCCCAGGAAAAAATTTTCAGTCATATTGAATTTATGCATGTGGAAGGGCTCAAAGAAGAGTCCCAGAATCAAAAAGGGGTTTATTATGATGCTTTTTTTGGTTTGGTTTTTGGGACACAAATAGTTCCTCAAAAATTACCAAAAAGGATTTTTGGAAGGCTTCAGGTAATTTCTATAAATCTGTTGAGTTGATAGCCATCTCCCACCAAATAAAACCATTCCTCCCCAGTTTCAACACTCCAAATCCAAGCTCTTCCTTACCCTAGCTGCCTCATTGTTCTTGTCCCGGATGCCCGCACATTTCAATTCCTTGACTTCCTCTGCTCCTTCCCTCTGACTCTCATCCACCTCTCCTGACTCCAAACTCCAGCTCTCAATCTCCTTCCTTCCACTCCTCAATACTTTCTCCTGCTTCCCCGGCTCTCACTCTCCCATTCCATCCTGCTTCCACTTTCTGTGATCCCTATATCTACCTTCCCTCATTGTAATCCATTGTCATTTCCTCAAACCCTCAACCAACCTCAATCTCATCTGCGGCCATCCTGGATTTAGGTCCCATAAAATCAACGGCTCTCAACCATTGTTTCCTGTTTAGCTGTGAGGCACATTGTCCCTTACCATTCCTCATTGATAAACACTCTGACATTCTATTTCCAGTCTCCTGCCTCTTGCCTCCTTGATTCATCTGTTCTCTATACTTCACTCCTCTTCTGGTCAATCCTTGTTCCTAATCACCTCTCATCTTGCCTCCCATGGGAAGACTTATAAATTAATCCCATCTCATTATCTTCCTTGTGTTTCTCAATTCTCATTTGTTTTCTTTCTCTTAAGAATCTGCTGGTCTTACCTTAAAATAAAACCCTTAATATTTCAAAATCTGCAGCTTCAAATATTTCAGATCATCATTATTTTTTCCAGGAAAAAAAATCAAAAGAGGATAATTAAAGAGATAACCCCCTTTTCTTTTGAATTATGTTCATTGTCATTTATAAATTGAGGGTTAAAAAATGTAACAAGCAGTCATAAAAATTCTTATTTGAGTCTTTGAATTATATTCTAAAGTTATTTTTAAAAAAAATTGCAGAAATTTTGATGCCAGATGTAAAAGAGAAAAATTGCAATAGATGTGTTAATTTGAAGTGTTTTTGCATTGGATTCAGTTTTTAGAGGCCCAGGATACAACCAAAAATTCTGAAAAAAAAAGAAAAACGCTCTTCAGTAGTTGTGCTGAATTTCTAAAAGCTTGAATCAAAAAAAAAAAATTGAAAAGGAAAAGAAAAGGATCCAAAAGTCTAATGAGAAAAGTGAATTTTTTGGTTTTTTGAAAGAATTTTTTAAGGTAAAATAATACACCCAAAAAATCTGAAAAAAAATATTGGAATTATATTTGACTTTTTTTCAATTTTTGATAGATTCAATAGCCAGAAAAATGAACTCCAAAGGAAAATAAAAGGATGCAAATTCCCAATGAGAAATTTATTTTTTTTTTTGATTTTTTTTGATTTCTGAAGGAAATTTTTAAGGTAAAAAGATACATCCAAAAAAACTGAAAAAAAATATTGGAAAGCTCTGTGAATTTTGCTAAAATTTATTATAACTGAAATAACCAAAAAAAAAAACAAAACAGTGGTAATAAAAATAGCCAAAATAAGGATCCAAAAACCCATGGAAAAATTGGTTTTTGCGGAATTTTTGAATCTTTTGATTCCATTTTTGGAGGGTTCTAATGCCTCAAAAACTACCTAAAACTTTTTTGGGGGGTCTTAAAACCCAGCTACGGGACTGTAGCATCATAATTAAAAAAATAAATTCTTGAAAGCATTGTGAAGTACAGTATTCATCCGTGTAGCAGCAAAGGCACACAATGGCACACAGACATAATATTTCATGAAATGAAGTATTTCTGGTCAGACAAAATTAATTCCATTTTTTATATTTTATTTTTTTAAATTTTTTCATTTTCATTTTCATTTTCATTTTTTTATTTATTCTTTATTTTTATTTTTTGGATTTGATTTTGATTTTGATTGTGTTTGTTTTTTTTGTTGTATTTTATACTTTTTTTTTGGAGATACATCACACGAGTAGAATTATTCCAAAATAGATAGATTTCATTTACCACATTAAAAAATCTCCCTGAAATATACAATGAACTGGTTTAGGTGAAAATAATTTTAAAATAAATTGGGTACTGTCTATTTTGTGAAAATTATTTCCTTCAAATATAAATCCTCTGATACCAACCTAATAAACAGTTTCTCATTAATTTCATATACAATAAATATGGAGTTAAGCACTTCTTCCTCTTTTTTAATTTTTAAACTGGAGGTCCACTTTTAGTAACTACTCAATATTGGATTGGTACTTCTCAATACATGATTCATGAAAAATCATATTGATAATAATTTTTTTCAAATAATTTTTTTTTCAAAACGCATAAATTCACTAGTCCCAGTCTCCTGCACCCAATTCAATGAGATTGGATTCAATATTCATCAGGTCTTGTAAGGTTAGGTCCAAATCTCCAACCTGGATGAAAATTTCAACTTATTTGAAAGGTTTTTTTAACCCACCTTGAAAACTATGATATTATCCTTGGGAAAACATGGATTAGATATCATAGAGCTAATTATTAAACTTTAAACAAAGGGATCCATTTTTGTTTGCCTTGATACAGGTTTTTTGAATATACATATATATGGTATTGCAAGCTTGTCTGGGCACACTCCCAAGTCCCGCTTGGCACAGTGCCCAGTGGGCTTGATTTCCACATCAGGTTGCGCTGCCAATCTTGGAACACAGCCAAGTTCTCCTTGGCCAAAGCCAAGCTGTTGGAACCCCCCCTCACTTTCTCCCCCCCTTGCTCCTCTCTTGGTCAATTAATCAATGATGATGATGGCAGTCTAGTCAATTGATACTGATTGGGTTGTTTTGAAGGGATGGAGATGGTAATATACATAGATCCCACAACAAAAGGGTGTACATATGTATCAACAGATGAAAGAAGCGCTGGAATTGGAATTCAATCAGAGAGGATACAGCAACAACAAGACAAGTTCCAATTTAATTGAAAAGGGAGGGAAAAAACCAGCTGTTCAACAGGAGAACAAAGACCAAGAAATAAATAAATAATAAAATTACCACCAATCATTTATTTTGGCCCAACACACCCAAACTTGGCTGTGTTCCAAGTTGTGCTTGGCTATGTGTCAAGCAGGCTTTAGGGGGTGCCATGAGGGCTTTAGGGGGTTCCCGGCGCACTTGAGCAAAAAACTGGTTAATTTGGGTGGGTGCCCAAACAAGCTTGATATACCATATAAAAAGTTGACTGTGATTTATATTTTATTTATCCAGAGAATTAAACTCAATTTTTTTTATATGGATACATCAAAAAATTTAAACCACAGGTCTTCAATTTTTTAAACTCCAACTTGGAAAATAATTAGGGTATCAATCTGAAGAGGGTTTATGAACCTCATGTTGGTAGATTTTAAATTTTAGAGCCATCAGAATTAATTTGTTTACAGGACTGTATTGGTTACTATTTATAAAATTTATTCATCAAAAAATATTCACTTCCTGCTGGAACCCCAATATTTTTTTCAAAAAATAAAGAAAAGGGGGATGGAAATTTTGTGATTCTTGTAGCCTCAATAAGATCAAACATTTCTACTACTTTAGTTCTTCTTTGGTATCTAGTATTTGAAGTAAGCTGAAAGTTGTTCTTTTTCCAAATTATTCCTGAAATAAGATTTTAAAGTATCAAATGTGAAGGAATAAAATGAATAGAACCACACATATAGAACAGATTTTTGAATATTCAAATTTTTTATACCATCTGGGTTAACTTAGATGCCGGAATAATTTCAAAATTTCATCAGATAGGTGTTGAGAGAGGTAGTTTCTATTTTATAATTTTTTCATATTGATGAATTCCTTCAAGCTTATTTTCCTCAAAAAATAAGATGCCCTCAAAAAAAAATTTCTAGGCTAAGCCTTCAAAAACCAAATGCATCATCTCATCAGTTTTTTAAAAAATCAATTTTCAGTTGAATTCTTGGGTTTTATTATTGATGAGAAGGGTATCTTCAGAAGAATAACTTTATTAATAAATGGAAAATACATATTAATCTCACTGTTTCACCAAAATTTCTGGGGTTTTAAATTTTTGATTGCAAATTATTTAAAAATATTTTCTAGCTTGATCTTACTCTTCACCTGAAAAAAAGAGGTCAAGTTAGCAAAATTTCTTGATTTCAAAAATTTCACAACCAAGCAAAAAATTCATTTGAAAAAAATTTATGTTTCAGAATTTTGAATTCAAAATTGAACATACCATTTAGAACAATTATTTTCAATAGGCTCTTTACAATCATGAAAGCCAGAATAAAACAGATTCATCCAGAATGTCTAATTTTAGTTCAATACTCTTCCAGATTTGGAAATAAATTGGGATCTATATGACATAAAACTGCAAGCAATTATTTGAGCCTTTGCAAATGGAGGAATTGGATGATATATAAATTCAAAAAAGTTACAGTATACTTTGACAGGAAGAATTTGAATTATATAACAGGTGCTGTGAATCTAACCTGTAGGAAAGCTTTGGGGAAGCCTTTGTGTTCAAAATTTAATTTTTCTTTCATTAAATACATAAAATTCTCAACAAATCCTTCCAAAAATCTCAGTATACCAGCCTCAAAAAAGAACCAGGAATATTCCTCTGAAATGATAATCCCCCCCTTCAAATTGAAGAAATATGAGGATCATTTTTCAGACCTAAGAATATTTTTGCAAAAAATATACTCCATAAAATATTTTCTAAACAAATTCTTCCCCCCCAGTGTGTATTGATGGATCTTCTCTGTTAAAAATATTCTGATTCTATAATAAAAGGAGCTAGTCTGACTAGTGGGCTTGGGTGGATGGTTTCTTTTGGTTTTGAGGGATTTTTATTCCTTTGTTCAATTTTACAGAGTATAAATTGATACTTTCAATGTTTACCTTTGATTGGAAACTTTTAAGCCTTTCAAAATATTGATCTTATACTGAAAAAACTCAATCATCCATATATTTGCAGATAAATTATGTATTTTGTAAAATTCATGTATTTGGTTCAAAATAGATTTAGCTAATTAAAGAAAAAGACTTTGAAAACTTTGGAAAAAATTAAAAGGAAATGCTCAAAAGTCTGAATTGATTTCTTTGTAAAAAATTCCAAAGAATGGTGTTTGAATTTCAGTCTTAAAATATTTTTTTCCCAATGCTTAGTTGCAACCATACAGTTTCAAGCTATGTATTTAAATCTAAATGCTCTTACTAAAATTTTTCACGTGTATTGTTTTCTTCATTCTGTATTATTTATTGATAGATTTAGCTCCATCTTCACCCTAAAGCTGTTTGGAACCCATTTTTTACTACCATACTGAGTGTTTTTCAAGTGAGTAAATTTCAAGTGATAATTCTGCTACTCTTGGAAATTTCCTCTTTTGATAATCCTACTGGATAAAACTAAAGTGGAACTAATTCAAATCAACATTTTTTTCATCTTAACCTTTATTCACTTTTCTTTTGAAGAAAAATCAGAAAACTTTCACTTAATCTAAAAATAGTTTGGTCTCATCAAGAAATCCATCTTATCTTTTTCCTTTAATCTCACCTGAGTTCCCCCTAGATCTTGTATCAAGGTCCATTACACTTAATTTTATAAGATTTTCATAACTCCAAATATTTTAATCAGGCACTCAACTGGCCCTAAATTTATCAAGTTGTTATTTTGATCCTTTTATATTCATTATAAATCTTTACACTAATTAATCACAATTAATACCAGAAGAGGATTCATGTCCATAAGAGAATTTAAAAATATTCCTTTTGGATTTGTTCACTTGTTACCATGGTCTTCCAGATAAGATAGTTTTTTATTGGGGGAGGGGGGGTAATTCCATTTGCAAATTCTGTAAATAAATATTTTATCAACTAAAGGTTACTCTTGCATACTCCAAATCCTCTCTACCTCAAAATATTTGAAAAACAAAGAGGCTTAATTCTATTAAAGAATAATCATTTTTCTTTTTTTAAATCATGGAAAGGAAAAATGGGAAGGATTAAGCCAGTGCATAAATTTCATAGAGAAAAGAAAGATCTTTGTTTAGAGGCCAATCACCCATTTTCTTATAAAAGGGATACCAAAAAAGATTTGGAAGCAATATTCAAAATTTTGAATGTTTTTCAAGCCAAACTTTAATTGAAAAGCTTCCTGAATCTGGTACTCAAGCCCCTCAAACTCTCATTTACTCAAAGAATACCCAATCCATAAATCAAGATAATAAATTGCAAGGTCTTAAAGATTTTTGAAAGTTCAATGGTTTTGTATCTTCAAGAAGAAAATCAGCACCAGAGATTCCTCAAGAAAGTTTGATTCCAACTCAATTGGACCTTTTCAGATCCTCCACCTTGTGGTATCCCACATAGAAAAATTACAGCTTTCCAACCATTTTAATAAAATCAAACCTGTTTTTAATAAAAAAATCTTAGCCCCTTCCCAAAATAGACTCACCAGAGAATGAGAAATGGAGATAGTGATAAATGGAATTTTCAGAAATTTTTAAAGGGAAATATTCCATAATTTCCATAAAAACTATTTAATTATGGATTTTATTCTAAAAAAGGTTGCAAAAATATTATAAGGAGATTTTATTAGATGTATAAATTTTAATTTATTCACTAAGTCAATCAGAATCTGTTTTGTTATACCAAAAAACTTTTTCAAACAAAAAATCAACTTTTACCCATGGATAAAATTTCATTGTTTAATGTATTATAAAAAAATAAATATTTTGAAAATGAACATTCCAACTGTCAGCTCTCTGATACCAGGAATCTCGCAGTCCTTTAGCTACAGAGAGTGATAGAAGATACTGGAATAATAATAATAACAGTATTCAAATGATAAACACGTAAAAAGCTCAAACAATGAATATTTTAAGAGCTGGTGCAAGGTTTAATTGGTTTGGTTAAAAATGATTTTCAATTTGTTATAAAGGAGGGGCCACAGTATTATACTACTGGGGGTCTTTACAGACAAACAACCTCTCTTCAAGGGGCCTCCTTAGGCAGTTTAAAAACCTTGGAATGAATATGGGTGCCTTAGAAAGGGCTTATTCCACTGATATGGCTGGGAAAAACAGCACAATGGCCAAGACAGGAAGGGAAAAACTCACTCTGAGCACTTTACCACGAAAATCCTGCAATAATAGGAAGGGTTTCAGAGCTGATGGGGCAGATTTGCTTGACTAACTTCAATGGGTTGATTGGTTTTTTTTGAGAAATAAATAATAATACTACAGACTAAGTCATAAATCACTTGCTTATCTCTTTCATAAGAACTTGACTAACAATGACAAGGTGTCTGATTGATAATAATAATTACTGGTAAACTGATGGGGAATAATAGGTCCAAAGAGGTCTGTATAAATACCTTTTTGGGGTGACTATGAGCTTCTCAGGGTGCATAGAGAGGGTTCTTCTCTTGGGCTGAGGCTGGCAAGCCAGTCAGGGCAATATTAGCACTTCCACTTGGTGCTTTCAATCAGCTGAAATCAGATCTGCTGGATATCTGTGCTATTTTAGCCACAGAATCTGTTAATCTGTTATGGCATAAATGTGATCATTCTGCACTCATCCTTCATTTTGTCAGGGATTTAAAATCTATTGCTATACCTAGCCGTGGTTAAACCTGCAAAAGAATAAAGCTAAACCAATATTTAAATTAGTTTTGACTTATATATTCCAAACAGCAACTTTAAAAGTTTACAGACTCGAATAATACCAAGGTATTATGAGTAAATAGCCACACCTTAAACCTTTATAATAGGTAAGGGGCCTTAGTCTTAAAGGATTAAGACCAAAAGGAGATTTGCTTATAAATAAGCTCACACCCTTTAAAGAGTAACACACAGGGGTTACTTATTCAAGTGAGACCTTCCACTCGAAATTGGTGTTGCCAGATAGGTTATTGATTGAATTTAATACCAAAGTTTATAGCCCCAGTCAATCTTCCTCTTGAGATTAAGGTTAATGGGCTTGTTAACTCTTGCTTGTATTCTTGTTCAAATAATAATATATAATGGATTATGAAAGGGCTATAGGGTAAAGACCCTGCTTTTTTAAGGTAACAGGAGCCCTCAGGGGACTCTAGTAATCACCAGGGGAGTGTCAAGCTCTCCTTGGTTTCGTCCTCAAAGGCCCAAGACATCATTACATCATTCTCAATGGGTAATGAAGAACTAGTACCCATTGGGAAGGATTTTCAAGGTAAAGTTTTCATTTTACTTACTAAAAGGTTACTTACTGGGTCTTAAGACTTATACATCACTCAGATGAACGGTATAGAAGCCTTAGATTCCATCATAATGATTATTTATATTGTTTTAATGTAGCTTAATACCTTGGCAAATAATTTAATTTTAATTATAAGTATCTTAGCTCATACTATACACATAGAGTATGTATACTCTTTGCAATGTTTATTAAAAGGTTTACAGCCTACAGATGAACTCTGAGCCCTCTGAGTGGACGCACTCAAGGCTCAGTGAAGTATATTAAAGCATTATTACATCCAAAAGGGGATAGTATTAAATAAGTAATTAATTTATAATTATACTATACCTATAAGGGTTATATACTCTTGGCAGTGCTACTAGAAGGTTCATAGCTTACAATTAAGTTATAAAGCCTCTGAGTGAACGCTCTCAAGGCTCAGTAAGGTGTATTAAGTGTACAGAGGGAGTATTACTTATAATTACATCCCAAAGAAGGATAATGTGTAATTAATTTATACAGTATAGAGAGTATGGGTTAATATGATTACTGTAACTCCTTCCCAAAGAGAGGAAACACTTTGGGAACTTCTATATCAATAATTGGGACGCATCTGAGTCCTCATAACTTAATTTAAAGTTATATTGGATCCCCTTCTTGATAATATAAATTATCAAGGTTTTAATTCCATAATCCATACTCATAAAAACATACTTATAAAACATTATATAATATTATTAAGATTTACTATATAATTACAAAACTATTCAACATTTTCATTATTGTCTCCATTGTGGTTTGAACCAGTGACCTTGGTATCAGATACTGGGAAGTGAGCCTAGTACTTAGCCACTATACCAGCAGGACATATTAGTTTCCAGACATTTGGACAAGTCTAACTGTCTCGTGGCTGACACATTTGTACTATTAATATTTTTGCAAAGTGGACAGATGTTGTTGTTTAATGATTTTCCATCATCTGCCGAGCACGTAGGTAATTTTTAATAATTTTTATTATGACTTCTAGTTTTGTTTTGTGGTCTTTGAAGATCAGGATAAGTGATTTACGTGGTAATCCTCAATATTTGGTTCATTATTAAAAAATACTTAAACTTGGTTTCTTATTAATTGTATTTAAGTTTTATAGTTTTTAGACTATTAATAATGCACATTTCAGGTTATTAAATATGCCAGCTAACCCTAACTAGGTTGTAGCTATCTTGAGCGGTACCTGGTTGTCAGATTTGTCACAACTGATCCAGGCACAGGGATCAGTCAATTCAGATGCGCGCAGGGTAGAATCCGCTGCTTGCGTGGCAAAATTAGCTGCGTGCGTGACCTCTGTACGCGGGAATGTGTAGCTACGGGTACATAGGGTTGTGTAAGGATGCAGGGCTGCGCGTGGGAATTGTGACATAACACATTTTGGTGTATAACTCCTAAAATATACACAACACTCCAATTATGAGTGAAATTAATTTTTAAAACCTATACGTGAAAGTAGATGTGAAACATTGAAATGGCAAGAAAGTGCCATATTGGTTTTGTGGCTTTTGTTCCCTTTTTTTATTTAATTATTTAAAAATAGAAGGAGTTGGATTTCCAGGGTGGTTTCAGTGAGTGACCCTACCTAATTTTGGGTGAGGAATTCATTTCTGCAATAATATTTGTGGATTTCTCACTCCTTCTTTAGTAATTTTATTTTTCTTATTTAATTGTTTCTATCATATTTCTTCTGTTTCTTTGACAGGTTACTCTGTACATAGTATTAATCTGACACCAACTGTATCCGAGGAATGGGATGAATAACTTCACAAATAACTGCAATGTATATGCCAAAATAATGCATTCAAAATTAATAAAATGACACCTTTTTTTGAAACAGGCATCATAGTTATTTTTTTTTGCTAAAATGATGCCTTCTTGCATGCTTTCAAGCCCCAGGAATGTGCATAAACCTTGATGGTCTAAAATCACAGCTTTTTTTACTGGTAAACCTTTTTAATGTTTGAATGCCTTGTTGATGTGGGAAATTGTGCAAGAAGGTGTTATTATAGTAATTATTTTACTAAAATAATTTCAATGACTCCTTTTGGCATGATTTTGGCAAAGAAAAAAAAAAAGCTAAAATGACAAATTTTTCAAAACAAAGTCATAATAGGGTGTATGAGAGTTAGAAAATCCACCATTTTGAATGGTTTTTCTCAAAAAAAAACACCATCAATAGATAAAAAACTAATAAAATCAATAGATTTGATATAGCATAAAACTGGGAAATCAGGCTGAGAAACAGAATGAAATCAACATCAAGTTTGCAGAGATGCAATAATAAAGAAGAGCACCAACATCAGGTTGTGAGGAATTATGAAGTCGTGAGCCTTTTTATGGAAGGCTATGAATGTGAGCTTGAGACTATAAAGTTGATATGAGAGTTACGCTATAGTGGGAAGTCAGTCATGGATCGCTGCAAATATTGAGCTGATAAGGAAAGCAACTGAGATCTCACCGGGCACACAAGATTAGGCTTGAGTGGTGAAAGATGAAAAGTGTTGAGTCAATTTTTGAACAAACAGTAGAAGAGGAAAAGAAATAACAGGAAAGAAATATGAGAGTGTAACAAATATGAGTGTTGAGGTTTTTGAGATGTCAAATGAGATGAGAAGAAAAGATTGCAATGACTTGATGAGAAGATGCGCTCTTTTGAGGATGAGGAGATCTTGAGGTTCTTCCTCTATGACGTCAGTGACTTCATTCCAATCCAGATACTCTAAACATGGAGTATCTTCATTTCATGGACCTTCATTAACTGTGCACCCTCTCCACTTCCCACAATATACTTAACAATACTTAACACCCCTTGATGCCCAATGAGATTTCAGAGATTTCCGGGCTTGATGCAAAGAAGGGGGACAAAAGTAAGAGACTTTGTATGGAGGCAGCTTTTGTCAAAGATTCTGCAATCATTTTATCTGATTTTATCAATTTTAGTTCTATTTTGTTGTCTTTAAGCTCATCTCTCATTCCCTTAGTCTTTAAGTTGAGGTGTCTCATTTTTGAATTGGATCCAAATCTTCAAATTTTGTCTTCTAATCCACTATTGTCTATATTTAGAGGAATAGTTGTTACTGAAAGAGCAAAGATGTCATTAAGCAGGAATTTGATCCAGGTAGCTTCATGATAAGACTTGACTAATGCGTTAAGTTCAGCATCAGTCAAAGACCACATTATATTACGTTGTTTGCAACTGTTCCAAGATACAAGGATGCCAAATACCACGCAGAGATACCCTGTTTTAGATTTGCAAGTGTCTGGATCATCCGCCCACAAGGCATCCAAGAATACTTGCAGTGAATTTTTCTCTGGCTTATACTTGAGCTGAAGGCATTGATTTTTTGTGTGTTTCAAATATTTCCATGTCTTCTTTAGCTTGTTCCAGTGCGGTATTTCTGGTTTGACCAAAAACCTTGCCAAACTTGATACTGCAAAGCTTATGTATGATCTTGTGTAGCAGGCAACGTGGTTGAGCATTCCTATTGCCAACCTATAATTGATATTTAACGCTTTGAACGCCTCATGTTCATCTTCCAAGGCAGGTTTGAGTTGTAAATTCCTGGTGAGAGGTGTGGTTGACTCTTTTCAATTGCCCAGACCAAGCTCCTCTAGGCCATCCTGAATGATTTGGCTGACTTAAGAGAATCTTGTCGCTTTCTACCTGTATTTTCATGCCCAAAAGAGTATTGGGTTGCTTGCTCATTGATCCGTCAAATTTCTTCAGAAACTTCCTTTCAAAGTCTTGCCCGTCACCCACTAGGATTAAGTTGTCCACATGAAAGAATAGACGCAACCAGCCGTCTTCTGATAAGTAAAGACAAGGATCACATGCGGATTCATTGAATCCAACTTCCTTGAACCACCCCGTCAACGTTTTGTACCAATTCTTTGGAGCCTGCTTCAATCCATTCAGCGACTTCCTTAGCTTCAAAAACTTGCATCTGCAATTTGAACCCTTTGGTTTCCTAATGATTACATTTTTGTCTATTTTGGAATGAAAAAAGGCGCTTTTTACGTCAAATTGCCGAATTTTCTGCAATTATTTCAATGCTTATACAAGAAGCATACGCAGGGTAGATGGTTTACCTGTGGGAGCAAATGTTTCAAAGTAATCTAAACCCTCTATTTGATTGAATCCCTGAACGCAAAGACAAGCCTTGTATTTGAGAGGATTGCCATGACAATTTTCTTTGAGTTTGTATATCCAAACCGTCCTTAGGGGATTCAGTGGTTCAGGGCCCTTGTAATCCTCCCAGACCTGCAGAGATTTGATTGATCCTAGCTCAACGTCCAAGGCTTTTCTTTGCGTTCAGGGATTCAATCAAATAGAGGGTTTAGATTACTTTGAAACATTTGCTCCCACAGGTAAACCATCTACCCTGCATATGCTTCTTGTTTACGCATTGAAATCATTGCAGAAAATTCGGCAATTTGACGTAAAAAGCGCCTTTTTGCATTCCAAAATAGACAAAAATGTAATCATTAGGACACCAAAGGGTTCAAATTGCAGATTCAAGTTTTTGAAGCTAAGGAAGTTGCTGTATGGATTGAAGCAGGCTCCAAAGAATTGGTACAAAACGTTGATGGCGTGGTTCAAGGAAGTTGAATTAAATGAATCCGCATGTGATCCTTGTCTTTACTTATCAGAAGACGGCTGGTTGCGTCTATTCTTTCATGTGGACAACTTAATCCTAGTGGGTGACGGGCAAGACTTTGAAAGGAAGTTTCTGAAGAAATTTGACGGATCAATGAGCAAGCAACCCAATACTTTTTTGGGCATGAAAATACAGGTAGAAAGCAACAAGATTCTCTTAAGTCAGCCAAATCATATTCAGCATGGCCTAGAGGAGCTTGGTCTGGGTGATTGCAAAGAGTCAACCACACCTCTCACCAGGAATTTACAACTCAAACCTGCCTTGGATGGAATATGCTTGCTGTCCTTTTTGAGTCGCATGATTGAGGCATGACCATGATTACAATGAATTTCCAAAAGGTCATCCTTGTGAGAGATAGCCACATTTTCTGACATTTGAATGAATTTTGGTGTTTGCAAGGTATAAAGATTGTTGACTATAGTCCCTCCAAACTGCAATTTGCCGTCCTTAAGTATCTCGAACCAATCCTTTTTCCCTTTAAGAGTGCAGCCTGCTTGATTCAAAGCTCCTGCGCTTAGCAGGTTGATAATTAAAGTTGGCACGTAGAAAATTTTGGTCAGTTCTAAGGTAAAGTCACCCCAAACAAAGACTGCGGTTCCCTTCCCCATGATTGGCAACTCCGCACCTTCTTTTCCGGTCTTGATGTGGTCTCCTTCATAAGGAACCATTTCTTTGAAATACCGGCTGTCATTGATCATATGCAGAGAGGCACCACTGTCCAATACAAATTTTGATTTGGGGTTGCCATGATCTATCCATGCGGTGAGTAACGTCAGATAGTGAGCTGAAGCACTGGAAGTATTCTTCTTATTCTTCCATTTTGTCTGATTGTCCTTCCACCACTCCGGTGCCAATTCTGGATGAAGATGCCAACATTTGTCTGCCAAATGTAGCCTATCTTGCTTGGGATTGTGCCATCCTTCAGTACACCTCCTGCGCTCATTTTTTTGTGTAGGTACATGTCAGCCATGAGACATGTATTGGTGTCCTATAGGCTGCCCAACTCACAATTCTTGGTAGTATAGTGGTTAATGAATGTCTTATTACCCTTCAGAGTACCTAGGCAGTGTGTTCAAGCCTCCATTAGTCCATTACATATCCATATTTTTGACATATAAAGTTTCATATAATCATATTTTTATAGTATGTCTTAATATTAGAAATCATCCCATAAAACCTTGAAGGTTTATATTATAATTTATGGGAGATCTTATAACTTTACTCTAGATTACTATCCTCTGGAAGCGTCCAATTTGATGTACAATTAATTTACTTAAAGATTTCCCTCTGTGGAAAATATTTTCTGTAATAATCCTTATCTACCATAACCCAGATTTTTAGGTAAATTGTAAATTATTTTCTAAGAAATATCCTTACAGCTTGTAGATAACTTTCAAGAAGTTAATCATGCTGGAAAAGCATACACTCAGAAGCTAGGAAGCTCCCCTGGTGCAGATAAACTCTGTGGGAATACTTACCCAGAGTATACATATCTATGTGGATTAAGAATATCTAGTAATATGGTTGTAATTCTTTGAACACCTGCTCTGATAGATCTACAGAGAGTTAGAGGGTAATTAAATTGATTCTGAAGCATTGAGAGCGTCCTCTTGAAGGAGAATAAGTGACTGGGGTGATTCCCCCCCATAACTTTAAACTTCTGAGTAAATAAATTACAACCTTACCTCAAAAATAGACCCCAATGAGTATGTAAATGTTATTATACATTGGGGATGATTGCTTGGGGCTCTGAGCCACTGGAGACGAAATCTAGGACAGTGGTTTACTCCCCTGATGATGCTCTGAGTCCCCCTGAGGACTCTTTCAATATAAAAGAGGAGGTTCTTGTCCCTACAAGACCTATTCCTCATTGTATTTTATAAACCAGATAGTGCATATTAACAAGCCCATCCAACTTAGTCCACCAAGAGGATTGACTGGGGCCTTTTAATTCAACATCTTATTATATTATCAATCAAACAATCAACTTCAATTTCGAGTCCAAGGTCCTATTGGAGTTATAGTCCTTCTCAGGCTATCATAAAGGGTGTGAGCTTCCTTGTGTAAGCAAGTCTCCTTTGAGCTTTATTTATTAAAGCTAGGCCCCTTATCTCTTTAGAGGTTCAAGGTGTGGCTTTTTTAATCCTGATAACTTACTATCAGTTTAGTTTTTATTGATATTATCATTGTAATCATTAAAACTGATATTTGGCAATTATTATTATTTTTTTGCAGGTATCTGCCACAGCTACTATAGCAATAGAGGCAATACTCTGACAATTGGGGGCCTCATCTCTTATTGAATCCAGGTTTGAACTTTTTTCCATTTTAAGTAAGTTTTGTTTTAATTGATTTGAATCTCTTGGGATTAAATCAATCATTTAAAGAATAAAAAATTAAGAAAATTTTAACAAAAATTTTTGGAAAAATTAGATTTTTGAAAACAAATATCTATGCTAATATTGATGCTATATAACATAAATATTGATTTTAATTTTTAATAAAGGTTTAAATCATTATATTAAATATACCTGTCACTGATATATTTATTCATATTTTTTAGAATAAATATATAAAATAAAATCAAGAAAAAATTACAGAAAATTCCGAAATTTCTGTTAAGTACTTGTTTAGTAAGTATTATTGGTTCAATTAATCGGAAAAAGCAATAGAAAAATTCGTAATTTGAGTATTTTTCATATAATTCTGATATATTTTAATATTTTTTTTTGAAAAAATAAAAAAGCAAAATAAATTAATATATAAAAAAAAACAGAAATTTTCGAAAATTCTGTTTAATATTTGTTAATTAAGGATAAATTATTCCAATTTTAACCATTTGATTTGAAAAAATTATAGAAAAGTTTGTGTTTTGAACCAGTTAGTCTTCAAGTTCTGATATAATTTCATTTATTTTCAGAAAAAAGAAAAAAAAATAAAAAAAATGAAAAAAAAATAAAATAAAAAATATTTTTTGAAATTTTATTGATTGTGCAGCCGGAGAAAAATGAGTTGAGCAATCCAAGGTTGTTATCGTCAAAATTTGTTTTTTTTTTTAAAAAAAAAAACGGACATTTGTATTGACAGGAACCACAGGCGGTTAGAAACGCAGATTATTACTGTCTCCAAACAACGTCAAAGTTACTTTCAAAGCAATCAAATAATTGCCTTCAAAGAAAAGAGAGAGATCTACATTAGTGTGGTCAGATATCTGAATTCCATGGACGGATCTAAGGAATAAGAAGATTGGAGGAGAGTTGCATTGATCTAGGCCTAGAGGCTCCTAGAAGAGATAATAAAAAAAATGTTTTTCCATAAGAAAATATTTATGAATATATATATATACATATAAACAATAAGACTTAGATAAATTGATTACCTTTCCATTGCAAAGGCTAGTTATTTGAACCTAGGATGGGCTTTGAGATTGAAGAGGTTGCCAATCGCGGGTATTAGCAATAAGCAACCGAGAGGTTGCCATCACGGATAAGTGACCGATTGGTCAAAAGCCATTCTTTCCATGACACCTGTAAATCAGTCGGGCTATCCCCAACCGTCCCATTCATGGCATATTGTTTCATCCATAATCTTCATGATGAGGATGATCTGGAGGATGAAGAGGATCAAACGAGAAATGATAAGATAGATAAGGATGACTTCTTCAAGCATTTTGGATGTTGTCAATGGTCAAGATTGAGAAACACTGGGAGGGGATTTCAATAAATGGTACCATCGTCCTGTCAGACCGTTAACCTTAACAGCCAATACCATCAATCCCACCCCCTCCAATTGAGTCCACAAGCGGATGGCGAATTTTGTCAAGGCTCAGAATAGCTCTTGACAGTTGTTGATGAGAGCATCAGGTCAATAGGTTGACTAAAGGAGATAACTAAGTACTAGGTTATATCTTGGATTTCGGCCTCACATCAATAGCCAATGTCTCATTCTACATTACTCTCCTTCAACTATTGGTCCATCTCCTTGGCTCTAAGCAAGACCAAACCAATTATTGCAGCATTGGCTGTATTCAGTGCACCTGACAACCGCTTCTGATGTTATTTTAGATGTTATTTATAGAAGCAGTCCAAAACTAATAGCTAAGATCATCGCCACCATTTTTGTATCTTCAGGACCCAAATATTCACAGTAAAAATAAGGTTGCAACTGATTAATATCATTGACCTCCTTACTAATACTACTCAAACAAGAGAGAGAGCTCTCAACGACTTAATCATACCAATTGAGCCAATTGAGCTACCAAGGATCAAGCCCTTGATCCTCTTGCCCATCTTGTACTATTCAAGATGTTAGGAAGCGGAATAATTGACTGGATAAAGGTTTGTATAGCAACCAAGAAAGAAAGAAACAATTATGGTATCACTTTAGTCAGTACCATCAATGAAACTATGCTTAAAACTGGCATAAGTTTAGCTTTGAAAATCAATAAGACAATTTGTTATTTAAAGATTGAGATTTGTATGTGACCGATCATCCAAACTTGTCATCAGAGAATTAGTAAAGTAAATATTGAAAAAAATGAATTGAAAATTGTAAATCAAAAATAAAAGTTTGATTAAAATTTTTGAAAAAATTATAAGAAAGAGGATGTGGTACCAACAAAAAATTGAGAAGAATATTCTTTGTGTTTTTGAGACAAGCAGCTATTTACTAGCAAGTTTTTCTTTACATTTTAAAATTAATATTAAACATAAATATAAACATGAGCAAAAAATTCGAGATTTTTTTCAAAAATCGAAATTTAATAAGACTGGAAAAATCATAAAATTAATATTTAATACCAATAAAAATTGGAAAAGTTTTCTTTGTGTATTTGAGACTTGAAAGTATTGAATAATGATTTTTTTATTTTCAAAAATATAGTGTTCAAAAATTATTTTGAAAAGTAACAAAAATTTTTGAAAAATTGAAAAAGAAAAAAAAGAAAAAAATTGGAAAAATTGGTAAATGATTAACAATTAATAATTCATCATCATTAATTGAGGATTCCTTTTGGTATTAAAAATACATCTTCTCATCTCCAGAGAATGATAGATTCTGAATTTCACAAAGAGTTGGTGAGAAATTGGTTAATTGCTTACATTGATGACATTATGGTATTTTCTGAGAGTTGGGAAGAACATGAGTTGAAAATTTTAATATTTTTGAAAAAGGTGATAAGAATGATTATGAAAATCTATTTGAGTAAATTTTCATTTGTGTTTAATGAGTTAAAATCATTAGGACATATGGTGAATGGCCTTTCATTAGGGATAGATCAAACAAGAGTAGCAGCTGTATTGTTGAAACCCACACCTAGTAATGTCAAGGGGATGCAGATTTTTTTAGGATTTGATGGATAATATAGGCTACACATTAAGAATTTTGGTATTATTTCTTTGATTTTGTATTAGATATGTAGTACAAATGTTGTAATTGAGATGACTATAGGGAGAATAACAGCCTATGAAGCATTGAAATGTTGCCTAACCAGTCCACCATTACTGTTCCATCCAGACCCTTAACAACCTTTGAATGTATATGTTGATGCATTTATGGAAGGGTTAGGTGTGGAATTGAACCAATTACAAATATTAAATGATAAAACTGTTGAAGGGCCCATTTGTTTTATATCCAGACAACTTAAAGATAGTGAGAAAAGATATGGTGCATCACAACTAGAATGTCTATGTTTAGTATGGGCTCTGGAAAAACGTTATTTACTTACATGGTTGTCAATTTGAGGTAATAACTGATTTTACCGCACTTAAGTCTTGCCTTAACCTTAAAACACCTAACAGACACATGTTAAGGTGGCAGATAGCAATCCAACAATGGAGAGTTTGTATGACAATAGTTCATAGAGATGGAATAATACATAAAATTCAGATGGTCTTTCAAGATGGGCTTTACCAAATGAAATTGACAATTCAGTGTATGACCCAGAAGATGATGTAGATACATTACCTATAATGGGTATACCAATGAGTGGTTTAGCTCAGAGTTTTGGGGATTCAGTGTATGAATCATATACAAACAATAAGAACACATCATTGCTTATAGAAATTTTGAAATCCAAGTCCAATGCACAGAACCTAGTTGAAGGTTTAGACAGTGATTGGAAAAGAGAGTTTTTAGAAGGAAGATTTGTCCTTCTAGATGGCCTACTGTATCATAAATAAGCTCATTGTTGTTCAGTAGTGTTAGTAAAAGAAGAGCATGTACATTTAATGCTGAGTGAGTTTCATGATAGTGTTTGTGCTGGAAATTTTTCCAAGGATAGAACCTTGGAGAGAATAAAGGTTATAGCATGGTGGATAAATTGGAGAAGTAGTGTTAATTCATATTGTGAATCATGTGAAAGATTTCAAAAAGAAAACAGATCTACAGGTAAAAGATATGGACTACTCCAAACCATAGAAGAACCTAAGGAAAGATGGCATACTATTAATATGGATTTTGTATCCGGATTACCTCCAGGAGGTAAGGATAATTTCAACTGTGTGTTAGTAGTGGTGGACAGATTCTCCAAGAGAGTTAGATTCTGACCATGCTACAAAGATAGCTCTGCAATGGACATAGCTATGTTATTTTGGAATAGTATTGTCAGTGATGTAGGATGTCCAAGAAATATTATCAGTGATAGAGATCCAAAATTCACATCTGAATTTTGGCAAATTCTTTTTAATTTGTTTGGAACAAAGCTGTCTTTCTCAAAAGCTTATCATCCTCAAACTGATGGTCTAGCAGAAAGGATGATACAAAAATTGGAAGACATGATCAGGAGATACTGTGTTTATGGCATTGAATTTAAGGACAGTGATGGATATACTCACAATTGGGTATCTCTGTTGCCCGCTTTAGAATTTGCCTACAATTCCAGTAAGCATTCTACTACTAATATTTCACATTTTGAATTGGAAAGAGGGTGGATACCTCATATGCCTAGAGACATGTTGCTAAGCAAGACTATAATGTTACACCCTTCTGCTGACTTTTTTAGAGATATGATGAATAAAGCTGAGACATATGCTAGTAAGTGTGTTAATGATGCAGTAGAGTATAATAAAAGTAGATGGGACAAGAGCCATAAAGATCATGATTTCAAAGTAGGTGATATGGTCCTAATCTCTACTTTTAATTTTAGTAATATTTCAGGACATAGAAAATTGAGAGATTCTTTGGTTGGTCCATTTGCTGTAAAAGCACTTCATGGTAAGAATGCAGTGGAAGTTATTTTAACCAAAGAATTTGAAAGAAAGCATCCTACTTTCCCAATTAGTTTGGTTGAAAGTTTTATTGATCCACTTAAGTCCTTTCCTAGTAGAAAATTTCCTTGGGTTGTCATACCACCAATGGAACATACTGATGAAAATATTCCTCATAAAATACTAAAACATAAGATAATTAGAAAAGATGGAAAAGATGTAAGGTTATATTTAGTTAGGTTCACAAATAAGTTAGCGGATAGTGATCTTTGGCTAGAAGCTAAAGATATTAAAAATGCTGACGTTATTTTAAGAAAGTATAGGGCTTTAAATAGATCTAAAAATTCCTCATAGAGTAATTTTCTTTTTGGAGGGGGGGAGTGTCAGCCATGATACATGTATTGGTGTCCTATAGGCTGCCCAACTCACAAGTCTTGGTAGTATAGTGGTTAAGGAATGTCTTAGTACCCTTCGGAGTACCTAGGAAGTGTGTTCAAGCCTCCATTAGTCCATTACATATCCATATTTTTGACATATAAAGTTTCATATAATCATATTTTTATAGTATGTCTTAATATTAGAAATCATCCCATAAAACCTTGAAGGTTTATATTATAATTTATGGGAGATCTTATAACTTTACTCTAGATTACTATCCTCTGGAAGCGTCCAATTGGATGTACAATTAATTTCATTAAAGATTTCCCTCTGTGGAAAATATTTTCTCTAATAATCCTTATCTACCATAACCCAGATTTTTAGGTAAATTGTAAATTATTTTCTAAGAAATATCCTTCCAGCTTGTAGATAACTTTCAAGAAGTTAATCATGCTGGAAAAGCGTACATTCAGAAGCTAGGAAACTCCCCTGGTGCAGATAAACTCTGTGGGAATACTTACCCAGAGTATACATATCTATGTGGATTAAGAATATCTAATAATATGGTTGTAATTCTTTGAACACCTGCTATGATAGATCTACAGAGATATAGAGGGTAATTAAATCGATTCTGAAGCCTTGAGAGCGTCCTCTTGAAGGAGAATAAGTGACTGGGGTGATTCCCCCCCATAACTTTAAACTTCTGAGTAAATAAATTACAACCTTACCTCGAAAATAGACCCCAATGAGTATGTAAATGTTATTATACATTGGGGATGATTGCTCAGGGCTCTGAGCCACTGGAGACGAAATCTAGGACAGTGGTGTACTCCCCTGATGATGCTCTGAGTCCCCCTGAGGACTCTTTCAATATAGAAGAGGAGGGTCTTGTCCCTACAAGACCTATTCCTCATTGTATTTTATAAACCAGATAGTGCATATTAACAAGCCCATCCAACTTAGTCCACCAAGAGGATTGACTGGGGACTTTTAATTCAACATCTTATTATATTATCAATCAAACAATCAACTTCAATTTCGAGTCCAAGTTCCTATTGGAGTTATAGTCCTTCTCAGGCTATCATAAAGGGTGTGAGCTTCCTTGTGTAAGCAAGTCTCCTTTGAGCTTTATTTATTAAAGCTAGGCCCCTTATCTCTTTAGAGGTTCAAGGTGTGGCTTTTTTACTCCTGATAACTTACTATCAGTTGAGTTTTTATTGATATAATCAGTGTAATCATTAAAACTGATATTTGGCAATTATTATTATTTTTTTGCAGGTATCTGCCACAGCTACTATAGCAATAGAGGCAATACTCTGACAGTACAGGTTTTGTATTAGCAAGGGCAACTTCAGTTCTATTGTCCTGGTGATCTTGTGTGCCTTGTGCCTTGAACTCATTATTTATCTGGGTCAGGTGATTCATGACATAATCAACGGAAAGTTCCTTGTTGGTATGCATGATTTGCCATTTGAAGTCTTTCATGTTTTCTGGGAACTTGAAAAGGATGGGGTATGCCACGATGTTGTTTGGCAAAATGATTCCCACCTCCAGCATCTTTTTAAGACAGAACTTGACTCTAGTTATGAATTCTTCAATTTTGTTGTATTTGAATTTTAAGTAAAGAAAGTCATTGAAAATTTGAGCCCTGTTGGCTGGTTGAGATGAAGCATATTTGTCTATTATAGCCTTCCACAACAGTTTTGCCAAGTTCTTGTTGGACGCCGTAAAAAATGTTGTTGTGAGTAGAGGCTTCCAATCTAGAGATGATTAAGAGCTTGATTTTTTTGTTTATGTCATTCTCCAAAACTGAAACCTTGTCGTTTATTTCTCTGAAGCATCCTCAAACATCTAATATGGCATCCATTTTATCCTTCCAGACTCCATAATTGTCCTTGCTGAGCCTTGGAACGGTTTCCAGGGCCGTCTTCAGCATAGCTTGTCTGAATCCTTTGGAAGCGGCCATTTCCCAGTTTCATCTACAATTGATCTTTGATAATTCCCAAGAGCTTTCAATTTTGGCTTTTAACCGTAATAAAATCAATAGATTTGATATAGCATAAAACTGGGAAATAAGGCTAAGAAACAGAATGAAATCAACATCAAGTTTGCAGAGATGCAATAATAAAGAAGAGAACCAACATCAGGTTGTGAGGAATTATGAAGTTGTGAGGCTTTTTATGGAAGGCTATAAATGTGAGCTTGAGAATATAAAGTTGATATGAGAGTTACGCTATACTGGGAAGTCAGTCATGGATGGCTGCAAATATTGAGTTGATAAGGAAAGCAACTGAGATCTTCCCAGGCACACAAGATTAGGCTTGAGTGGTGAAAGATGACAAGTGTCGAGTCAATGTTTGAACAAACAGTAGAAGAGGAAAAGAAATAACAGGAAAGAAATATGAGAGTGTAACAAATATGAGTGTTGAGGTTTTTGAGATGTCAAATGAGATGAGAAGAAAAGATTGCAATGACTTGATGAGAAGATGCGCTCTTTTGAGGATGAGGAGATCTTGAGGTTCTTCCTCTATGACATCAGTGACGTCGTCCCAATCCAGATAATCTAAAAATGGAGGATCTTCATTCCATGGACCTTGATTAACTGTGCGCGCTCTCCACTTCCTGCAATATACTTAACAATACTTGACAAAAACCCCACTTATTTCACATCATTAATGTCAGAGTTACCTGCAAATAATTGGGTCTTTTCCAAAATGGAATGTAAAATCTGTGACCAGAATTCCAACCAAAATTTTCATCAAATCACTCTTTTCTCTAACATTAACTCACCCCCCAAGTAATCAAAATCACCACCCTTCTCCAGAGGGATCATCTAACCATACAAATCACTCACTCTCACTTTTACAATCTCACTTCAGGGTCTCAAAAACCTAGCCTTTGGGATAACCAAGACCATTCCTCCTCCTAAAATTCTTATAAAATCCTTTTTTTTTGAGTTGTGGTACCCTTTCCACACAACTCACTCACTCACAGTTGTATCATTTTATGGATGGATTCCCAAAAACTAGCCTTGGGGAACACCAAGACCAATCCTCCTCCTCCACTTCTCATCAAATATCTTGATACTGAACTTCCCACTATAAAATTCCTTCAAACACTTAAATTCAGGGTTCTGTGTTGGTTTAGAGTTGGGGAACAGGTGCAGTTTACAGGATGGTATATAAGAAGCCATTAAGTAGATTAAATAATAAGAATACAAATAAATTATCCCACATGCTTGTCATCTTGGTGATTTTTAGTTCATGAGAAGATGAACTGGTTGTGTTAGGCAAGTTTCAGGGTTCATAGTGGGATATGAGGATTGAAAATTGCCTCTTGTAGTAACTGAAGACCGGATGAGTTAAGAGGCCTTTCAAGGGGGGATGGGAGGTGTGTTGGTTTTGATGGAGGATGCTTCTTTATATTTGATGATTTGGAGGGGGGGTTTGAATTTTTATGGATTATCATAAATGGTGGGTTTGATTCTTGAAGCATGCAACTTCTATCAAACACACCATTTTGAAATACACCAGTTAAGGGGTATGTGTATTTCAGAAACCTGTCATGTTTAATGACAGGTTTCATAAAAAAAAACATATCTTATAACTCTGATAGGCCCTAATTTTTTTAATTTTGAATGCATGAATTTAGCCTGGTATAAAACATAAAAGCCAAAATTTGAATTGAACAAAAGAAAGGTGGAAAATTCTCAGTTTTATGGTGAAAATAGCAAATTTCCTTTCTTAATAAAATGTGAAATACTAAAAATTTAAAACAAAGCAGGATTTTTCTGAAACAAACCAGAGAAAACAACACCAAGTGCCTTTATTTTATTTTTTTTTAGTATAATGCAAAATTTAATGTAAAATCATAAATTATTTATTCTGAAAGAAATTTTAATCATTCAAAAAATTTTTTTTCAAGAGTGTTATTCAAATCCACAAACATTTTTTATGAAAAATGTAAAAAATTTCTTTCTTTTTTTCATTTTGAAATGATTTTTTTGCTGGCTTAATTCAAACATCAGGTCACTGGGAGAAATACCATGGTTGGAAAGGAGGCACAAAATAGGGCATCTCAGAGTTGAGAAAACCTGCCATTTTTTGATGGTGGGTTTCAAACCAAATTGGCCATTTCAAATATGCCATTAAAAATCAAAAAACCCACTTATTTCACATCAGACGTGTCAGAGTTACCTGGAAATAAGTGGGGTTTTTCAAATAAAGTATTCAAAGGCTTCCACCACCTGTCCACGTCATCCACCCCTGGTTTCCCACCTCCTTCTAACTCCAACCTCATTGGAAAAAAAATTGATTCATTGCTCTTCATCTCTTCATCACTATCCTCATCACTTCATCACTCTCATCACTTTGTTGCTTTCATCACATCCAGCTAACTCTCATTGGATCACTATCCTTATGAGTTCATCACTCTCATCCATTTATTTCTTTCATCACATCCAGCTAACTCTCATTGGATCACTATCCTCATCACTTTATCACTTTCATCACATCCTAACTATCATTGCTTTATCCCTCTGGTCACTTCATCACTCTCATCTCTTCCTATTCTCTTTGCTTCATCACTCTCATCCTTGTTAAAATGCGGATGCACTCAGGTAATGTGCATAGGAGTGTGTAATCCAAATGGGATGCAAAAATGGGCCTCCACGGCCCATTGGACATCACGTGGGCCACGTGGGCCTATGTGGGTGTTATTGGTTTTGGGCATTTGGGCGCCAAAACACGTTTTCATGGTCTTTTTGGACACGGGCCCTCAAGGCCCCGCCAGGGTGGATGGGCCACCCAAGCCAGATGGGCTTATTTGGGCATAAAAGGGCCAAAGCTTTATTATGGACATACTTGGCCAGACAGGCTGGCCCGCCAAAGTGTGTAATTCTCACAATTCGGGCTTGGGGCGGCCCATTGGGGCCGCTGCCCCTGTCGCGGCCCACGTCGCGGCCCGTTCGGGGCCGCCTGTGTTCCTTGGTACGGCCCACATGGGGCCCAACGGCCAGCGCGGGGCTGTCGCGCGGGCCCGGCTGGTCGCGCCCGGCGACCAGCGCCGCGGAGCCGGGGCTCGCGGCCCCGGCTTGCTCCCCCTCCCCTTGCCCGTCGTTGGAAGGGGGATGGGGGCAAGCTGGCTGGGTTGAACCAGCCAGCAACCGGCCGCAACAATGCGGTCGGTCAGGGCAGGGGGGACCTGACCACCCCCGTGCCCAAGGAGGTGGCGGCGCCAGCTGCAAGCGGAGCGACCGGCAGGTGGGGGGGAATTCATCACCCCTCCACCATTGATTGTTTGAGGCGACCAAGCAGGGGCGCTCTCCCCCCCCCTTTACCGAGGGGGAGGAGCAATGGGCCTGGGGGGCCTGATCACCTCCCAGGCCAACTTACTTGACAACGCCCTGGGGGTATCAACCCCCAGGGCCCCTGGTGAGGGGATTTGACCTCCCCCACCAGGGATTTGAGAGAAAGAGGGGGGGGACAGCATATCCGCTGGTCACACCCCCCCATGTGAGTCTGAGACCGGACCCAGGTGTGCCCTGGGTCCCACCTGGCCCATTTGAGGGGCCAGGGGCTGGCTGCATGAGGCAACCAGCCCGTAAACAAGGTAATGAGGTCATTATGGCTGGTTGTAACGGACAACCAGCCAAGGGGATTGAACAGCAAGGGGCTGGTTCAGCCCCGTAACGGTGGAAACACTGGAATGGACCGGAATAGGCTGGTTGTAAGGGTTCAGGAACTGAAGCCATGCGGGCTGATGTAGTCCCAACCAAGTAACAAGGCTAGTAGAGCCTGTAGAGCTCTTTTGGGGCGGAAAATTTGCCTTTTGGCTTGTTGTATCATGGGCTCACAAGAGGCCAATCTTTTGTACTTAAGGAGCTCTTCTCCCTGCTGTTTTCCATCCATTCATTCATCATTCCAATCAAATTCATCCAACATATTGCCCCATTGTGAGAGCCCCATTAGCCAATATTGACACCCAGTGTCCAGAATTTCTTTTGCTTTAAATACTGCTCATTTGCATAAGCTAATTTCTGGCCATAATTCTAACAATCCTCTCATCAAATCATCACTCTCACCACTTCAACACTCTCATAGCCCTTCATCCCTCTTACTATTATTAAATGGCCCCTCAGCAATCCTCCCCCTGCAAGTCCACTAAACAATCCAATGGACCAAAGCAAACATCCCCCAGGAACTCAAAATCCAACAATCCTCCCCCATTAGCTTCCAAAGGCTCAAGTCAGCTCAAGAGAGCTGATTGCATCATCCTGGTAAACTGGCTCAAAATTCCATCCAACTAAAATGCTTGCTTTGGATTGGAAAATGAAACACGCGTTGGCCAACCTCCATCCTCTAAGGTCAATGGTTATCTCCTGATGGCCAATGAACTCAAGAATAAAACAAAAGGTAGGCTTTATCTGTCATCCAAACAGATGAGGGAGTGATTCAATAATTATCAATCCAAGTATAAAAAGGCACACTCCATGTCAATAGCCTTTGGCTTTGGTATCACCAACTCCAACAAAGCCAAGGGAATCAACTTGGTGGTTGATAAGTTGGACTTCATTTGTCCTTTTTATATTCAAATGGATGAAATATTTGGAAAGAAGGGCAACATCACCCTCCTAGCCGCTTTTGATTCCCAACAATCCAATTCAGTTGACGCTGAGGACTTGGCTGGGGATGCTCAGCCTAGCAATGGTGATCCCAAAGAAACCTATGAGTGGCCCCCATCTGATGCCAAGGAGGATATTCAAACACAATTAGCTCCAATCACGTCTACTTCTGTGTTGATTGAGGAGTCAAACCCATCCCACCCAACCGTATACTTTGATTGGGGTGAGGATCAATAAGGGATTCAATTTTCTGTATAAAATTTTGAGGGATGCAAGCCCTATTCTTTCCACATCTCTGTATGTTTGTCAAATCATCTCCTCCCATCTTTTTCCCTTCCAGGAGAATTCTCCGCTTGATGTGAGGATCAAGAAGGAATTCTTCTTTGCACAACATTGTGAATGTTTGATTAAAAGGGAAGTCTGGCCAAATTGCAAAAAATTGGTCCTAAAGTTTGAGATACTTTGTCTGCCTTAAGATTGGGAAAAGCATACTCTTGAGGGGAAGATTGAATAGATGATTTCTTCACATAGCATCCAAATACTCAAAGGGGTCCATTGACTTTTGCCATCCAATTGCCCACATTTGTCCACCCCAAGATATTGAGGGAACAACCGTGTTGACAATTTTTTTTGACTGGTGAAGGAAAGTTGTCACAAAGTTGATGTCCTTCTTGTCTTGATCAGAAAGTTTATCCAATGAGATAAATTCAATTATTGCAAAAAGACTTTTGTGATCAGACTTATTGAGAACAATTAATTTTCCAAAGTGGAAGAAATGAAATTTCTTGATTGTCTGCTTGGCAAGTTCAAACTCAGCCAGTGAGGGTTTTTGATTGTTCTTTTTTTTTCCAGCAGTAATTGCAGGATACAGATCCAAAGGTTGTAGTTTCTGTTCAGACAATACAACATTTTCATTGACGCCCCCATCTGCAAGTTCCAAAGAGATTTTGGATGCCCTCATTTGATCCATCTTTTGCTTCAAAGCCCTCTTCTTGCCACCTCTCTTTATGTTTTTTGCCTCATCTCCTTCCATCTTTTTCCCTCCCAGGCAAATGCCCCGCTTGGGGTGAGGATCAAAAAGTGATTCAATTTGGAGTATAACATTGTGAGTGTGGTGGAAGAAGCAATGGAATTGAAGGAAAAGCAGTCAAAAAAGGATTACCAAAAAAAATGGCAGTCACGTGATCACAAAAAAAAAAAACAAAAAATAAATAAATTAAATTAATGGTTGTGGGCGTGAACTAATTTGACCAGGCTTATTATTCCCCCCAAAAAAAACAAAAAAAAAAACAATAACAAAAAACAATAACAAAAAAATAGTTACATCATCAAAAAAAAAAAAAAACATACTGGGGGGAAAACCAATTAAGCCAGGCCTTGGGTTGTGCCAGGAGCCAGGTAGAAAGGGCCCTGCACCGCCTTCAACGCGGAGGGGGGGGGGAGTTGGCCGTTGTTGACGCAGAGGGGGGGGGGGTGGTCAAGGGGGGGGTTGCCGGCTGTTGATGCAGAGGGGGGGGGGCAAGCAACAAAGGAGGGGGTTGGGGGGGGTGACCAAGGTGAGTGGGGGGGCTGGCGAGTGCTGGCAAGTTGGCTGGCAAGGGTGGGGCCACCAAACAAGCAAAAGGGAGAGGGGGAAACCAAGGCCAGGGGGGGGGGCTGCCAGCTGTTGACGCAAAGGGGGGGGGCAGGGCTGAAGCGGAGGGATGGTCAAGGGGGGGGTCCCCAGCTGTTGAAATTGAGGGGGGGGCAGAAAGCAACCAAGGAGGGGGTTGGGGGGGTGACTGAGGTGAGTGGGGGGGTTGGCAAGGGTGGGGCCGCCAACCAAGCAAAAGGGAGGGGGGGGGCAACCAAGGCAAGGGGGGGGGATGGGCAAGTAAGAGGGGGGGGAGGGGTAATTGTGAGGGGAGGGGGCAAGGGAGGGGGAGAGATTGAGAGGGGGGGGCAAGGGAGGGGGAGAGATTGAGAGGGGGGGCATGCAAGAGGGAGGAGAGGGGGGGATGCACAGGTGAGGTTAGCAAGGATGGGTGGGAGGGATGGAAAAGCAGGATGAGGATGATGGGGGAGGCTTACCTGGGAGATCAACAAAGGAGGTGGGGGGGTCCTGAAGGTGGATGGATAAAAGGATCAGACTCAGATTATGAGGAGGATGAGGATGAGGGGGGGAAGCAGGGGAGGTGGTGGGTGAGGTGGATGTGGTGGGTGAGGAGAAGCTGTGAGGTGGAGGTGGTGGGTGAGGAGGAGGGGTGGGGTGGATAGACCAGTGGTTTGGTGGGGTGAGGTGGAGGGTGTTTTTTTTCTAAGTCCACCAAAAGAGAAAAAAAAAACCAAGTGAGTCAGCCAATGAATCTTGGGTGAACAACCAAAACCAAAAAAATATGGTGAAGGGATTTTTCACCTATTTTGAAATCAAAAATTAATCATCAAAGCAAGCAAGGGTGAGAGGAAGAATCCGCTCTCTCATAGAAGAAGATGAGGGACAAGATGAGACAGGGATGACTTGAGGCAGATCAGGAATATCATCTTCAAATATTTTGTCCCATTCATCTTTGATGTTGGCCAAAAAGTTGTGAAGGATTACACAAGTGATAATCCAGTTGATGAGGAACTTCATGTCTTTGGTATTTTGAATCTGGTTTTGTATTTACCTTAAGCTGGCCCATCTTCCTTTCAGGACTCCTATGGCATGCTCAATCCAAACTTGTGATTGGGCAAGATGATAGTTGAAATCAGTTTTTCCTTGATCATTGGACAAAACATTTTGGTATGCTTGAACCACATATTTCCCACTAGCATAAGCTGAATTGGCCAGAAGTTATTGATCTTGTTCAAAGTAGATCTCTGGTCGTTGGGCAATCCGCATCCAATTGAAAACATATGAATTGTGAAAATAACCTGGAAGGCTAGCATGAAGGGATATGAACTTCTTGTTGTTATCAAAAACAATTTGCAGTGCCATTGAGTATCTAAACAAACAGACCAAACGCATTTGGTCAGTGTGTGATCAAAGTTTTTATTAAAGTTGTTGGAAAAGAAATGAATCAATAGCCTTTTTTTCCAATCAAAGTAGTAACTTGTATTTTTGACTCAAGGGGATGGTGGTTCAAACAACAAAACCAATGCAATCAAGAAATCCTTTGGTCTCCATTACTTGAGATATCTCCTTGCGTTCTTCTTTGGTTGGCAAAGAAAGGACTGAGCAACAGAAAGATAGGATAGCAACCATGACTCTTTTTGTGTATGAGTCAATGGTTCCATAACCAACTGAGAATAGATTTTCTAATTGATGAATTGCTGCTCCATTTCCATTTGATCCCAATCTAAAAAGAGCAACAGCCATTTGGATAGCTGGATTGTGTTGAGGATTCCAAGAATTGTTCTGGAAGATGTGGTGGTCTTCAATCATCTCCAAAAGTTTTATGAATGAAGGCAATAGAGTTTGTAAAAGTTGCTGGAAGCTTAAGTTGGGGAGGAGATGAAGCTTTTGCCTTTCATACATAGGGTTATGGAGAGTTTGTCTTCTTGTAACCATGTATTGCTTTTGTAATTGAGCATTCAAAGCCAACCAAGTTGAATAAAATTGGAGTCTGAATTGGATTCTGAATAGTAGTCAAATACTAACAAAATTTCAGTCATCTTTTTTGCATTTTCAACTGGCTGCCAAGAAGTTTGATGGGACATGTTTAGAAAGATGGTGATTTGATGTGGGGTGATGAGATGATGATGTGATTTGTGTGAAGATGGAGATTTGAAGCAATAGAGATGTGAAGCAATGGAGATGTGAAGTGATGGAGATGTAAAGCAATGGAGATGAGATGTGTGTGATGTGATGGAGATGGGACTGGTGTGGATTTTCTGATGTGGATGGGTGCTTTGGATATGATGGATGGTGGATGGATGATGATGCATAAATGGAAGTTTTAATGGCGGTTTTGATGTTTGAAATCTGCCATTTTGATGAAAACCATCATTTTGAAATACACCAGTTAGGGGGTATGTGTATTTCAGAAACCCGCCATTTTTAATGGCTGGTTTTTTCAAAAAAAATGGTGGGCTTCTAATGGTGGGTTTTCTAACTCTGATATGCCCTAATAAAGTTAAATTCAAATAAATTCAAAAAATTCAAATAAATTCAAAAAATTCAAATAAATTCAAAAAATTCTCAAAAATTCCAAAAATGATCAAAAATTCCAAATATTCTCAAAGAATTCCAAAAATTCCAATCTATGTGAAGATTATTACATAAAAAAATATCAGAGTATGATCAAATATAAATTTCCAAATTTCAAATCAGTATCACCAACAAAATCTACTCAAAAATCTTGTTGCAACACCTGCCGGCAGGTAAAGCACTCATTATCATGGTGCATATGGAAAATGTAAAAGCCTTTATGACTTACATATAACAGGTAATATGAAATTTTACAGTTTGGAAAATTCAGATAGTTAATTTCAAGACAAAATGAAATTTTTTTCAGATTTATTTTGCTAAATAAATTAAAAAATGACTGATTTCATCTGCAAAATAAAAAAAAATGAAAAAAACTTGGGGTATGTCTGAAGCAAGCTGTTTGATGTTAAAAAAATAATAAATTGAATTTGACAAAGAGCCAAGACTGAAGGTGAAACAACAACAAGAAGAATCCACATCAGGGAAGTGAACAAGGAAAAGAAATAGAATAAAACAACAAAAAAAAATTGAGATGACAAGAACAGAAGGGATGAGCAAAGGAAACATACCATGGAAGGTTAGGAAAGTCGTAAAATTGACAGTTCCAGTAGGATGATAGTATTAATAAGATAATGAGTCACGAAAGAGGTTATCTCCTCTATAAGCGTTTGGGAACAAGGGTGGTCGGTGGTCAACATATTAGGGAAAAAAGGAGAAGAAGAAGGAGATGGAAAAGGAAACTCAGGTCAATTCATACCAAATAACCATCTGACAGAGACACTAGGATTTTGATTGATCAACGGAGAGGAGGGATGAGGAGTGAGTAGATTGTGCAAAGAAATAATGGAAGGAGCGGTCAAGGGTGAGGAGAGATTAATAAGGGAGGTGGTCGAGACTGAGAAGGGAGATCCGGAGGAACGGGCCGAGTGGAGTATTTTTTGATGAGGAAGTGAGAGCAGAGACTGGTGACTGAAGAAATGTCACAGACGCGAAATCCACCTGACACCAGCTTGTCGCAATGGATTTTATTATTATTTTTTTGTTTTTATTTTATTTTATTTTATTTTATTTTATTTTTTTTAACACCCCCCATTATTTGGTATGAGGAGACTGAAGGAAGAGCAGAAGAAAAATTGCAAGAGATGATTGGTTACAGGCCTTGGTGAGACAGTTGGCAATCATGTCTTCGGATTTGACTAGGGAGATTGAGATGAGATCATCCTTGAGGTATTCTCTGATTTTTTTTGCTTTGATGTCTAGGTGTTTTGTTTTTGAGTTGTGTCCGAAATGTTTGACTTTGTCGAGTAATCCCTTGTTATCAATCTTGAAATTGGTTGGTTCCAGGTTGATTCCCCAAAGTTCTTCGATAAGGTGTGAGGTCCAGAGGTTCTCTTGACATGCATCGGAGAGAGCACACAGCTTGGCCTCTGTAGAGGACAGAGTGATGTTCTTTTGTCCCAAGCTGCACCAGGATATAAGACAGTCTTTCCATAAGCATAGATATCCGCTCCTTGATTTCCTAGATGTGGGATTGTCCCCCCAGGTCAAGTTGCTATAATATTGGATGTTTTGATGAGGGCCCTGGTTTGGTGCAATTCTGAAGGAAGCATTGATAGAGCCGGCAAGGTATTTGAAGACGTGTATGACCTCTCTCCAATGACTGATACCAGGATCATTATTGAAATGGGATAGAATTGACACGGCAGGGGAAAGTTTGGGTCTGGTACGGCACGCTAGGAAGTTCAGGATCCCAGTGAATGTTTTATAATTGACATTGAGCGCGGCAAATTCCTTCTTTTCTGCTTTTCTGGCAACGGAAAACTGAATATTAGGAGTCAGGGGAGTGGAGACAGGTCTGAAGTCTGTTAGATTCAGGAGTTCAAGTCCTTTCTTGATCAGATTTTGTTGACAGAGAGTGATTTGATCATTGAGGACCTTCATTTCCATTCCAAGGAGAATTTCCGGGTCATGAGCGGATGATTTGGGGAAGCGAGAGAGGAATAGTTTCTCAAAGGCGTCGACGTTGCCGGCAACTATGAGATCGTCAACATGGAAGAAGAGAAAGGTGTGTTTCTCTTGATGAATGAAGAGACAAGGATTGGAGTCTGAGACAAGGAAGTCAATACTATTTAACCATTTGGTCAGAGTATTGTACCAGTTGGCAGGGGCCTGTTTCAGTCCATACAGCGATTTTTTGAGCTTGAGGAAAGGAGAGGAAGGTTTGGAAAACTTTGGAGTCTTTATGATGATTTCCTCTTGGAGAGGTGCATAGAGAAAGGAAGCCTTGACATCAAACTGTCTTAGAGGAAGTTTCTTGTTGACACTTAGGGAGAGAAGAGCAAGTAAGGAGGGGAATTTTCCTGTGGGGGCATAAGTATCAAAGAAATCAACGCCTGGGGTTTGTTGGAATCCTCGGATGCAAAGCCGAGCCTTCTTCCTTTCTTCAGAGGAGGCGGTCTTGGGTTTTGTTTTTAGAATCAAGGTGGTGTCTAGAAAACTTTTTGGTGTCCCGTGAAAGTCCTCCCAGACATCCTTGGATTCTATGGATTCAAATTCTTCATCAATCGCGTCGGAGTATTCCGCAGTATCATTAGTGTGGTAGGAGTATTTGGTGGGTTTGATCTTGTCTGATCGATCCCAAAGATAGTACCTGGGTTTGGGGTCAGAGACGGGGAGGTCACCTTCCTCAGGAATTTTGGAAGCGTTGTCTTCATTTGGAGGTTTGAATGTTACGGGTTGATCAAGGTTGGATATTTTGTTGTCTGAGGCGACATTGGGAGCAGGGTTTAAGGAAGAAATGGGATAAGATTGGGATGGATCTACGGTGTCTTCAGATTCATCGTTGGAAAGAGATAGGTAGGGAAGGTGGTCTTGATGGATTGGACAGTCAGAAGCATTATCTATAAGACTTTTGAATCCGAGTAACTTGACGTGTTTTGAGGAGACTATTTGGCCTGTGTTGGTGAGTAGTCGATAGGAGAGGAGTTCGTCATCATAGCCAATTAGAGTGGCTGAAATTCCCTTGGCATCCAGTTTTGATCGTTGGTTAGCAGGAGATTTCAGAATTACGACTTCGGATCCGATGGGGTGGAAAAAACTGAGAGGAATGGATTGATTCTTGAACAGTTCAAAGGGACTTCTTTTACTTTTGTGAGAAGGGAATTGGTTGATGGTGAGAACACATGCCTTGATGACTTCATCCCAGAATTGAGGTTTCAGACGGGAATCAATGAGGACTGTACGGAGACTTTCCATGATTGTCCTATTGAATCTTTTGGCAAGTCTGTTCTGTTCAGGGGTATAGGGGTCAGACTGCCGAGTTCTGATAAAGTTTTTTTCACAGAATTCTTTCATGTTCTTGTTAACAAATTCAGTACCCCTGTCAGAGTGAAGGACTGAAGGATAATAGCCAAATTGTTTCTGTTCAATTTCAATGGCGCTCTGTAGAATGTGGGGAACAAGATCCTTGGACTTGATTGGGATGGCGGAGCAGAATCTGGTTGAGCTATCTACCATGGTAAGGATATATCGATGGCCATTATGAGAGAGAGGATAGATAGGGCCCATTATGTCAAGATGGAGCTCTTGGAAGGGTTTGTCGGCTTTGGAATGCACACTCTTAAATGATCCTCTTGTTATTTTTCCGAGAGCACAACTCTTGCACTCGGATTCAGGGCTGATGGGGATATTCAATTTATTTCTTATTCGGCTGTAGCTCGCATGGCCTAATGCCTTATGGATTAGTTTGGATTGGGAGAAGAGCGAGGTGGAATTGGCAGAAACGTTGTTAAGAGGAAGGATGGGGATGTTATTTTGATAGAATCCGGAGAACACAGGTTGATCATCCTTTGAGACGGAGAATCTATTTTTTTCAAACAGGAAATGATATCCATCCAGTATAAGACATCTGACGGACAGAATATTGGTGGAGAGGTCAGGAACAAAGTAGAAATTATTGATGAGGATGGGGCCGCAGTCCCCCATTATTTGAATTGATCTAATTCCTTCAATCAAGAGAGATTCAAGATTTGATCCGGTTTTTACTTGTCCGATTTCTTTGAAGGAGATAGTCACAAACAGATCAGGGTCAGAGACCATGTGGGAAGAGCACCCGGAGTCAAACACAATTTGATTAGTGAGTGGAGAGGAATTTTTTGCCAAGAGGCAACTGACAGAGACGGAGGATCTTTCTTTGTTCTTCTTTTTGAGATAGGCCTCTTGAAGTTCGGGATGGAGAGCCCAACAGTTGGCGGGAGAGTGAGGAGCCAGATTGTTGTGCTTTCCTCCTGTACATCTGGGAAGAGGTTCTCAATCGGTGCGTAATGCGGTGAGCTGAACTTTTCCTTCTTCTTTATTTCTCCTTTCATTGGCCAAGATTTGAAAATGATCAAGAACAAGATTGGGTGTGATAGTAGATGCGTGTGTGATTTGTTCCTTGATGACCTTGAAACTGAGCGGAAGTTTGTGAAGAAGCATGTAGGCAAGGATGTCTTGAGGCAGGTGGATTCCTACCTCATAAAGTCGGTGGATGCATATTTGTGCGGAGGTGATAAAAGAAGGGATGTTGTTGATGTTGAAGGGAAGGTTTTGAAGATTTTCAAAGACACAGGCTCGATTGGAGGATTCGGAAGAGGCAAAGTAACGGATAATGGCCTTCCAGATCAACTGGGCGTCTTTTTTGTTGTCAAAGGTGATGATGTTATAATGAACCGTTGGATCGAGCTTGGAGATCAGAATCAATCAAATATATATTTTGTCTTTGAAAGATAGAGGAGTGTCCTTGGAAAGAAGTGCAGAACGAGTGCCTTGGATGTCTAACATGTTCTCTACTCTATTTCGCCATAAGGAGAAGTTGTCCATCGTAAGAGTTGGGATGGCTTTGATGGCGGTCTTAAGAATTGTTTGAAGTAAAGGGTCATTTGAGTTGAGAGAGGTGTCTTGGCTCATGATGAGGAACTGTGATTGAGTCTTTGATTTGCAATTGGTTGTGCAGGGTGATTTTGACTGTTAATCGTGTTAAAAAAATAATAAATTGAATTTGACAAAGAGCCAAGACTGAAGGTGAAACAACAACAAGAAGAATCCACATCAGGGAAGTGAACAAGGAAAAGAAATAGAATAAAACAACAAAAAAAAATTGAGATGACAAGAACAGAAGGGATGAGCAAAGGAAACATACCACGGAAGGTTAGGAAAGTCGTAAAATTGACAGTTCCAGTAGGATGATAGTATTAATAAGATAATGAGTCACAAAAGAGGTTATCTCCTCTATAAGCGTTTGGGAACAAGGGTGGTCGGTGGTCAACATATTAGGAAAAAAAGGAGAAGAAGAAGGAGATGGAAAAGGAAACTCAGGTTGAGTCATACCAAATAACCATCTGACGGAGACACTAGGATTTTGATTGATCAACGGAGAGGAGGGATGAAGAGTGAGTAGATTGTGCAAAGAAATAATGGAAGGAGCGGTCAAGGGTGAGGAGAGATTAATAAGGGAGGTGGTCAAGACTGAGAAGGGAGATCCGGAGGAATGGGCCGAGTGGAGTATTTTTTGATGAGGAAGTGAGAGCAGAGACTGGTGCCTGAAGAAATGTCACAGATGCGAAATCCACCTGACACCAGCTTGTTGGAACGGATTTTATTATTATTTTTTTATTTTTATTTTATTTTATTTTATTTTTTTTAACATTTGAATTTTTCAGTTTTATCTAAAATTAATTAAGATGATCCTTAAAATAAAGGAGCCTCCACTGTAAATTTCAACAATAATACCTACATGAAAAACTATGACTGCTCTCTAGCCTCAGTGCACAGATGGAATTATAAATATAGCATAGCAGAAAACAAAAAAAACTATATGAAGATCAAAAGGTATCAATAAATGGCCAATCTGGGATTGATTTAACTTCAGAATGATCAAATCATACCTTCAGATTCAATAAATAATAGGGCATATCAGAGTTAAAATTTTCAAAAATTTAAATGGCAGATTTCAGGCCTATCCATTTTTTTCAAAATTTTATTCTTTTCAGTCAAAAACATTGATTCATTGTTTATTTTGATTAAGAAAAATTGATATTTTTCCTGAAATAAGCTATTTAAATTTGTCAAAATTTTAACTCTGATACACAATAATGTAGAAAATAATTTCAGTTAAAATAATCAAGCAAACATGGTTAATTCATGTAACTTGAGTGAGGATTCCCTGTCTCATTATCTTCTGAGTTAAACCTTGAAGGGAAACCCCTACTTTACCCAATGAAATCTTACTAATTACTTAATTATATTTTAATAAATGGGTAAAGAGGATTTATATTATAATTTTAGCCATATTGATTTCTTCTCTTGAGTCTAAAACAAAAGGAAAAATCTTGTGCTACATGATAATGATTTTGGGGATAGATCATAGTTTATTTTTTCATAAATCTGGATATTTTAATTCTAAAATTGTAAATTACTTTAAAACTTAATCAAAATGAAATTAGAAATATTAAATCTGATTTGGAATTAAATGCATCTAATTCTATCTTGGTTTATTTATAAGTACCCCTTTTTAGGAAAATGAATCCTTCTGATAAGAATCTTGGATCTGCATTGAATTAAAACCAAATATCTATCTTGAAAACAAAAATACTGATCATGGATTGAACAAAATAATCTGCTTCTATTTTAAAATTCACTCATAATCTATTCCTCAAATACTTCAAGAAGCTGTCTAATTTATCTGATTTTCTATTTGATTGATAGATGGTTTCAAGTTCATTGAAAATTAATAATTCAATCCTTTCAAAGTTCTTCATTTAATATTTTTCAACATTTTAATTGAGATTTCTTGATTTTTTTTCAGGATATGGAATTTTTTGTATTTCCCTATTTGGAAACTTTAGAGGTCAACTTGAGTTTACCACTGGGGTTAAAATAAAAAATACACTGTATTTTTTGATTGAAAATCATTGAAAATCAAAATAAAAGAATAAAATGGGAATAAAAACCTCTTTATGATTTTTTTTTTAGTTTTATTTTTTTTAAAGTTTTCTCATCTTCTTCTTTTAGGGGGAAATATTTTTTCAAAGTTTCAATTTTTCATTGATGATATGACAAAAAAAATACATTGATGGCAATGGCCAAATTTCCAGTTAAGGCATGGGGAAAGGGATAAATTAAACTTCCAGATTTTAGTTTTATGTTTCTTTATGAATTAAGTTATTCAAAAAATATTTAGTTGATCTTTTTATTCTTTTATGATAAAAAAGTATCAGAATCCCATCAAATTTTCCCTGTAGTTTTTCCAGTTTTCCATTGATCAAAAATGCCCGTACTCAAAATGATTCATAGTCCAAGTGAGCTTGACCTTGGTGTGTGTATTTTTTTTCTGAAGAAAACATCAATTTTTGTTTGGTTTTGATTGATCACCAGCCAATATCCAAATATGAATTTTATGAGATCTTGAATCCTTTGTAGAAATTATCATTCCTGGTCAATCCCACCCATAGTTTGTCAATTCATGGCATTTTTAGTCAGTCAATTCAAACCCCCCATAACCATGCAGTGATGTATATCCCAAAAGCCTCAGAATGGCAGTGAGTCACATCCAGTAAGAACTATGGCTGGGTCCCAAGGCAAATAGTTTTTTAAAAAAATTTTTTTTTCAGCTTTTGAAGTCTTTGTGTCACCCACAATATCACACACCCAAATACCTGGTTTACCTGGCCTGTGACAAGTCTTAGGACTTGGAATGGTACATTGGGATAGCAGCAAGGTCTTTCAGAATTTTACTTCAAAGAAAGGAAATATTCAGCAGAGCTGGTAATGCAGCCTCATAACCTTTTAGGACTTGGAATGATACATTGGTACTGTTATATTACTATGGAATATGGAGCAGTTATAAGTACCCTGCTCCAGGTCCCTGTCAACCTGTGGGTGAAGGTGATGTAGTCAAGTAGGTTATGGTACCTTAGGTCTAAGGTTGGCTGTGCAACAGTTTTGGTGTGCCAAATGTGGCGCGCCAAATGGTGTTGCCATGTTGCACCAGCAAGGTCTCAAAAATCCCCATGGTGTGCCGAATTTCTATGTACCCAAGTGTGGGGGGTTGTTTCAAGGAGGAATAGGCCAGGAGGTTGATTGAGATGTAGAGACAAGTGTGGGGGTTAAGCCTAGTGGGGGTGTGTACCAAATTAGACTGGAGAAGTACAGGGTTGTTGATCTAAATAACCCTGGTGTGATGCCCAGGTGGGGAAGCAACCCCAACCGTTGCAAGGGGTTGTGGATTGAGGGTTGGAGTTGGAGTTGGGCAAGGAAAGTAACATTGGGACTGGGAACGGCAAGGACACTGGCCACCAGCTTTGCCAAGTTACCCCCAGCTTCAACAGTGAACACTTGCCCACTAGCTTTGACATCATGCCAGCCAATTGCACCTCTCAGGCAAGCACCACAAAATGGTTCTAGCCCTTTAAAGGACATGGGGCTTGCTGGTCCTCTTTCTCATCTCTGAACATCAAAAAGATCAATCAAGACAACAAGATGCTAAATTTTGGCACTGCTTGGTTGTTTTACCTCAAGCCAGGCCACACCTTCTTCAAGCTCATGTCCAAGAGGCCTGCAAGAAGGCTACAACCGCAGACAATGTTTTTTTTTTTTTTTTTTTTTTTTTTTTTGTTGATATCAGACCATTTGATGGACCGTAATGGCATAGAGAAAAAAAAATCACTTTTTTTAAAAAAAAATGGCGCGCCACTGTCGCCACCTGCAAATGGCGCGCCAGGGAGGAAGTATGGTGGCGCCATTTTCCCAATCTTGTCGCCGCCAACCTTGCTTAGGTCACAACAACAAGAATCATTGAGAACGACGCCCGACCCGAGTCTGGCCCGAGCCATACTCGATGGTGTCGGGTCGAGTATCAGGTATGGCCTGAACCCGGCCAATCGGTGTCCAGCCCTACCGAGTAAGAACAGGCCAGCTGGGGCGTGTCAAGACGAGGGATTCGGGTTCTTGGGATATCTGATTAGGTGAAACGAATACCTGGACAAGTGAGTTGCTCTTTTCGCCAAGATAATCGTGCAGGAGATAGTCCAATCGATTGAAAACTAGATTACTTCGATACCAGCCACGTCGATCGAATGAATCTAGAGGGCGGGAAAAATGACAAACCGTGTAAAGTGTGCACTGGCTTCAAATCATGGATGAAGGACCAATCACGGCAGGAAGGCAATGAACCATCAGGATCAGATGGAAGACAAGGCTCGAAAAAAGACACTCGTGGGAAGGCAGATCAGAGAGGAGCTGAAGCAAAGAGTACGTTGAACATAGAACGAGATTCGAATGGATTGTCGGTCGATTGTCCACCAGACGTTAATCGACTAGGCCGTCATACATGGACCTTGCTCCATAGTATTGGATCACACTATCCGACCGAAAACCCTTCGCAGAAAGATCAAGACTCGGTCATTAACCTGCTGAGATCGATCTCGATCATATACCCATGTCAAACCTGCGCTCTTGATTTTAAAAATTATCTATCCCACCATCCTCCCCAAATCCAAAACCGGCACAAACTTGAACGTTGGTTGTGCGACGCTCATAATCACGTCAATTCAAGACTGGGAAAAGAAATATTCGACTGTGATTTGGTCTCGAAACGTTGGAGGGATGGCTGGGACGATGGTCATTGTGATCCGTAACCGATCAAGGCTATCGAGAGGCGTTGACGATCTGTGATTGCTTAACAAGAGAGAAGAAAGTAGGACTGAATGTCTGGCAAGATACAGATCCTGAAGAGGTAAAATGTACAGATAGGCCAAATATACAACGAGTGAATCAACGCAACTTATTCGTTCACTTGTTTTTGTTCTAAACAGTGCATACCATCAGATGGCTGGACTTGTTTGACGAGCTAACTTTTTAAACACGTTCGGTCTTTACACTTGAGCTTCCTGTTAAGAGCATAGAAACCTACACACTCCTTATTACATACACTCATCCCACAAAACGGATTGAATCGAGTTATTGAGGCCCAATCAGTAACCATGCGGATCATGCCATTCGTTTCCCTGCTCTAGTGACGTTCTCCCGATCCTTGCTAAACATGCCATCTACTGATCAACAGTGTCATCGGATGTTTTGATCATCCCCGGAGTTTTGTACCTAGTCCTTCTAACAAAACTCTTTCTTCTGCTCAGTTCTTTGTTCTTCGCTCGCAGCCTGCCCTTCGGTTTTCCTTATTTGAAAGAAGTCAATAGCCAAACATTTCATTGTCGTGTAAGGGAAATTGATGTGTCTCGGTGTTATTTTAGTTCTGTGGGGGTGATTGGTCGGCCTCAGAGCATCAACTGAAATAGCAATTACTTTTACGTTAGCCCCGCCCCAGCCAACCACATTCATGATAGAGGGCGGATATTATCTGGAGGCCATGGATATATTCATGCCTTTCAAATCGATAAACTCACACCTTTCGATGCCAAAAAACGTGAAGAAAACGCGTGAATAGGGCGAATTCAGTACTTTTAGGATAAATCGATGCCTTGGGGCGTGTTTTACCACCCAAGGAAGCAATCAACACTTGATTTAAATTAAAAAAAGGTGTAATTGAAATAAGCTTTTCATGACTTTCCCTCTCAAAGGAAACTCATTCCCCTCCTCTTTGACCTCTTTCAGGGTGGCCAGGGTCCCTGCAGGGGGCTTTCAACAGCTTTGAGCGCTACTCAGACCATCTCTCCTGGATTGCCAGGTTGGCGCTTGAGGCCGATTTTTTATTTTATATTTTTCATTGATTTTAAAATTGAGGTACTATGTGTTTCAAGAAAACTTTCCTGTATTTGCATAAAGCTTGTTTGCTTTACTAATTTTCTTTTGAACTCGTTTTTATTTTTGGGCAATGTTAAATTTGCAACCCTGCGGTTGCAAACAGGCGCAAAACACCGTTTGTGACTCATCTGAGTCTCAAATGGCCATTCACAACTCATCTGAGTTGCAAATGGTTGTTTGCAACCTTTTTTTATATTATACATATATATTTTAACATTTTTTTACTTTTTTTATCTTTTATTACTTTTTTTATTTTAATAGAAAAATAAAAAAATAAATTAATCAATTAAATTAAAAATAAAAATATACATAAATGAAATGAAATAAATAAAATAAAGGGTGATGATAAATTCACAACTCCAGTTGTGTGGGAGTTGTGTAGGTCCCCACAAAACCTGTGGGAGTTGTGTAGGTCCCCACACAACCTGTGGGACTTGTGTAGGGCCCCACACAACCTGTGGGAGTTGTGTAAGGCCCCAAACAACCTGTGGGAGTTGTGTAGGTCCCCACAAAACCTGTGGGAGTTGTGTAGGGCCCCTCAATGCATGGGGTCCCATACACTACAAAGGGTTGTTCCAAACATGTGCAACCCCTGGGGGGGCATATACCCCCCATAATGGGCAGTTTTGATTTTTGTACCCCTGTGCACAACCATTTAGACCTGTGTACAGGGGTATACAACCAGGGTTGTTCAATAATTTAGTCATTTTTATTTTATTTTTTATTTTTTATTTTTTATTTTTTATTTTTTATTTTTTATTTTTTATTTTTTATTTTTTATTTTTTATTTTTTATTTTTTATTTTTTATTTTTTATTTTTTATGTTTATTTTTTATTTTTTATTTTTTATTTTTTATTTTTTATTTTTTATTTTTTATTTTTTATTTTTTATTTTTTATTTTTTATTTTTTATTTTTTATTTTTTATTTTTTATTTTTTATTTTTTATTTTTTATTTTTTATTTTTTATTTTTTATTTTTTATTTTTTATTTTTTATTTTTTATTTTTTATTTTTTATTTTTTATTTTTTATTTTTTATTTTTTATTTTTTATTTTTTATTTTTTATTTTTTATTTTTTATTTTTTATTTTTTATTTTTTATTTTTTATTTTTTATTTTTTATTTTTTATTTTTTATTTTTTATTTTTTATTTTTTATTTTTTATTTTTTATTTTTTATTTTTTATTTTTTATTTTTTATTTTTTATTTTTTATTTTTTATTTTTTATTTTTTATTTTTTATTTTTTATTTTTTATTTTTTATTTTTTATTTTTTATTTTTTATTTTTTATTTTTTATTTTTTATTTTTTATTTTTTATTTTTTATTTTTTATTTTTTATTTTTTATTTTTTATTTTTTATTTTTTATTTTTTATTTTTTATTTTTTATTTTTTATTTTTTATTTGTTATTTTTGTTTTTTTTAAACCAAAAAATCAACATTTTTTGATTTTTTGGTTGATTTCTGTTTTTTTTTTATTTAGTTTATTTTAGTTTTTTTTAAGCCTGCAATTATTTTAGTTGTGTGGCACAGAACACAAGTAGATTTGAGTTACTTACAACCCTACACAACCCATTTGAGCCATCTAGCATGCCACACGGCCCATTTGAGTTGTGTAAACAACTCTACACGGCCCATTTGAGTTGTGTACACAACTCAAAGAGTTGTGAATTCAACATTACCCTAAAATAAATGAATAAAAAACAAATTAATTAATCAAATTGAAAATATAAATATAAAAAAAAGGGTGTTAGCTTTTTCACGCCCCCAAACCTGGAAAACATGTGGTTTGGAAGTCCCCACAACATCCTGAAACGTCCCCCACCCACGCGGTAAACCTGGAAAAAACATGGTTTTTGGGGGTTGTGAAAAAAAAATATGGGGGAATAGGGGGGCATCTCAAACCCCTGTAGAATAAATCCTAAGAATTTTGGCCATTTTTAAGGCCTTGAAAATTTCCCCCAAAAAACTGAAAAAAAAATCTCCACGTCTCAAATCTTTTCACATTTTTAATCTTTTTTTGATCATTTTGAAAAATCTGAAGGGCCAGAAAGCTTCCAAATATGGCAGGCCATTCATTTATATTTTTCTCAGAATTTTAGTACTTCACTTTCCCGCTGAAAATGGGATTTAAATAAAAAATGAGACATTATTTTAAATTCTTTTTTTTTGTTATTTTTGCACAAAATTTTCCAAATTTTCAGTTTGCAGTATTTTATTGGGAATTGTGAAGGGCCCAAAAAAATCATCTGGGGATTTTTTGTAGCTTATTGTTTCCCAAAGAATTCATAATTGAAAACACAAAAGTGGTGTTTTTTGCTCTAAATCAATGATTAAAAAAAATTATGAAAAATAGAGTGAGACAAAAACAGACAAATGATTCAATCAAGATTAATTTGTATTTTTAATATGAGTAAATAAACTCTTCAAAGCAAGTTCCAAGTTATTATGAATCAAATCTTCCCATTTTTTTGATTCCTTGCTAGCAAAAGCCTTCCAAAGGGGATCTAATTGGGGAGCTGGCCACAGTTCAGAATTATGATGGAAAGAAACTATGTGCTGAAAATCTTCCAAAATAATTAAAAATATGGTAGATTTTTGAGAATAGGTAGTTGCAGGTGAATTGAGTGGCAAATAAGTTGATGGAATCAACTTAGATAAAAGTACCACTGGCCTTTTGTATGTATCTGCAAGCAGGAAACCATAGCAAGGGAATTTTGTCCACTAACTTTGAGGGGCAGGTTCAGAAGTGTGTTTGAGATGTTTTCTTGCTTTGTCAAAAATTTCATCCCAGACTTGATCCATGAAGTTTTCATCCTTGAAGATAGAGTTGGATTCCATTTCCTTGATCAGTTCCTGACATATTGAGCTGCAATCTTCAGATTTACGGCCCAAATTAACTGCTACTGATCTAAACACACAGTTCCCATCAGCCATCACATCTTGAACATGTGAAATTTTTGGTATGGCTGTCTTTGGGAAAATGAAATTTTTGTATTGATACTAAGGAAAAAATATCAGTATTATTCAATATTAAATGGAAAAAAAACAATTCATACTGACTTTATCAATATCCACCACTTCAAGATTATCAGAAGATTAATAAGACAATGTTGTGACCTTCATCTCAAAAAACAAGGGGTTACTAAGTGAAGCATAAAGCAAGATTAATTCAGAAATTTATTCACCTTTTCTATTTCAGAGGCTGTGGCTGTGGGAGCAACAATTAGATTCCCTGGAGGCCTAAAAGCATCTTCATCTTCATCTTGTTTTTCTCTTGTGTTGATCCTCTTCAAAGTCCCCGGACTCAAATTCTGTGAAACAAACCTCTTATTGATGATGGTTCCTTACCTCTGAGTGACAAATGAAAATATGAAAATCAAAGGAATCTAGAAACACAATCCTGATCCCCCCAAACAAAAAATAAAATTACTAAATGTCTTTATTATATCCAATTCTTCAAGATCTCTGAGTTCTTCTCCACTCAATTCCTCTTCTGTTATAAACTCATCCTGTTCAAAATTCAATGTTAGCCTAATTACAAAAAAAACCTCTTCCTCTGATTCCTGTTTCTTTTATCCCTTGGCCTTTTCATGGTCTTCATTTCCTTTCCTTTTCCTCAGAGTCTGAAATTAGAGAAAACCAATTTCCAACCATATGATGTTAAAATCAATTCAACACATAGGGATAAAAAAGCCACAAAGAGAAAAAACTTACAATTGAATTAACCACTTGGTGCTTCCTTGGTCTTCCTCTTCTCTTAGGTACTTCAAAATATTCAAACCCAGATGGATCCCTCCTAGATGAAAGCTAAGGAAATCTTTTGCTTTTATTTGTGGCTACTTTGGGTCTTCCTAAAATTTTCCTTTCTTCCTTTGATAAGGGTTCTTGAATGGGAGTCAGTTGATAGTTCCCTTTTAACAGTTTCATCATTTCTCCAAGGTAAAAATGTTGTTCTCCTGGTCACAATTTAAAGAATTCTTCAAAGATTTCATTCTGAAACCAGTTTATGTTGGTTGATTGGGAAGGTGATTCATGAGATGATTGGGAAGGTTGGAATGACCCCTTCTCAGCAAGCTATGAATAATTCCAAAATAAAAGAAGACACTTCAGAAATAAATTTTAGATTCTTTTTTCTCCAAGAAAAGAAAACATACTGCAATAGGAGGTTTGACATGCCACTGGGGATGAAAATCATCAAGCAAAAATTTTTTCTTCTTGAGATTTGCATTCTTCACTTGGTGTACACAAGGAATCCCAATGAAAGAAGAATAATCACAATCAGAACATGTGGTTGATTTTTCTTCTGAAATGTTAAAGGAATTCAAAATCTTGAGAGCATAGTGGCTTATTTTTCATGAGAGGTTTTCAACACAATATGGGAGACCAATCAAGCTCTTGAAGTCTTGCTTAGAAGTTTCCATGGAAGTTTCATGGAGTTGAATTGAAACTGAATGATATATTTGGTGAACTAAATCAGAGAAGGAACCAGAAGAAGTTGTGATAAATTGCTTGAAATAAGAGTGAAGCCCTTCTCTTCTAGATGTTCTGGTATTTCCAAAATGCAGGTGCTTGTTTGAAGCATATGAAACAAATTTTCTTTTTAAAGGAATCCAGTTGTCAAGAAGGTAGTCAGAAGTAGGGGGATTCCAGACTACATTCAGTTTGCTAAAATTATCTTGATAAGAATTTTCAGATTTGGATTTGACCAGCATATTCCAGTGTTTTCTGAATATCATCCATTATTCTTCAGATTTAAAGTGTTTTCTACAATGTGTTTGAATTTTTTTGAAGATATTCCAGAAACAGAGTAAATGATGAGAGTTGGGAAATAAAGTTTCAATGGAATAAATCAGGGCTTGCTCTTTGACAGTCAAAATGAATTTGGGTTCTTCATGTTCTAATAATTTATGAAGTTTTTAGAGAGCCAATTTATAGTCTTCCTTTCTTTCTTGGAAGAGGAAACAGAAACTAACAGAGAATGTTCTAGCACAATTTTTGATCCCAAAAATGTGAATAAGAGGCATGGAAAATTTGTTGGTTTTATAGGTAAAGTCTATCATTAATACTGATGGAAAGAGTTTGATTAATAGGATAGAATCTGGGTGAGAAAGGTATAAAGAACTAATATGAATATTTTTATTATTGATTTAATATGTGAAAGAAGAGTTTCTTAATTCCATTATTAAAGATTCTATGGGTGATTGTAATTCCAGTTTTTCTTTTTTAATTTTTGATATTTTTTCATAGATTGTACTAAGGGTTTTGTGAACAGGAGAATTGGAGGACTGCATTAAGGAATTAATAATTTTCAGGGGAGGAACCCCAGCTTTGGTTAAAGAATTGACCATATACTCTTGATCACCCTGAATCCTTCTATGAACTGGATGGGTGGATGGATCAGTTGATGGTGGATGATTGTGATCAGGGAATTGGATTTCAATTTCCCAAAGACCAGAATTCTTGTAAAAGCTTCAAGAGAATTTGAAGGGACAGTTTGTTTTTCTAGTTGATGAAAGACTTTTTCTATCAAAATTGGGTTTATATTCCCCAGATTTTTCACATTGGTAACTATACCTTTGCTCTTTAGTATTGGAGACTTTGGTGGTGGAGATGGCATATCCATGGGATTTAGCCCACTCTTGAACAGCATCCACAAGGTCCCCCTTTGTATGATATGTTAATTCAGGCGGAGGAGCCAAAGGGGTGGAATCATGGGGGTGATATAAATCAGTTGAACCAGTAGAAGGAGAAGCGGCAGAGGCAGATAGTGGAGCAGGAGAAGTAGCAGCAGAGGCAGATAGTAAAAGTGGGTTGATGTGTTGTTCAGACATTTTTTGTTTGGGATTTTGATTTTGAGATTTTTTTTTATGAAGAATTGTTTTTTTTTTGATTTTTGATTGCGTTTTTGGATTTGGGGGGGGGGTCTATTCAGTGGGGGTCAATTTTTGAATTTGATTGGTTGAGTTGTTTTGAGTAGTGATGTGTGATTGGCTGATTAGTGTTGATGTGTGATGATTGGTGATGGTGGTGATGATGGTGCAGTGTGGAGTGGATTCTGGATTTTGAAAGGTGATTTTGTGGTTGAGGAGAGGATTGAACCGCCCCAAGAGGTGAGGAAGAGGCAGGAAATCATTCAAAATAATATTGAATATCAGATTATTCATATAGAAGAGCCCAAAAATGCGGACCTACCCCAAAAAGGGGTTGAAACATAGTATTTTGAGGTTAGACATTTGAGGGCCAAAGAAAGGTCCAAAAAATATGAAGAAATATATTTATTTTTCATTTGAAGTTCATTTTTAAACCTTAAACTCAGTTTTTCCATAAAAAGAATCAAAGCAGTATCAGAAATTGCTTCAAAACGCACCCCAAAACAGACACTTCCCATTATTGTTGTAGATGCATCAATTTTTTTGGGTGAATAATTGATCCTAAAAATCACCAAATAATTTTTTTAGGCCCTTCACAGTTCCCACTAAAATAATGCAAACTGAAAATTTGAAAAATCTAATGGAAAAATAACAAAAAAAAAATTGAAAATAATGTCTCATTTTTTATGTAAATCCCATTTTCTGGCGGGAAAGTGAAGTACTAAAATTCTGAAAAAATTATAATTTAATGGCCTACCATATTTGGAAAATTTCTGGCTCTTCATATTTTTACAAAATGATCAACAAAAAAAGATTAAAAATGTGAAAAGATTTGAGATGTGGAGCATTTGTTTTTCAGTTTTTGGGGGCAATTTTGAAGACCTTAAAAATGGCCCAAATTCTTAGGATTTATTCTACAGGGGTTTGAGATGCCCCCCAATCCTGTCAAATTTTTTTTTTTGAAAACCCCCAAAAAGCGCGTTTTTTCCAGGTTTACCGCGTGGGTGGGGGACGTTGCAGGATGTTGTGGAGATGTCCAAACCATGTGTTTTCCAGGTTTGGGGGTGTGAAAAGCCTAACACCCTAAAAAAATATAAATAAATAAAATAAAATAAAGAATAAATAAAAAATAAATTACTTAATTAAATTCAAAATATAAATATAAAAAAATATAAATAAATAAAATAAAAGAAACAAAATCTAAAAATTCTTATTTTATTTTTTTGCCATTTGCAACCCAAAAAGGGTTGCATGGCATGGTTTGCAACCCAAAATGGGTTGAAAACTGCCATTCACAACCCAACTGAGTTTCAAGTGGCTGTTTGAAACTCAACTGGGCCGCAAACCGCGCGACGCAACCCATTTTGGGTTGTGAATGGGTTGCAGGGGGTTGCAAATTTAACATTTCCCTTTATTTTTTTTCCCTATGTTTTATTTTTTTTTCCCTATGTTTTATTTTTTTCCCTATTTTTTTATTAAATTTTTTTCCTGATTTATCTTGATCTTGTACTATTTTTTTTGCCTCAATCTAATCAGAAGTTTTCAGTCATTCAAAATAAACTTTCCAATTTTTTCTTTGAACTGTCTCAAAATTTAGAATAATTTATCTGCCTTTCAGTTTTGGCAGACAAAAATTTCTCATGAAAATATATGCTTGGGAAACATAACAAAAAATACCTAAATTGCACATTTTGAAGGGGAAAAAAATTATAAATATCAAATTAAAATAGGGCGTATCAGAGTTAGCAAACCCACTATTAGAAACCCTCCATTTTTAATGGCAGGTTTCTGAAATATGCATACTCCTTAACTGGTGTATTTCAAAATGGCGGGTTTCATGAAAATGGCTAATTTCAAACATCAAACGCGCCATCAAACCTGCCATATATGCATCATCATCCATCCACCATGATGGCATGAAAAAAACTCATCCAAAACTCCACATCAGCCAATCCATCCCAATCCCATCCCCATTGCTTCACACACACCTCATCCCCTTTTCCTGGACTTCCAATTCTTCTTCCACAACCCTCAAATGTTATACAAAGATTTGAATCCCTTCTTGATCCTCAACCCAATCTAAGTATATGATTGGGAGGGAAAAGATGGGAGGAGATGACTTGAAAAACAATCCAAACATCTTCAATCAATGTCTCCCAATATCATCCTCAACAGCCAATCCAATCAATACCAAAGGCTCAGCCAAACCCCTGGTTTTCCCATCAACTCCATCTCTCAGGGTAAAGGTCAGATCATTGTTGCCGTCTTGAGCACCAACAAGGTATGCGCCAAAAGTGACCTACTACTCTATCCCATCTCTTCATTTGCCTCCATCAATCTCAACCTAACCTCCTCTAGGTTCTGGCCGCTGATCCATCCATCCTCTACACCGTCCCTCCTCATGAGCCAAAACAAAATAATATTCAAATTATCAAGCTTTTCCCCATCCCTAGGCATGAATCCTCACAAGATCCCAATACTCATCCGACTAATCCATCAACCCATCACCCTGAAAGCTCAAAAACCTATCAGACCCTCAACCTCAATCATCCCCTTCTTGACTTTTACTACAACTTGGCCCTTGGTTCCAATCTCCCCACATTGATTCATCCTCAGGATAGCTCATCATCCAACGCTTCCAACCAACTTAACCGCAAGGAGATTATCATGGCTGCCATTGGAATCTTGCCCTCAAGAATAACTTGCAAGGAGCCAATTGATGATACTCATCTCTTGATTGCCTTCCAAACCCACACCAAACCTAGAATTCCCACCCCAATCAAGCAGAACATCACCTTGGATCATCCCAACAGTAGCCATGATGAAGATCATCAAAGAAAATCAACACTCTATCATTCCGATGACTTTCAAGCTCATCCAATTAATGGATCAAGCATTGGTGGCTTGGGTGGCAGTAGTGGTTCTAGCGGATTACGGTTCCCAATGGGAGATGAATACTTGTTGGGTCATCACATCACTGGCTTGGGTGGTCTGGATGATGCGTTTGATGTATTGATGAAAAACCCCAAATTTCTGAGTAACGGTAAGAGTGGTAACCATTTCATCCTCCTTGATCAAGATTTGAAAACTTCAAAAGAAGCTTAGGAGGTTTTAACCCGTCCATGGTATCAATGAGGCTGGTCATCAGGATTGCTTGAATCTGGATGAGGATCAAGTTGGCCTTTATGGCTTGAAAAAATTGGTCAAAATCTATCTCCACTTTGACAAACGTATGATCCCCAGTCAGTCTTGAATTCTCTCCTCATCATCACCAGCAAGAGACTTGGTTTCCATTTGGCTTGGGATCCTCTCACCTCTTGACTCCCTCTGACTAAAATCATCCATCCATAGCCATCAGCATGCAGATCTTACCCAATCTACCCGTCATTGATCCATTTGAACAAGATCTCAAATGTCAGGTGGTTCTAAGGTCTTTGGATTTCTTGAACGTGCGGATCAAACAACCTGAAATTCCCTCAAGCTCCATGGCAGTCTTGACTAGATTACTAGAAACCTATTCTAGAGCTCAAGATCATGACCCAAACCATTTGGGCGCTCACTTGGGCCTCAAAGCTCACTTGGGCCTCAACAGTTGTCACCGTCAGCATCATAGATTGGATGAGATTCAAATATGGGACATCAGCTTTGAACAAACTCATCTCTTGAATGGTTTCTTAGGCTTGGAATTTTTCAACAACCATTGAACTTGTAATCAATCACTTCCCAAAGTGTTACAGGGTTCAGATCAATGGGTAAGTTGGTCATGTCATTCTTACTTAAATAATCTTCTCAAAGTGAGATCAGCTGCTTATGCTTCTCTTGTGGCAAGGATCCCCCTCACCCCGCTTTTTTCTCTCTCTCTCTCACCTGTGCCCGTTGCCCTACCCAGATTTTCCATTGGTCAGTTTGTAGGTCGAGTTGATTTGAAAGGAAGAAACATGTTTGTTCATCAATGTGGACCACCAGCAGTACCAAGTCCCTTGATGTACTGCCAACAAATGTATTTCTGTTTTCTTTTATCCCATCAACTTCCACCATCTCAAATTGTCCCAAATTCTTTTTGTATCAGAGACAGGTAAATTTTTCCCTAACAGAGAAGAGACTGTTCCTTTACCTAATTTGTGTTAATACAATCTTTTCACATAAAATTCACACAAGAGATCCTCTCTTTTACAATACAGGACAGTCAGAGTTGTTTGAGTTCTTTCATGCCCTGGGGCCAAACCATAAAATTGACTCTTTTGGATTCATTTCTAACATTGTACAGAGATCCCAAGACTGTAACAGATGAAAAATACATTTGAAGTAAGAGATAGAGGATATAGGCTACAGCTTCCAGAGCTGAGGCAGATGATTTGAGGTTTTGCAAGATGAGTCATAGATGATCAGTGAGTAATATTTATGTGGATCTTGCAGTGTTTGCAACAGGTTTGTATAAGGCACTATGAGCTCAAAGTTTTTGATTTTCTTATGGATGGATTGAGTATCAGTATGAGAAGCTCAAGATGGAGGTGTTTAATTATCTGCTTACTCAGGTTGCAGAGGGTCACATGCTAGTCTTTTGTGGGGCAGAGAATGAGCTTTCTGAGATGACAATGTGGATGCCTTGCTTGTCACATCATATTAGAGTTGGGTGATGGAATGGCATTTCCAGTGAGTCCAGGATAGGTGACCTGTTGGTAGGATGAAGGCAGGGTCAGGGCTGGCTGTGTTGAGTTCTTTGGTCCGTTTAAGTGATGAAAGAAATAAAGTGATGAGAGTGATGAAGTGATGAGGATAGTGATCTGATGAGAGTTAGCATGATGTGATGAAAGTGATAAACGGATGAGAGAAATGAAGTTATAAGGAAAGTGATCCAATGAGAGTTAGCTGCATGTGATGAAAGCAATAAACAGATGAGAGTAATGAAGCAATGAGGATAGTGATCCAATGAGAGTAAGCTGGATGTGATGAAAGCTATAAACGGATGAGAGTGATGAAGAATAGTGATCCAATGAGAGTTAGCTGGATTTGATGAAAGCAATAAAGGGATGAGAGTGATGAAGTGATAAGGATAGTGATCCAATGAGAGTTAGCTGGATGTGATTAAAGCAATAAAATTATGAGGATAGTGATCCAATGAGAGTTAGCTGGATGTGATGAAAGCTATAAATGGATGAGAGCAATGAAGTGATAAGGATAGTGATCCAATGAGAGTTAGCTGGATGTGATGAAAGCAATAAAGGGATGAGAGCAATGAAGTGATAAGGATAGTGATCCAATGAGAGTTATCTGGATGTGATGAAAGAGATAAACAAATGAGAGTTATGAACTGATCAGATCAGGATAGTGATCAAATGAGAGTTAGCTGGATGGGATGGAAGCAATAAAGTGATGAGAGTGATGAAGTGATGATGATAGTGATGAAGAGATGAAGAGCAATGAATTAAATTTTTTTCTGATGAGGTTGGAGTTAGAAGGAGGTGGGAAGCCAGGGGTGGATGATGTGGACAGGTGGTGGAAGCCTTTAAATACTTTATTTGAAAAAACCCACTTATTTCCAGGTAACTCTGACAGGTCAGATGTGAAATAAGTGGGTTTTTTTGATTTTTAATGGCGGGTTTGAAATGGCAGATTTGGTTTGAAACCCGCCATTAAAAAATGGCGGGTTTTCTTAACTCTGATAAACCCTAATAAAGATCAAACAATAGGGAATATTAGATTTTGAAAACCTGCCATTAGAAGCCCACCATTTTTTTTTACCAAACCTGCCCTTGTAATGGCAGGTTTCTGAACTACATATACCCCCCGCTGGTGTATTTTAGAATGGTGTGTTTGAAAAATAATATATTCCATTTATGCATAATAACCCATTAATCATTGATAGAATGAAAAAGACCCATCCACACCTTGAAATAATCAAATCCATGCACATCCCATCACTGTTGCTTCATACATCAAATCCAATATCATAATTACATTGCATCATAAACTCATCACTCCATCCTGTAAAATCATAAAATCATCATCCCATTTAACTGTTCATTCATCAATCCTAATCACATTTCCATCAAGCTTGCCATTTCCAAAAAAACTTCCTAAAAGAAATTTAAAGCTGGAATCAAGCCAACCAAACTTATTCTACTCTTTGGCTCTGATTCAAAATCTGAATTGAAAACTTATTTTTAATTCTTTAATTCTCTATTTAAAAAGAAATAAATAGTCCCAAGAAGAAAAATCTCTACAATTCCATGTGAAAAAGGAAAAAGCTCCATCTCCTCCCTGTTTTACAAGTGCTACTGGCATTCAAGTAACAAATGGCACAGGCACTATTTCTGACAAGACTCAAGGATGATGTAAAGTATTGCAAAGCTGATTACTGAGAAAATACAGTGGTAAAGATGGTGAATGAATAAAAGAATTCAAGGAGTGGAGCTCTGAGGCGGATGGCTGTTAAATCCATTAAGAATTGTTATACTAATTCCTTGGGGGGGGGTTAGTCAAGGGGAGAAGGAGAGGCCAGCATATGTGAGGATTTTTGAGGATGCCTTGAAGGATTGTTTTTACAGGTAGTGGTGGAGGTTTCCCGGGGTTTTGAACTATGGTTAAAATTCACTGATATGGAAGCCATGGGAAGGTTGGTTGAAGCACATGGTGCAGGAGGAGTTTACATGGCCATAGAAATGGAGATATCCAATGCATAAAGATAGTTGGCCTTGAATATAAAGATGGAAGATGTAGGATATTTGTGATAATTATCAATTTCTGGATAAATGAATAGAAAGGGTTGGGCCCTGGGATTTGGCTGAGGTTTGTGAGATATTTGATTGAATGAGGCTCAGTAGTTTTAGCCTATGGTATGGAAGTAACCACCACCACAAAAGAAAGGAATAGGCAGCTACTGAGGCCCATATGAGAGGTACTGTACTTGAGGCTTCCTTTCTTGATTCATGCCTGCCTTTTAATTTCCTTCAAATTACCCATCTCCATAAACTCCCTCAAGTTAACCTTCATTAACATCCTCCAAAAATTACCCTATGCCTTCATTCAAAATGGAAGGTACTAATTGTCACCACCCTTCTCCAAAGTAATATCCTCCTTGTACCACATTTATTGAAATCTGAAAGATCTGAATTGATTTAATTACCCCTAAATCTTTGAAGTTTGAGTAATTTCAAAGGTTTAGGAGTAGGAGGCCTTTCTCTGGAATGAAGAGGTTGGAAGGGGAGTATTGTTACAAATTTTATTGGTGAAAGACCATTCTTGTCCCAATTTAAAAGTTAAGTAGGACCCTGAAGACAGAATTGTTTCACTGGAAGAGTTTAGTAGGATGGGGAAAGAGGAAAGTATGGTTCCTTCTGTTTTTTTGTTTTCTCATTCAAGATTAGGAGGAAGAGGAGTTATCTTCAAAACTTGAAACTAAGGATGTTGACAAAGAAGCTTCAGAATATGCAAGGAAATTGAAATGAGTTGTTTTAAAGTTTAAAATGGGCCTTGGATTTATTTTTGAATCCATCAAATGAAAATTCTAATGAGATTCAATGAGGGAATTCGCCATCTTTGATGGATAAAATGAAATTTTGTGTCAGCCTCCTGGATGCCAAGTTTGTTTCTAACTTTTAGCTACCAGAGGTGACGGATAGTAGAATAAATATATTATTCAAAATTATACAGCAGTGACCATACATATATGGATAAAGCAAATGCAAGGTGAGTTGGTTTGGTTATAGATGATTATTATTAATAAATTAATTAATATATCAATAAAAAGAGGGGCCACAGTAGTATTCTGGGGATAATTAAAACCTCTTCTTCAGGAGACTAAATTTGTAACCTGTATACCTGCTTACTCCATAACCTTTAATAATAATTATTAAAGGAATTATTTCCCAAAGATAATACATAGAAATATGTAGTGAAGTAGCAGAGCCTTTTAGCAAAACAGCAACAACAGCAAGGAGATAAATTACTTACTGTTTCATTATTATCTTCCTTAGGTACCTGCAATAATTTATACTGGTTGGTTTTGAATATGTTCTGGGGTTAGAAATCTTTTAGCAGCATAAATTCATTTATAATGGTTTTGGGATGGAAAAAAATTATCAGACCAAAGCCATAAATCACTTAATTATCTATTATAAGTAATTTATCACTTTTTCAAAGTTTCTGGATGTATATGTAACTGTGTCTGGGGTCTAAGAATCATCAAAAGGTGTCCTTAATTATACCTTTTGGGTTCCAGATGGTTCTTCTGAGGGCTATGGGGGCCAAAGAGGATGTGTGCTAAGGCTAGCAGGGAAACTGGTTTTGACTTAGCATTTGTTCTAGGTACTTTAAAACTAGTAGAGGCTGAATCATTCCTGTGTTGGAGCTATTTCCAATAATAATTTGTTAATTTGTTTGGAAAAAAGGGCTCTGTGGTTCACATGATCTTTTTTTAGTCAAGGATTTCATGGGAAATTCATAGATTAGAGTGCATATCTTGATTGGTAACGATTCCAGTCATTATTATCTCATGAAAGTATTTGTTATGTAAATTCAAGTTGGATTTAAATTCCTGTGATTTTTTTGATAGTTATTTTCCAAATCTTGGACTATTTACTAAAATAATTTGTTTAAAATACATCCTTTGGCGGTTTATGTAAAATTTCTAAATATTCAATTTCATGGGAATATTACAGAAATGCTTGTGTCCTAATTTTTCCATATATGTCACATTAAGCTGGGTACTCAGGTAACCAAAGTAATTATTGACATTTTTGAGATTTTATGTATTCATTTAAATAATTTATTTTAAAGGGCATTAGATTTTTCACACCCCTGCACTTTAATTTCACACAGTTTCGATGTTACCGCAAATTCCCCCAACTTCCCTGGCCCAGGCAGTAATCCTTGATTTCACGAAGTTTTTGGGGGTGGTCAAAAAAAAATATCAGGGGAAAGACAGGCATCTCAAACCCCTGTAAAAGAAAGATGAGAAATTTTGGCCATTTTAAAGGCCTTCAAAATTGCACTCATAAATTTGAAAGAAAATGCTTTACCTCTCAAATTGTTTCACATTTTTAATTTAATTTTTTATTATTATTTTTGAAAATCTGAAGGGAAAGAAAGTTTCCAAATATTCCAGGCAATTCAATTATCATTTTTTTAGACTTGTAGTACGTCATTTTCCAACAAGAAAATGGGATTAAAACCATAGATAAGACATTCTTTCCATTTTCCCCCCCTTATCTTTCCAAAGAATTTTCAAAATTTTGAGCTGGCATTCTTTTAGTGGGCATTGAAAAGGGCACAAAAAAATTACGTGAGGATTCTTTGTAGCTTTTATTTTCCCAAAAAATTCATAATTGAATACACAAAAAAAAGTACTGTTTTTTGCTCTAAATCAATGAGTCAAGAATCAATAGAAAAACAACTTATGAAAAAATTGGAACAAAAAAAAAAAAAAAATTAATCAAGATGAATTTTTACTACTCTATTTCATGGATTTTTAGACTTTTATGGCATCAAAATGCAACCCAAAACAGAAACTTCCCGTTATTTTTGTAGATGTATCAATCATTTTTACGCAAATAATTGATGCTAAGAATCCCCAAATAATCTTTTTGTGCCCTTTTAAATGCCCCCTAAAAGACATCCAGCTCAAAATTTTGAAAATTCCTTGGAAATATAAGGAAAAAAAGAAAAATCAAAAGAATGTCTTATTTTTGATATTAATCCCATTTTCTGGAAGGAAATGAAGTACTAAAAGTCTAAAAAAATTATAATCAAATCACCTGGCATATGTGAAAATTTTCTTTCCCTTTTGATTTATCAAAACAATAAAAATAAGTAAATCAAAAATGTGAAAAAATTTGACATGTAAAGCATTTTTATTTTTCAATTTTTTGAGTGCAACTTTGAAGGAATTTAAAATGGCCAAAATTTTTCCATCTTTCTTTTAAAGGGATTTGAGATGCTTTTCTAGCCCCTGGGGCTTTATTTTTAAACACCCTAGAAAACCGTGTGAAATCAAGGATTAACGTGTGGGATGGGTACATTGGGCAATGTTGCAGCAATGTTGCAACCACGTGAAACCATGGCATGGGCGTGTGAGAAATCTGATTCCCTACATTAAATACAATAGGGCTTATAAAATTTAAGCAAACCTGCTATTTTTTAATTGCGGGTTTCAACCCAAATTGGCCATTTCAAACCCACCATTAAAAATCAAAAAAACCCACTTATTTCACATCAGACGTCTCAAAGCTACCTGAAAATAAATGGGTATTTTCAAATAAAGTATACAAAGGCCTTCAACAGCTCAACCACACGTCATTCCACATCATCACCCCTGGTTTCATCCTCAAACCTTATTGGAACACTTCATCACTCTCATTGCTCCATTGCTATCCTCATCACTTCATCACTCTCATTGCTTCATTGTTATCCTCATCACTTCATCACTCTCATTGCTTCATTTCTATCCTCATCACTTAATCACTCTCATTGCTTCATTTCTATCCTCATCAATTCATCACTCTCATTGCTTCATTTCTATCCTAATCACTTCATCACTCTCATTGCTTCATTGCTATCCTCATCACTTCATCACTCTCATTTCTTCATTGCTATCCTCATCACTTCATCACTCTCATTGCTTCATCACTATCCTCATCACTTAATCACTCTCATTTCTATCCTCATCACTTCATCACTCTCATTGCTTCATTGCTATCCTAATCACTTCATCACTCTCATTGCTTCATTGCTATCCTCAGCACTTCATCACTCTCATTTCTTCATTGCTATCCTCATCACTTCATCACTCTCATTGCTTAATAACTATCCTCATCACTTCATCACTCTCATTGCTTCATTTATATCCTCATCAATTCATCACTCTCAATTCTTCATTGTTATCCTCATCACTTCATCAATCTCATTGCTTCATTGGTATCCTCATCACTTGATCACTCTCATTGCTTCATTGCGCTTCATCACTTCATCACTCTCACCTTGCTTTATCACTGTCATCACTTAATTACTTTCATCACATCCATCCTCTCATTGCTTCATTGCTCCTTTGCTTTATTGCTTTCATCACATCCATCCTCTCATTGCTTCATTGCTTCATCACTTCATCCCCCCTTTCATCGCATCCTAACTGTCATTGATTTATTGCTTCATCACTTCATCCCACTTACTCTTTTTAAATGGCCCCTCAGCAACACCCCCCCCCACACAAGTCCACTCAACCAAAGCAAACATCCCCCAGGAACTCAACATCCAAAAATCCTCCCCCATAATCTTCCAAATGCTCAAGTAAGCTCAAGAGATCTGATCAGATCATCCTGGTAAACTGGCTCAAAATTCCCTACAACTACAATGCTTGCTTTGGATCCAACAATGAAACACCTGTTGGCCAACCTCCACCCTCTAAGGTCAATGGTTATCTCCTGATGGCCAATGAACTCAAGATAAAACAAAAGGTAGGATTGATCTTTCATACAAACAGATGAGGGAGAAATTCAAGAATTATTCATCCAAGTAAAAAAAGGCACACTCCTGGTCAATCTCCACTGGCTTTGGTATCACCAAATCTGACAAAGCCAAGGGAATCAACTTGGTGGTTGATAAGTTGGAATCCATTTGTCCTTTTTATATTCAAATGGATGAAATGATTATAAAGAAGGCAAAAATAACCCCCCTAGATGCTTTTGATGCCCAACAATCCAATTCAGTTGATGCTGAGGACTTGGCTGGGGATTCTCAGCCTAGCAATGGTGATCCTGAAGAAACCTATGAGTGGCCCCAATCTAATTTGGAGGAGGATATTCCAACAGAATCAGCTCCAATCATCTCTACATCAGCATTGATCAACAATTCAAAGCCTTCCTTGGACCCCTCACTTCCTTCTTTTGATTACTCTCTTCCTGGGGTGGAAGAACTTAATGACTTGGCCAACAAGGAGCAAGTTATTCCTGCACCACCACCATTGGAATCATCTGCTCAAGTAAGGAAACAAGATCTTTTCTCTTCTGTCTGGTTAATCCTGACTGATTTAGATTGTAAAAAAAACAGGCTCATCCATTCCTGAATGGCCAAATGCTCAAGCCAATGGGGCCTCCCAAGTCCCCTTCAAACAAGAGCAATGAAGTTCCCACACAAACCTCCTCTGCAAAGGGAAAGCAAATAGCCTCCAATTCCATCAACCTCAACCCTAATAGCCATCAAAAGTGGATAAATACTTCATAAACTTGCTATTGATTGTCAAAAGTGGAAAGATGAGATTTTGGCTCATCAACAAAAGTTGGATGCTGATTGGAAAATCAAACAGGCTGAGCTTGAGTTTCAAAAAGAGGAAAAGGAGAAGGATCAAGAGCAATACCAACTCAAAAAGGAGAGGGAAAGGCTAGCCACAGAAAAAAAAATAGGTTATTGGTAGCCATGGCATGTATTGGTAGCAGTAGAACTGTGGATGAAATAAAGGAAATTACTCAATTGCTTGGTTTGTAAGTATATTTACTTTGATAAATTTTTTTTTTTAAAAAAAAAGAAAAAATTTGATTGCAACAACGTTTGAGAGTATTTTTAACACCACCAATGAACAAATCTTTTTTATCTTTATTTATATTTTTTTTCCTAAGATATATTTTGCCACTGGCCAAGTCCTTGCTAGTTTCTTGAGTTGTTCTATTGATTTGCATGGACATGGCCATCCTAGTATGGGTGGCAGTATCCACTGCAGGAAACGTACAGTGCTTGTACTTGTTTGCTGCCCAAACCATTTTCACAATACCCCTTTTTTTGAGATCAATCCCAAAAACCAAGTCTGGTAACACGAATTGGCCATTGGAGACTTGATATTCATCCTTGTTGTCAATAAGTTTTCCATTTGATTTTTTGGTTGGGACCACAAGTAAAAAGGAATAGTCAGAGACATCACCTTGGTCAATATGAAGAAAGTTGTAGAAGGAGTCTGAGGTGAAGGTGATGTGAGGTGAGAAATCAAAAGAAGTAAGGTCAGATCCAAATTCCAATGAGGAGAAGGAAGGGATTTTGTTGTCCATCATAGCTTCACGGTTGGAATCAAACACAAGTTTGGCTAATTTTTGAAACATTTGGCCCAATATTTGAGAGACCTTGTCAGACCTAAGGTACAAAAAATAATACTCTTTAGGGGAGGATTTGACAGCATCTTTCTTCAAATATTGTCCCAATATTTCAGAAGGGTCCATCAATTTTTGCCATCCAATTGCCCAAATTTTCCCACCCCAAGATCTTGAGGGACCAACAGTGTTGAGAAATTTTTTGGATTGGTGAAGGAATGTTGTCACTGACTTTATTTCCTTCTTCTATTCCTCAGAGAGTTCATTCAAAGGGACAAATTGGATGATGGCAAGCATATCCTCATGATCCAATTGATCTTGAACATATACTTTTCCAGAGCTGAAGAAATGGAACAGTTTGATCTTCTGTTTGGCCTGTTCCAACTCTTCAGGGGTGGGTTTTTGACTTTTCTTGACAAAGGACGGATAAAGGTTCAAGGGACAGAGTTTGCGTGAAGACCAAACAACCTTTTATTAATTTTTTCCTCAGCCACTTACAATGAAATTTCCAAATCCTGCATTTGAGCCCTACTTCTCTGGAAAGCCCTTTTCTTCCCACTTCTCTGTATGTTTTTCAAACTATCTCCTTCCATCTTTTTCCCTCCCAACCGTATACTTTGATTGGGGTGAGGATCAAGATGGAAATCCATTGGTTGTAACATTTTGAGTTTGGTAGGTGAAGAATGGGCCGTCAAGAAAGGGTGGTCAAAGCAGTGGAATGTCTGATTGCATTTCATTGAATCAAAAAAAAGCAAAAAAAAAAACGGTCATCAGTCCGGTATAAACCACTTAGATGATCAACCAACATAGAAAATAAGAAGAATGTTATCAGTAATTTCCTACCAAAAAAAAAGGTCAGTCAACTTCTCAAGAACTGGGAGAAGGGGCACGTCACCCATTGGTCACTTTATGAATTGATTGACAGGCAAGATCAATTGTTGCTGGTCAACTGATCAATTGATTGGAAAGCAATTGATTGCTTTCCGGTAAACCGGCAAGTGGCAATTGCTTGCCAATAAATCAGGGTCAGAGAGAGGAGGAGGGGCTCAACTTGATGGGGATCCAGGGGGGACCTAAAGGTTGAATTATCAAAGGATCAGCAACTGGTGAGGGGCAGGAAGAGGAAGAGGGGGGAGGGGGCTTACCAGGGTTAGGAGGAGGGGAGGCAGTGAGTGAGGTGAGCTGAGGTGGAGGTGGTTAGTGAGGTGGAGGTGATGGTGAGGTGGATGTGATGGGCTGGTGGTGGTGATGGGTGAGGTGGTGGTTGTGGGTTTGGAGGAGGAAGTGTAACAGTGAAGGTGGACCAGTGGTTTAGGTGGAGGTGATGATGAGGTGGAGGTGATGGGGATGTGGAGTTAATGGGTGAGGTGGTGGTTGTGGGTGAGGAGGAGGAAGTGTACCGGTGAAGGTGGACCAGTGGTTTGGTGGGGTGAGGTGGTTATGAAGTTTTGGTTTTTTTCTAAGTCCACCAAAAAATAAAAAGAAAAGAAAAAGAAAAGAAAAGAAAAAAAAGAAACAAAAAAAAGAAACAAAAAAGAAAAAAGAAAAAGAAAAAAAAGAAAAAGAAAGAAAAAAAAAAAGAGAAAAAAAAAAGAAAAAAAAAGAAAAAAAGAAAAAAAAAGAAAAAAAATAGAAAAAAAAAAGAAAAAAAAAAAAAAAAAAAAAAAAAGAAAAAAAAAAAGAAAAAAAAAGAAAAAAAAAACCATAGTCGGCCTAGGATTCTTGGTTAAACAACCAAAAAAAAATTCTGTGATTTTATTTTTTAACTATTTAAAAACTCAATGCTATTAATCAAAGTGAGCAAGTGTGAGGGGCAGAATCTGCTCTTTCATGGCCAAAGATGAGGTAGAAGATGAGGCTGGGATGACTTGAGGAGGATCAGGAATATATTCTTCAGATATTTTGTACCATTCATCTTTGATGTTGGCAAGAAGAATGTGAAGGATTACACAACTGATAATCCAGTTGATGAGGAACTTCATGTGTTTGGAAGATTGGAGCTGGTTTTGCATCTCCTGTAAGCTGGCCCATCTTCCTTTCCAGATTCCTATGGCATGCTCAATCCAAACTTGTGATTGGGAAAGATTATAGTTGAAATCAGTTTTGGCTTGATCATTGGTTGAAACATTGCGGTATGCCAGAACCACATATTTCCTGCTAGCATAAGCTGAATTGGCCAGAAGGTATTTATCTTGGTCAAAGTAGTTATCTGGTTGTTGGGAAATCCGCATCCAATTGAAAACATATGAATCATGACAAGAACCCAGAAGGCCAGCATGGAGGGATATGAACTTCTTGTTGTTATCACAAACAAATTGTAGTGTCACAGAGTATCTATAAAAACAAATAAAAAAAATTTGGTCAGTGTATTATAAAAGGATTTGGAAAGGAAATGAATCAATTGCCTTTTTATCCAATCAAAATAATGGTTTCCATCTAGCTTGGGTTTTTGAATCAAGGGGATAGTAGTTCCATTAACAAAACCAATGCAACCAGGAAAGCCTTCAGTCTAAATTACATAAGATATCTCCTTGTAGTCTTCTTTGGTTGGCCACAAAAGGACAGAGCAATGGAAAGATAGGATAGCAATCATGACTCTTTTTGTGTATAAGTCAATGGATCCATAAATGACCAAGAATAGCTTTTCTAATTGATGAATTGCTGCTCCATATCCATTTTATCCCAATCTACAAAGAGCAAGAGCCAGTTGGATAGCTGGATTGCGTTGAGGATTACAAGAATTGTTCTGGAAGATGTGGTGGTCTTCAGTCATCTCCAAAAGTTTCATGAAAGAAGGCAATAACATTTGTAACAGTTGCTGGAAGCTTAAGTCTGGTAGTAGGTGAAGCTTTTGCCTTTCATACATAGGGTTGTGGAGAGTGTGTCTTTGTGGAACCAAGTATCACTTTTCCAATAGAGAACTCAAAGCTAACCAAGTTGATTCAAAATTAGAATCTGAATCCAAGTCAAATAATAAAAAAAGGTTCAGTCAGATTTTTTGCACTTCCAACTAGATGCCGGGAAGTTTGATTGGACATTTTGAGAAAGATGGTGATGTGATGATGATGGGATGTGTGTGAAGCAATGGAGATGTGAAGCAATGGAGATGTGAAGCAATGGAGATGTGAAGTGATGGAGATGTGAAGGAATGGAGATGTGAAGCAATGGAGATGAGATGTGTGTCATGCGTATGGATTTGATGAGTTGGAGGTGTGGATGGGTATTTTTCATGCCATGGATGGTGGATGGATGAAATAGCGGGTTTGATGTTTGAAAACCACCATTTTGAAATACACCAGTTAGGGGGTATGTGTATTTCAGAAAGCTGCCATTAAAAATGGTGGGTTTGGTCAAAAATAATGGTGGGTTTCTAATTGTGGTTTTTCTAACTTTGATACACCCTAATACTTTGACTTTTTATGTAATTTAACTTAGTTTTTCCATTTTCTTATTCATTCTCTTCTCACAAAGAGATTTATTACATATTCTATGTGTCTCCTCCTGGGTAGTAACACACCCATGTTGTACCTCCACACCGCTGTAGCTTCTTTTGACAGCAGTTGTTGCAGCTGTCTGTGGCATAGTTCCGCCGCTGCGTGTGGGTCACCTGCCTGGGGCTGTGTGCTTGCTAGCTGAGTTATCCAAGTTGGGACAACTTGCATGCATGCCCTAGGGTTGGCAGGAGTTGTGCATGGATTCATGACTACCACAGCTGTGTGTGGGAGTTTGGAAAAAACATATTTATGCTCCTAACTCTTAAATTATAAATAATTTTTCAATTAAAAATGAATTATGAGTGTGAAAGCTATACATGGCAACTCATGCAAAACATTAAGATGGGCCAAAATTGAAATAATGGTGCCATGACATTTTGGGATGTTATTTATAAAAAATATTTAAAATAGGGAGTATCAAAGTTAAGCCAACCCGCCATTTTTTGATGGCCGGTTTCAACCAAAATCTGCCTTTTCAAATACGCCATTAAAAATAAAAAAAAACACTTATTTCACATCAGAAATGTTAAAGTTACCTGAAAATAAATGGGTTTTTTCAAATAAATTATTCAAAGGCTTTCACCACCCCAACCCATCATTCCACATCATAACCCCTGGTTTCAACCTCCAACCTCATTGGAAAAATTCTAGCTCTGACCTCATCCAAAAATTTGATTGATCGCTCTTCATCTCTTCATTTCTATCCTCATCACTTCATCACTCTCTTTTCTTAATCACTCTCATCACTTTCTCACACATCATTTCTATCATAACATTGATCCTCTCATTACTTCATTGCTTCATCCCTGCTTTAATCACATCATAAATCTCATTGCTTCATTGCTTCATCACTTCATCCCTGCTTTCAAAACATCCCTTCATCACTTCATCACTTCATTGCTTCATCCCTTCATCTCACTTACTCTTTTTAAAAGGCCCCTCAGAAATCCTCTCCCCCCCGCAAGTCCACCAAACAATCCAATGGACCAAAGCAAAAATCCCCCAGGAACTAAACACCCAACAATCCTCCCCCATCAGCTGCCAAAGGCTCAAGCTAGCTCAAGAGAGCTGATCACATAATCCTGGTAAACTGGCTCAAAATTCTTTCCAACTAAAATGCTTGCTTTGGATCCCACAATGAAACACAACTTTGCCAACCTCCATCCTCTAAGTTTAATAGTTATCTCCTGATGGCCAATGAACTGAAGAATAAAACCAAAGGTAGGCTGGATCTTTCATCCAAAAAGATGTGGGAGAAATTCAAGAAATATCAAAACAAGTACAAAAAAGCCCATTCAATTTCACTCTCCACTGGCTTTGGTATCACCAACTCTGATAAAGTGAAGTGAATCAACCCAGTGGTTTATAAGTTAAAATCCATTTGTCCTTTTTATATTCAAATGGATGAAATCTTTGGAAAGAAGGCCAATATCAACCCTTTAGCCGCTTTTCATTCCCAAAAATCAGATTCAGTTGATGCTGACAACCTGGCTGTGGATGCTCAGCCCAGCAATGATGATCCCAAGCAAACCTATGAGTGGCCCAAATCTGATGTGAAGGATGATATTACAAAAGAACAAGCTCCAATCACATCTAAATCAGGGTTGATCAACAATTCAAACCCTTCCTTGGACCCCTCACTGCCTTCTTTGGATTGATCTCTTCCTGGCGTGGAGAACTTAACAACTTGGCCAATGAGGAGCAAGTTGTTCCTGTATCCCCACTACCATCAAAATCTGCTCAAGTAAGGAACCAAGTTCTTTTCTCTTCTGTCTGGTTAATCCTGACTGATTTAGATTGTAAAAAAACAGGCTCATCCATTCCTGAATGACCAAATAATCAAGCCAACGGGGCCTACCACATTCCCTTCAAATGAGAGAAATGAAGTTCCCATGAAACCTCCTCTGCAAAGTAAAAGCAAAAGGCCTTCAATTTCATCAACATCAACCCCAATAGTCATCAAAAGAGGAGCAAAAATTCAAATTTTTCTGGCTCTGAAGATATCATGGAGAAGAAAAATTCAAGTAAGCGCATTGGATTCTCCTTTCTTTCAAAATCAAGCTCATTCCTATTCCCCTCCAAGAAACAGTCCAATCAAAAATTGAAACTGAAAAACTTCAATTTGAAAAGAAGAAGTGGGATCATCAACTGGCTATGGATTTTCAAAAGCAGAAATCTGAGAGTTTGGCTCATCAACAAAAGTTGGATGCTGAGTGCCAAATGAAACAGGCTCAGCTTGAGTTTCAAAAAGAGGAAAAGTAGAAGTATCAAGAGGAAGACCAACTCCAAAAGGAGAGGGAAAGGATAGCCATGCAAAAAAAAAGATAGGTTATTGGTAGCCATGGCATGTATTTGTAGCAGTAGAACTGTTGATGAAATAAAGGAAATTACTCAATTGCTTGGCTTGTAAAATATTTGCTTTGATAAAAATTTTAAAAATAAAAACAAAAAAATCATCTTCAAATACAACCATGTTTAAGCCTATTTTTAACCCCACCAATGAAAAAATATTTTTTATTTTTATTTAATTTTTTTGGTCTAGAATATATTTGACTGCTTTTCAAGTCTTTGCAAGTGTTGAGAGTGGTCTTTTTGATTTTCAAAGATATAGCCATGCTAATATGGGTGGAAGTATCCACAGCAGGAAATGTACAATTCTTTTACTTATTTGCAGCCCAAACCCTTTTTAAAATACCTTATTCTTTGAAATAAATTCCAAATCCCAAGTCTGGAAAGAAGAATTTGCCATTGGATACTTGATATTTTTCCTCATTGTTGATAATTTTTCCATTCAACTTTTTGGTTGGCACCACCAGTAAAAAGAAATAAGAGGAGAGATCACCTTTTTAAATATAAGGAGAGATGTAGAAGGAGTCTGAGGTGAAGATGATGTGAGGGGAGCAGTCAAAAGGCGTGAGGCAAGATACAAATTCCAATGAAGAGAAAGAGGGAATATTGTTTTCAAGCATGGTTTCTTGGTTGGAATTGTGTACCAGTCTGGCTAATTTTCTGAAAATTTGGCGTAAAAATTGTGATACCTTGTCAGAACTAAGGTTCAAAAATTTAAAATCCTGGGGGGAAGATTGAATAGCTGATTTATTCAAATAGCATCCAAAAAATTCAGAAGGGTGCATTGATTTTTGCCATCCAATTGCCCACATTTTCCCACCCCAAGATCTTGAGGGACCAACTGTGTTGACAAACTCTTTCAATTGTTGAAAGAGTGTGGTGACCAAGTTGAGGTCCTTCTTTTCTTTCTGGGAGAGTTTATTCAATGGGAAAAATTATATTATTGCAACCAAAGAGTGGCAATTGGAACAATCAAGAACAGCAAATTTTCCAGAGCTGAAGAAATGGAATTTTTCAATCTTCTGTTTGGCTGGTCAAAACTCTTCAGGGGTGGGTTTTCAAGTTTTATTTTTGGAAGCAACATCAGGGTACAAATCCAAAGGTTTTAGTTTTTGTCAAGACCAAACCACCTTTTTGTTAAACCCATCTTCATTTACTTCCAAAGAGATTTCAGAATATATCATTTGAGCCCTCTTTAGCCAAAGACCCCTCTTCTTGCAACCTCTCTTTATGTTTTTCAAACCATCTACTTCCATCTTGATCCCTTCCATGCACCTGCTGCGCTTGGACTGAGGATCAAGAAGGAAATTATCCGGTTGTATAACATTTTGAATTGGGTGGGAGAAGCATTGGGAGTCCAGAAAAGGGGTTGTGGTCAACAGAACAGAGGGTCAAAATGGGTTTTCATTGCATGGCATCCAAAAAAAAAAGGAAAAATCCTTAGTATGATATAATCAAGGTAGATGATCAAAAAGCACAAAAAAAATACCAGTCAAAGCTGAAAACCCCCCCAAAAAATGTCAGCTTAAATTGATAACAATGATAAGAAGAAGAAGGAGGGGGGGGGGAGATGAGTTGCAATTGCAAATAGATTGAGAAATTGATTGAAAATTTATTGAGCAATAAATTTCAAATCAATCAAGCAATCAATGGCCAATTGATCAAGAAATTGATGGCAAATCAATTTCTTGATTGATTGCAAACCAAACAAGCAATGAATTGTAAATTGATCAAGCAATTGATTCCAAATCAATTGTGTGATTGATTGCAAATTGATAAAGCAATTGATGTGCGATTGATTGAGAAATTGATATGCAATTGATCAAGATATTGAATTGTGATCAATCCAGAGGGGCAGGCAGAGGAAGAAGAGGAGGAGGGGGGCTCACCTTGATGGATGGAGGAATGGAGTGAAGGGGAACTAATGGTTGAATGATCAAAGGATCAGCAACCGGTGAGGGGCAGGAGGAGGAAGAGGGGGGAGGCGGCTTATCAGGTTTAGGAGGAGTGGAGGAAGTGATTGATGTGAGGTGAGGTGGTGGTTGTGGGTGTGGAGGTGGTGGTTGGTGAGGTGGAGATGATGGTGAGGTGGAGGTGATGGTGAGGTGGAGGTGATGGATGAGGTGGATGTGATGGATGAGGTGGAGGTGGTGGGTGAGGGGGAGGAAGTGGACCAGTGGTTTGGTGGCGTGAGGTGGTTTGGAAGTTTTTCTTTTTGTCCAAGTCCACCAAGAAAAAAAAATGTCAGCCTAGGATTCTTGGTTAAACAACCAAAACCAAAAAAAGTCTGTTATTTTATTTTTTACCTATTTAAAAACCAAATGTGTTAAGACTGCGCCCTAACCTCTCCTCTGCCGCCGTCTCAGTAGCTATGTGACATGCCTGTAAACTTCTCACCTCTATGAGAGGGCCCGGGTGGACCTCTTACAATCTCTCGGGGGACTTGGGGTCCTATCTCCTTTTAGAATCACCCATTTTCTCCAACCTTTGATAGATCAATATTCTTCCCTTCATCTCTATCTTTCTTCTTTCTATCTTCCTTCCATATCTCTCTGTCCAACTCTTGAACCGCCTACAACTTGACTTATGCTTCCCAAATAGCCATTCCCTTCAACTCAATACTCACATCAACACAACTTAACTTCTTCAACCACTCTTTTCTAACAAAGTATCAACCTTCATGGATATCTGCCTGGTAAGAGACTAATCCTCAAGATCTCTAACTCAACGCCTCTGACAGACTAGCTCCATTGCTTGTAGTTGCCCATCTACGCTGTCTAAACTCTGTCAACTTTAACTCTGCCCACTTCCTGTGCCGTCTGATCTCTTTCCTGCCAAATAAATAACTCTGAGCTGTTGGTTTTTGTATTCCTTCTTCTTCTCATATGTCTATTTCTTTTTTTCATGTTTTCTGACCTCTGTGCTCAGTCTGCTGGTTTTCAATTCTTAGAAGTTGCATCTAAATCTCATCAAAATTCTACTCATCAAAGTAAACAAGTGTGAGGGGTAGAATCTGCTCTCTCATGGCTGAAGATGAGGTAGAAGATGAGACCAGGATGACTTGAGGAGGATCAGGAATATCATCTTCAAATATTTTGTCCCATTCTTCTTTGATGTTGGCAAAAAGGTTGTGAAGGATTACACAAGTGATAATGCAGTTGATGAGAATCGTCATGTCCTTGATATTTTGTAACTGGTTTTTCATCTCCCGTAAGCTGGCCCATCTTTCTTTCAGGATTCCTACGGCATGCTCAATCCAAACTTGTGATTGGGCAAGATGATAGTTGAAATCAGTTTTGGCTTGATCATTGAATGAAACATTGCAGTATTCTGGAATCACATATTTCCCACTAGCATAAGCTGAATTTTCCAGAAGGTATTGATCTTGGTCAAAGTAGTTATCTGGCTGTTGGGCAATCTTCATCCAATTGAAAACATATGAATCATGAGAAGAACCTGGAAGGCCATCATGGAGGGATATGAAGATCTTGTTTTTATCACAAAAAAGGTTTAGGGACACAGAGTATCTATACAAACAGATAAAACATATTTGGTTGGTGTATTATCAAAGGATTTGGAAAGGAAATGAATCAATTGCCTTTTGTTCTAATCAAAATAGTGGTTGCCATCTAGCTTGGGTTTTTTACTCAAGGGGATAGTGGTTCCATCAAAAAAGCCAATGCAACCAGGTAATCATTCAGTCTCCATTACTTGAGATATCTCCTTGCAGTCTTCTTTGGTTGTCCAAAAAAGGACTGAGCAACCTAAAGATAGGATAGTAATCATGACTCTTTTGGTGTATAAGTCAATGGATCCATAACTGACCAAGAATAGATTTTCTAATCAATGAATTGCTTCTCCACTTCTATTTGGTCCCAATCTACAAAGAGCAATAGCTAGTTGGATAGCTGGATTGCATTGAGGATTCCAAGAATTTTTCTGGAAGATGTGGTGGTCTTCAATCATCTCCAAAAGTTTCATGAAAGAAGGCAATAAAGTTTGGAACAGTTGCTGGAAGCTTAAGTTGGGCAGTAGGTGAAGCTTTTGCCTTTCATACATAGGGTTGTGGAGAGTGTGTCTTTGTGGGACCATGTATTTCTTTTCCAATTGAGAGTTCAAAGCTAACCAAGTTGATTCCCAATTGGAGTCTGAATCAGATTCAAATAATAAAAACTGTTCAGCCAGCTTTTTTGCGTTTTCATCTTTCTGCAGGGAAGTTTGATTGGACATGTTGAGAAAGATTGTGATGTGATGTGGGGTGATGAGATGATGATGATGGGATGTGTTTGATGTGATGGAGATGTGAAGCAATGGAGATGTGAAGCAATGGAGATGAGATGTGTGTGATGCATATGGATTTGCTGAGTTAGAGGTGTGGATGGGTGTTTTGCATGCAATGGATTGTGGATGGATGATAAATGGCGGGTTTGATCTTGGAAACCCACAATTTTGAAATACCCCAGTTAAGGGGTATGTTTATTTCAGAAACCCGCCATTAAAAATGGGGGATTTGCTGAAAGAAAATGGCGGGTTTCTAATGGCGGTTTTTCTAACTTTGATACACCCTAATATAAGGAGTTTGAAATCAAGTTAGGGGTCATTGAGTGACCCTAACTAATTATAGGTGAAGAACGTAAATCTGAAATAATATTTTGTATTTTACTACTCCTTAGTAGTTTTTTTAATAATTTATGTTATCTTTATTATTATTTATCACTTTTTTTAGTACTTTTCAGCTATCTGAGAAAGTAACTGGCTGACAGTTTGAAGGAGTTTTTGAATCCATGGGGAGCCGTTAAAATGAATTTCAAAGCAATTTAAAAATCTTCAAAGCAGACATGAATTGTGGAAGAATTTTATAATTTTGAATTGTGAAGACTGGTTGAGTGTCAAAATTTGAATTTTTGGAGAGGATTCAAAGAATATTCAAATCAACATTGAAGAGGCTGAGAAGGGCCTGCACCAAGGTCTATGAGAGAATGAGGATTCTAATGAAGAGCTTGGAGAGGAAGACATGTACTTGGAGGAGATTTAAGTTACAGAGAAATGAATAGAGAAGGAAGAGAGAAGGAAGAGGAGAAGGAAAAGCCAATTGAAGAGGAGTTTTTTGAGGTTTCTAGCAAGGAGGAAACTGATTTTGGTAAGGAAAATAAGTTAAAACAGAAAGAATCACATGAAGAGTAAGATTTCTGGTTGGATGGCGCTTAATCCTTGGGGAAGTTTCAGGCCAGATATTTTGCATAAGGAGGAATATCTGGGGAGTATTTCAAGATTAGGTCAAAGCAGTTGAGCTGGGTGTTACTTTTAGATTCTAATGTCTTGAAGGCTGGACCAATACTGAAGGCATGGAAGCGCCAGAGAAAGAGTTAAAGAATATCCAGTCCAATTTGGATTGATTTTGCCAGGAGACCCAGGAGATGCTTTTATGAAGTTGGGGGATGGATAGGTTTTATGATGAAAAGACAAAGGAGGATAGGAGTGAGGAAGTGAAGCATGAATTAATAGATAAACTGAAGTAATTTTCAATTTTCATGGTGGAACTTATGAAATGGGTGCTTGTGATCAAGATAAGGAGTAAAATAATAGTAAAATAAGATTGGCTAGCATATGGGTTAATAAAATATCTTGGATGGTTGATATTGTTGAGAGCAATTGATGAATAGAAGGAAATTATCTTGTTAATATTTATTTATGAATTCATTTTCTTGGTATTTGAATGGAATTGGATGATGAATTTTAAGTGCTATGATTCTAGAATATATGCATTATTTATTGATTAGAGATGGATAGAATTGAGATTGAAAGGATTTTTTTGAGAATGATAAAGTTTGGGTTTTGGCTTGAGAGATAGATTGGGTTGATTTTGGTTTAGATTGATAAATAGAGTGGAACCCATGGAGGAGAGAAGCATGTTGAAATAGGTATGCACTTACGCGTGTGCTACGTATAAGTGTAATCCAAATGGGATGCACATATGGACCTCTCTGGCCCATTGGACACTCACACGGACCAAATGGGCCTGTGTGGATGTCACGGATTTGGGGAGACTGGCCTCAAAAGGCGTGAAACAGGCTCATTGGTACACGGGCCCATTAGGGCCCTGTCGGGGATATGGAAAAATACAGCCAGATGGGCTTGTATGGGCATAATTGGGCTTAAGGTTTATTTTTGACATAGTTGGCCAGATGGGCTGGCCCGCCAAAGTGTGTTCGTCTCAGGTTTTGGGCTTGGGGCGGCCCATTGGGGCCTCCACCCGTGTTTCAGCACATGCCGCGGCCCACTTGGGGCCACTTGTATCCCACGGTTTGGCCCATGCGGGGCCTGAAGGCCTGCGCGGGGCTGTCGCGGCGGCCAAGGGATCCCGCGCGGTGCAACACCGCGCGGGCCTGGCTGGTTGCAAACAGCGGCCACCACCGCCGGAGCAAGGGCCAGCGGCCCTGGCTACCTCCCCCTGCCCTTGCTTGCCATTGCAAGGGGGAGGGGGTGGCTGGCTGGGTTGAACCAGCCAGCGACCGGCCGCAAAAAGGCGGTCGGTCAGGGCAGGGGGGATTCCATAACCCCCTTGCCCAGGGGATGACAATGCTGGCCGCAGAGAGAGCAACCAGCGGTGGGGGGGATCTGGTCACCCTCCCACCAGCAAAGAAAGACAAGAGGGGTGCTCTCCCCCCCCCCTTACCAAGGGGGAGGAGGATGGGCTGGGGGATCTGACCACCCCCAGCCCACTATTCTTGACAAGGCCCTGGGGGTATTGACCCCCAGGGCCCCTGGTGAGGGGATTTGACTGCGCCCACAAGGGATTTGAGAGAAAGAGGGGAGGCGGCATGTCCACTGGTTACACCCCCCCCAAGTGAGGTTGAGACCGGACCCAGGTGAGTCCTGGGTCCCACCTGGCCCATATGTGGGGCCAGGGGCTGGCTGCATGAGGCAACCAGCCCGTAAGTAAGGAAATAAGAGTAACTGGGCTTATTTTAATGGACAACCAGCCAGGGGATTGAACAGAAAAGGGGCTGGTTCAGCCCCGTAACAGTGGAAACACCAGAATTGACCGGAATAGGCTGGTTGTAAGGGTACAGGGACTGATGCCATGTGGGCTGATGTAGACCAAACCAAGTAGCAAGGCCTGTAGAGCCTGTAGAGCTCTTTTGGGGAGGAAAAATTGCCTTTTGGCTTGTTGTATCATGGGCTCACAAGAGGCCAACCTTTTGTACTTAAGGAGCTCTTCTCCCTGCTGTTTTCCTTCATCCATTCATCATTCAATCAAATTCATCAACAATATCATCCAAAATATTGCCCCCATTGTCAGAGCCCATCAAGCAATTATTGAGACAAGGTGTCCAGAATTTCTTTTGCTTTAAAAAATGATCATTTGCCTAAGCTAATTCCTGGCTATAATCATAACAAAGCAAAGTTTGTGAGGTTTGGGACTGGTTACCAGGATTTTTTTCCAAGTCATCTTAAACAATTTTTAATTCAACTAGATAGAGGAGCTGAATCTTAGAATCTAAAATTTTTGAAGCTTCCTATTATTAATGGCAATCTATGTTCACTGGTTTGGGTGGTGTTTGATGGTTGGGATAGTTTGGTTTGTCTGAGTAAGGTTTGAGAAGCGAGTTGTTGAATGATGGGTGGATGAAGGAACATTGATCAGGGACTTGGATTTTGAAAGCATTAGGACCTATTTTTTCAATAAAAAAAAAGGGAACCACCAATACTCAGCAAGATTCTTGGAAGGCCTTTTAGTAGTGATATTTTTTGAAGATGAACATAACTTATTACCAATAGTCATTATTTCAAGAATTTATTGATTTTAATTTCATCATATTGCTTTCAATTCTCCATAGAATCTTTTAATTATTTTGTATTCTGTATTTTATTGCATTTTATTTGTTTTAACTAGTGACTGGCAGGTAGGTTTTCTGAAAAATCCAGGCAGTTGAAGCTTTTATTTGTCCATGGATGTTGAATAAACTATATTGATGTTTCAAGGAGTGTCCACTTCTTTTATATGAGAAATATTCCAAGGAGATCCAATTATACCAGTTTTCTTGATTTAATCTGATAGAAAACCTAAGATATTTCTCCAGGATCTGGTTGGCTATTTCATTTTGAAAATCAGTTTCTGAATGGCAATCTGGGGAAATATTTCTCTGTATCTGTAATTTTTCAAAATGTTTCTTCCAGAGAGAAGAAATTGAAAAGGATCCTTGGTTACTCAATATTTCAGTAGGCAATCCATTCTTGGAGAGTAAATGGTTCAGGAAAAGGCCAGAAAATTTAACTCCAGTAAGTTTATTAACAGAGCTATTTTAGAGAAACATTCAACAACAACTAGGATTAAATAAAATTTTATTTGAGAGAGTTAGTTTAGAGATGAAATCAATAGAGATAGAAGTCCAGGGGCCATCAGGTATTGGAAGGTTTTTGAGTAGACCTATTTTCTTTAAATTCCCGTTTTTATTCATTCTACAGATGTAGCATGAAGAAACATATTATTTAAAAAATTTCAAAATCAATTTCCACAAAAAAAACAAATTTTCACTAACCCAAGGGTTTTCTGTTTAACTTGGGGGCCCGCACAGGGGAAATCCTTTAATTTAAAAAATAGTTATAGTTTTAATTGGTTAGTATTTTTGGGTATAACCACTTTGAACTTGAAAAGGAGTAAGCTACTGGTTCAGTCTAGAGAATATTTAGTTGATTCCTCATTTTCATTCAATACCTTGATAATATCTTGGATGAACCTGTCAGCTTGTCTATTTTAGATCAATTTGCTCAGTTGATTATCAATAATTCTAACACAGAGGGTAAAAGGTTTCAAATTTTAAAATTCATCTTGTTTCAGAAGTTTTTTAAAATTATCAGGGTTCTTTTCAGGGTAATGTTTTACCCTGGATGGATAAATTCTTCCCCAATTCAACATGAAATCTGTTATAGAGAAGAAATTTAATGGCTTTTAATTTTTTTGAATTTGGATCAAAAAATGAATTCTTCCCAAAAAGCTTGTCTTTGATTTAATTCCATCAATATATATATATAATATATAGTTGATGTAGTCAATGTGATGTATTCTGTATCCAGAAACTAAATTTCCACCACAAAAATTTATCCCAATTGGAATAAATCCTTGCAGCCACCAAGGAGGGCCCTTTGTGGCTTGGGTTTATCTCAATTGGGATAACTCCTGTAGTTGCGCAAGCTCACAATCCTGCGCAACTAAAGCTTGGGTCATTTCTGCTTCTGGCTCCAACATCAACCTTCCATGGATCCTTCCACCAACCAACCTCAAGACAAATCAAGCCTCAAACCTCAATAAAAACCAAAAGAAAAATCAAGGATTTAGCCATCCTCAAGCAAAAAATTTGCAGACACTATTCCCAGGACTATGGACCAAAAAAAAACAATAATGTCAAAACAAGCGGCCAATTGAAAAAACTCCTCAACATCCAGGAAAAACCAATCAAACTGATTGAGGGCCATCTCAATTCCAGAATCCTCCTAAAAATCAAAATTGGAACAACAATCAACATCCCAAGACAGGGATTTAAACACACAAGAGGTTAGAAGGTACTGTCAGCTTCCTACTTGTACAGAAAAACCTATCAAATTAGAAAAATTGAATAAAAACAAAAATGAAATATCAAATACCAGAAGGAGTTAGAAATCCAAAAATATTATAACAGATTTGGAGTTCTCACCCAAAATAAGGTAGGGTCACTCACTGACCACACCATGGAAATCCAACTCCTTATTTTTTTAAATAAATAAATAATAAAACAGCCCAAAATGACAATGACACTAAAAATTATTTTTGGGCCACTTTAATACTTCACATGTGTTTTCACATGTAGGCTTCACACCTAAAATTCACTCAGAATTTGAGTGTTGTGTGTAGTTAAAGAGTTACAGCCAGCTTTGTGTTCTGTCACAATTCCCGCGTGCAGCCCTGCATCCATACAATGCAGGTTGCGCGCATGTGACACTCAAAAATTCAGAAAATTGCCAGAAAGCCTGCATTCAATATGTGTCTTTCTGCAGATCCTAGACTCCCACCCGCAGCTGTCAAGCAGGCGCGCGTCAAAACTGCCAGGCCAACTTCTGATAACCAGGTACCACAGGAAACTGCTACAACCTCTATGCATATGTCATGCATATTCAATGAATTGAAAGATTGATGGAGGATTGTTGGAAACCTCTAGAAATTGAATAAAAGTGTAGAATATTCAAACATGAAATAAACAAATCAAATAAAACAATAATAACAGGTGTCACAAAGATTACATTAACAAATATTTCATGGCCACAAAAATACCCAAGTAGTTTGAATAAAAATAAATGAAAATTACCAAAATGTTCAGAAGTTGATGGAGAATTTAATAATTTCTTCCCCTGACCACCTTACTCAAATGAATATAATAAAAAATAGTAAATATTCCAGAACTATAGAAATAAAAAAATTAACATTAAGACAAGTTCTGACAATAATTTCACACATAAATATAATACAGACAGTTAAAGATGAGTGAAAAAACTAATAATGCGTGCCAAATTATCCCTGGACTTCCTGCTAGCCATAGCCCACAAGCACTACCCTCTCTGTTTGCCCTGGGAAGGCCCCTTTACCCCAAAATGGTATATATACAGTAGCTTTTTGGTTTATTTAACCCCAGTAATTTTTGATATCAATCCAGACCCTTTGCCATCCGTGATAAGGTGCTTAAAAATAGATAAGTAAGTTATTTATGGCCTCAGTCTGATAGTATAATTATCAATTCTATTGAAGGAAATCGGCAAAAAAACCACAACATTTGATCTGAGACCCTTTCAACTGCAAATTCCTGCAGTACCCTTGTGAGAAAATTACTTCAAATTAAGTTGTTTTCTACCAGCCTAGTTCTGAGTTCTGTTAGGCCCAGCCATACAAAAATTCCTTTTGGTGTTACACCTTTTGAAGTAATTCTTAAGGAACCCATTTCCCCAGGGTTTTATACTGTCCAAAGTGACCCCTGAAGAGAGGTTGTTTAACTTTAAAGATCTGCAATTCAAAAATTGCACCAGATCTCATTATATTTATTATTTTTGAGCTTTTATGTGTTTATTTCTTGAAATATTATTATTCCAATACTGCATCAATTTCTGTAGCTAGAGGACTGCAAGGTTCCTGGAATCAGGAAGCTGACAGGTACACAAAAAAGGAACCCCAGCAACCACCTAGACCACTGGACTGATAGAAAAAATACCCAGACAGAAATAAAGGCCTTCCATACCAGTCAGGCCCTATCTCCAATCTATTCATTTCCCTGCGCCTTGAACTGAAGATAAATAACCTGAAACTTATTTCCATCCTGATTCAACCTTCCAATCTGTTCCTTCACCAAAATTTCTACGACTATACAATTTTGTGTAAATAGAACCCAGCAGTTGCTGGTTTCAAAAAAGATTAATTAAAGTCAAACTCCATGATTAAGACACCAAGATTTCAACAGTCTTCTGGTGAGAAATTTGGAAGAAATGGAATTTTTTAAAGTAGAATGATCATTCAAAAATTCAAAGGGGTTGTTGATTCTTAAGAGGTCAGCAAACCATTTCTGTAGAGCCAAAGAAATTGAAAGGATTTATCTATCACAAATCCCATATGTGATTTCAGATCCAGTAATTTTCCTAATTTCAATACAAATTGGATGCTTTCTTTCATCAGTGGTGAGCTTTTTCAGCACAGAACCAAAAGAATAGTTACCAGCATCATTCTAATCATATTTTCTCAGAGAAAAATTAAAGTTGGGAAGGATCCAAGCTTTGTGAAGCCTTGATTGATGGTTTTTAATTGGTGCAAATCCTCAGGAGTGATGTAGAATGGTTAATTTGTGCTGGAAACTAAAGCAATATTTGAGAACTCTTTTGATTATATTTTGATGAACCTGACTTGGAATTTATAAAAAACAAGGAAATATTGCAAGTATTTCCTGTTCTTGGGAACAGGAAAAGACAGGATTTTTTAAATTTTTGAGCTTTCAGTCAGGATGCTGTTTCTTGAGACCACATAGCCAGGGTAGTCCACAGAGGAGGAATGGATATCACACTTGGAAGATTTTTAAAAAAATTTTCTCTTGCTGAGTCTGTTCAGTAATTTCTTCACATGCTGGATGTGTTGTTGTAATAAATTGGAGAAGATAAGGAGATCACCAAGTTATACTACCACATAAACTGCTAGAATTTCAAAAAAAGATTTTATTGCAAAGTTTTTTTAAAGACACAGGGTTCTTGGTTTGCCCAAATGGAATAAAAAGACATTCATAAATTCCAAATTGAGATCTGTGTAAAAGTTAAAGATAGCTGATACACCCAGACCAGGCTGACTTGCATAGAATTGGACAAAAGCGTAAGAGTCTAGACATAAGTAGACATGAAGGAAGGAAACAAAGGAAACAAAACAAAGGAAACAACACCAACTTGGAGAACAAGTCTGTTGGAGAGGTCAAGTCCTATGGATAGACTTGGCCGGACAGGGGCAGCAACATGAGAATCAGGCTTGAGAACTTGGGACAACAATGACTGATCTGACCGATACCAAAGGGAGAACTGTGGTGACAAATCAAGGTCTTGAGTGAGACTTGATGTAGAGTTGAAGTGATAGAGATACCTACCGTTCTTCGGAAGATAGGTGATCAAGTCGATGTCAAGTTGAGAACTGGGAGAGCCGAGTGGGTGAATGGTGAGATGAGCAGAATGACCATGACAAGAACAATTTAGCGGTTGACCAGGTGAAGATATTGTTGAAGGTGTCTGTACCAGGGTTTGAGAGTTCTTTAGGGTTCCCCGGATGGTTTGGGGAGTGTCACGGACAGAGCAAGTAGACAACAGGGAATTGACAGATACAACAGTGATGGAAAGGAAGAGTGAGAGTGAAGAGTAAAAGAATATAAAGAACAGGTAAGGAGAATAGGGTAAGCCAACAAGATAACTAACAATCTGAAGCCAGTGATATGTTCATCTCCATCCTTAATTTGGAGGAGGTTTTAGGCACCTCTGAGTTGAAATTTTTTGAAGATTTTAGAACCTGAAAACACCATCAGTAAGAAATTCATTTGCAGAATTGTTTAATTTTTCTTCATTGTAAAAGCATCAATTTTTCATGAATAAACTCATAATTGTAGCCCAACATCCACTTTCTTGAAAGAAATAACAGATTATCCAGTTCTTGAAGTTCTGGAGAAGATAGAAACTTTCTCTTCATTCACTGATTTGTAGGCTTGTGGGGTTGAATTTTCACTGTGAGATAGTGAGCAGATTGAACAAATTGGAGGTATAGCACCTTCAAGTTTGAGATGGTAATTATGAGTTTGATGTAGAGGGATTTGGTTTGCTTTAAACTTGATTAAAAAAATCTAAAAATGAATGGTAATCAGAAAAATATTTCAAAAAAAAAATCCTAATCCTTCAGGGTCTTTTTCATTTTCATACCCATCCCAATCAGGTTAATTTTCCTTTGTAAAATAGATAGAAATTCTAGAATAGTTAAAAACATTTATAATATGCAGGGATGTATCCTTTAATTGTTCCTCCTGTGAATTAAACCAAGGACCAACAAATATACAAGAGATTTGGACAATTATTGAACTCAAAGGGATTTGGATGTGATTTTGATTAAACTGCTGATTTTCTGAAGTGAGGGAGCTTATATTGGGCTGCAGTTCCAAAATCAGAGTTGAGGAATTGTAAGCTGTAGGAAAATTAGCCTTTTTGAGTTCAACAAGGTTTGAAAGTTCATTTTTTAGTTGTTTTCTTGGGTGATAAGCCTCATCTTCAAGTTTATGATGGGATTCCAAGTATAGATAAAGTAAATTGAAAGGATGATTCACCCAGAGATTGTTGCCTTGAATATAATGAATTCCCATTCAAATCTAGGAAATGAGGGAATTGAGATCAAAAATCTTACCTTCTAGGCAATTGAAAGAGAAGATAATTCACTGTGAATTAGGTTTCATAGGGAAATAGGTTTTAAAAATGGAAAAAATCTGCAAGGGGTGCTTTTGAACTATTGAATTTTCCATTACAAATTGGGTTTCACCTGAATCAATCAAAAATATATGACTAAGATACTTATAAAAAAGAATAAATTTAAAGCCTTTAGAAAGTTTTTCAGAGAAATATTTTTGAATTTTCTGTACTATAACAGCAGAAGGGTGATAATAATGGATTTCCACAGAATTAACACCTAGTTCTTTTTTTTGTTCTTGGCTTGGGAAAATCACTGAAAAGTTCTAGAGTATAAGCAGTAGCAGAATAAGAATTGAAATTTTTCTCTCTACATTTCTCTGTATTTTTTTCCCAAACACAAAACAAACATAAAAGCTTCTTTCCTCTTCTTGATGTTTCACCAGCTTTGAGTTTTTTGTCTGGGCCTAGGTCCAAAGGGAGTCTGGTATTGGAGGTAGCTTACATTGAAATCTTCCAAGATTTTCCAGCCTTCTTTCTTTTAAATTTACCCTTTTCAGGATTATTGGAGTTAGATTGAGATTTTGAATCTCTGTGGGGTTTAGATTAATTAGATTTATAATTTTTTTCCTTTAATCAATCATGATACCTTGTATCAAAATCCAAAAATATAACAATAAGATGCAGGAGATTTTCATGAGAACCATCATACCCTGATAGTTTTTTCAAAAGGAATGATGGGAGGCTTTGTCTCAGAAGATATAAAAATTCCATTATGTGGGTGAAAGCATAGCTAGAGTCCTCCCTCTTCAATTCCACCAGCTTCTTCGCATCCCTGAAAATTTCCATTCTGTCACAAAAGAGGATATGAAGTTTTTCCGTGAATTTAACAGGATTCAAAACAAAAATAGCGCTCTTGTTTGGAGAGATGCGCGAGGTAGGGCTGGATCTATGAAATTTTGCTTCCAGAGAGATAAGAGATTGAAAAAATTGCTTTATTCTGGTCCATTTAATAATTTCCTTTTTAATTTTCAAAGAGGAGTCTTTAAGATTGGGGGAAGGCTTGAAGTATTTTGTGCTATTTTACTTAAAATCTATCCAGAGCCCTCATTGAAGCAGTCTTGATATTCCTAGAGTGGCCATAAATTTTTAATTGAGGTTGAGAGATTTTTACCAAATTTGAATTAATGGTTTCAAGGAGGGCTATGAGTTTTGGGTCCACATAATTTGTTGTATTTTGAGTCTGTAATGGAGGAGAAGTGAATGTAGTTAAAGATGGAGATGGGTTCTTGGAATTCCAGAGTAGGTTAATTGAGGTTAATTAGGATCCTGAAGTTGAAAAATGAGTTTTCACTGTCTTCCTTGTCCTTTTCTTCTGGGATGGGAATCATGCTGAAATCATAGGATGGAGAATATAATCCAAAGACTGCTTGGTTTTATTGATCAATCACACCATTTTGGATATGACCAACTATGGGTGGAGGAGGAGGGATAAAATCTCTGGGAGATGGAAGAAGTATACCAGTGTCCATGGCAGTGGAAATTTCTTGTATTGTAAGATTGTAAAAGCTCCTCCCTTGTTCATGGGCCTGAGGAGTTGACTGAATCTGGTTGGATGGATTTGGAATAGAAACTCTGCCTCTTGCTTTTATTGTGGGGGTGGACTGGTGATTAGAGAGTGTTATGCATTTTTGGCTATCATGATTTTCAGTTACCACAGGGAAGGGAAGCATCCCAAAATAAGTACTCAGATAATATTGAGGGGGAAATAGGCCAATCTTGAAGAGAATTTCAAAGCTTTCAAAGCACCAAGGTACAGTAAAAAAAATTGAAGTATAATTGAAGCTGGTCAAATTAATTCAAATTTGTTTTTAACTAGGCAAAAAACCATTGCAGCTGGTCAAAGCTGTTAAAATCAATTTTCAAATTAGGTTGAATTAGGTTGAATAAAATCAAATTAATTGTAATTCATGTAGTTTGAAATTCAATAAGTTGATTGAGGGAATTATAATATCACCAGGGAGGCCAAACTATCTTGATATATTCCTAGGATATGTGAATGGGCACACAAGTTTTAGAAAACAAAGAAAAGTAGTACACCCTTTTCATAGGAATTTTTATCAAAGCCTGGATGGAATTTAATGGATTTAGAATGCTTATTGAGGAGGAAGAGAGTGTTTATTAATTATGGGGAAAGATTTATTATAATGTCAAAAGTGCTACTGGCATGAAAGGAACAGATGGAAAAGGAACTAATGCTCACAGAACTCAAGGATTATTTTATGGATTGCAAATATAATTACTTAGAAGCTAAAAGAGTGAGGATGATGAATAAAGAAAAGGATTAAAGGACTAGAGCTCTGAGCAGGATGAATTTTGAATCTTATAATATTGAAACCAAGAGGATTAAGTTGATATGAGTCTAGCATAAAATTTGAATTTTCTCTTTGTGCTGAGATGACACATACTGGATGAGTACTAACAAGTAATCAGTAATATACTAAATCATTGGGGGGGATTATTGCAGGGGAAAAGGAGAGGCCAGTATATGTGAATATTAGTGAGGAGGCCTTGAAGGATGGTTGGTCCAGTTAGTGGAGGAGATTTCCCAGGGTTTTGACATGTAGATCAGATTTACTGATCTGGAGGCCAGTGGAATTTTGGTTGGAGCACATGATGCAGGATGAGAGTGTACATGGCCATAGAGATGGATATATCCCATAAAGAGGGAGATTCAGTGCATGAGATGAATATGGAAGCTTTGGGAGATGCAGGAGAGCTTCCAAGTGGTGTATAGAAGATTATAAAGATGTGGGGGTTTAGCTTTGGCTGAATTTTTTTAGAGATTTGATTGAATGGTACTAAGTTTCATCAAACTGTGGTAAGAAATATATGAACTCACATATACATATTCATCCTTTGAAAAAAAAATTCAAAAAATCACACCTGGAAGTCTTTTAACCTGTATTTCTCAGGAGTTGTAAAAAGATTTTGATTTTATTCAAATCATACATTTTCTTAAATAAAATTTAAAATTTAATCTAAAAGAATAAATGAATTAGTTTTACCATAAATTGAATCATTTTAATTACCCACTTTCTTTCCAAATTATTATTTAAATCAATAAAAGAATTTAATAAAAAATTAATTTCATTTCACTTTATATGGTGTATCAAGCACATTTGGGCGCCAGGCCAAGTCCACTTGGTGCACAACAACCAGGAATTGGATACGCACCCATAGTGCTTGATTGCGGGCTCAGAAAGCTTGGTTGATTTTGGCTTGCGGGGGGCCAATCTTGGCGCCAAATCAAGCTTTTTTGGACACCAATCAAATCTTGTTGCACTTGGCTAACCAGCTCTTGGGTAGTAGAGTAGAGTATAGTATACTCTCACCTACCCTTCAACTTCACCAATATCAATTCCCATCTTGTTCCTTCCCTCCTCCTCCTGCCACCACAATTGATCCAATAGGTAATCTACTCATCTCCCTTGCCCTCAACCTTCAGAAGCTGGCCCAAAAATGTATCCTCACTCTCTCCTCCTCTCAATAATCCATCCAAGTCCTCTCAATTGAACAATCAGCACCCTCATCATGAAAAATGGGCTAGGTGATTGATCTGAATTTTCATTGACCAAGTTTCAGCTTTTATGAACTGGAGGAACTGGATTGACAAATTGCAAAGCAATTTTCAGGGTGGCCAAGGCAGGGGCAAGGTAAATTGGAGTGGACAAGAAGGGGGAGAGGACTCACCAGGGTTCCTTTGGTCCTGGTGGGTCCAGTTGGTGGGGGCTTTAAAAGGCCCAGGATTAAAAATAAGAAATAAATAAAACATAATAATTTTCAAGATTCAAGTCCCAAAAGATGGGGGAAGACCAGGTCATTGCAACAAGCTTTGATTGGTGCCAAGTCTGTCTTTACAAAGTGCCAAGATAATTTGGCTGTGTGCCAACAGGCGCTTGACAAGGCGCCCAAATTACCTTAACCAGGCTCCCAGTCAACTTTACAAAGCACCATGTGCACTTTATAACAAGTTGGAATAACTTTAAATTCTGCCAAGAAAGGCTTGATAGACCATATATATGGTCTATCAAGCGCGTTTGGGTGCCATCCCAAGTCCACTTGGTGCACAAAAAGTGGGACTTGCATAGGCTCCAAGAGCGCTTTATTGCCCACCCAGAACACTTGATTGGGTTGGGATTGCAGGGGGCCAATCTTGGAACCCAATCAACCTTTTTTGGAAGCCAATCAAAGATTTTTGAACTCTGATTACCAGCTTCCCTCTCCTCCACTCCTCACCAACTGTCCCTAATAAAATTTTTCTTGACAAAGGTAAGTTTTTTTTTATTTTTTTTATGCTGTGAATTTGCTTGCTACCTCAAATCCAACATAGATTTATTCTTATCTGCACCCTACCCGCAACCTTGCTTGCATTCTTGTTGCCTTCAAATCCTACTCATCCTCAATTGCAAATTTTTTTGCTTCTTGACTTCCACTTTTCTTGAAACATTGATCACCTTTTCCACAACCCGCTAACTTGTTACACCTCTGGATACTTTACCTCAATTGCATCCTCAACATCCTTTGCAATCTTGTTAGTAATTCCTCTCTGATCAGAATTTACACTATATCTCCACCTTGCAACCTTGCTTTCACTCTCATTTGTGATTTTTTTTTTCATTGTTTCAAATTTTGTATTGGGTAATGATAAATTCACAATTCATTTGAGTTTTTTAAATGACTTAAATGAGTTTTGTGGCACGCTAACGAACTACAATTGAGTTTTGTAGCCTCCAAAAAACTTGACTGTAGTCATGCGGCCCCCACACAACGGTTTGGTGTTGTGTGGCACCACACCCAACTACATTCAAGTTGCGTGGGACTGTACACAACTTGAATGTAGTTGTGTTCTGTGCCACGCAACTACAAGTGTTGTGGGCTAAAAAAAAATTAAAAATAAAAAACTAAAATAAACTAAATAAAAATACAAAAAATAAATAAATAAATAAAAACAGAAAAAAACCAAAAAATAAAAAAATGTTGATTTTTTGGTCAAAAAAAACAAAAAAATAAAAAATAAAATAAAAATAAAAATAAGTAAAAAAAGAATTAAAAGGGTAATGTTAAATTCACCGCCCATTGAGCCATGGAAAAAACTCAAAATGAGCTGTGTGGCACGCCACACGACCACATTCAAGCCGTGTCCATCTCCCCAAGGCTCAAAGAACCGCCTGGCTCATACACCACGTTCCAGGCTTGTGTGGGATTCTGCACGACTACATTCCAGCCATTTAGAACACCACACGCCTTGAATGTAGTTGTGTGGAATCCCACAGGCCACCGTACCATGGTGAGCCCCCCAAAAAAAACAAAAAAAAAAGGAATGAAAGGGTACTAACATTGGTTTTTTTATATCAGTGTCTTACCAATAAATTGGTAGGGAAACAAATAATGGTAATTAATAGCTCTGAAATATTAAGAATAATAATTAAAAATTCATTTTTTCAGAGGATCAAGATTATCAAAAAACTGGAGAATATTATAATTTCACTTTTTTTAATCAATTTTAGAACCATAAGAATTAGTTCAAATACAATTAAACCTTGAGCAAATTGGAAACAAAGCAGCTCAAAGTGCCTTGAATCTTGAAAAATTAGAATTCTTGAAAAATATGAACATCAGATTCTTTAAGAGCTTGAATATTAATTTATTTGTTGTTTCAAAAACTTCCAACCTACCTCTAAAAATGAAATCACCATCAAACCATGGAAATATAACTCAAAATTGATTTCAATTGGTTTTGATGGTTTGGAGAAACACTCAATTTAAATATTTATTTCATAAAATTAATTTATTTTTATCCTAACTCAAAGCCTTATAAATAAGAAAACATACTGATGTTTCCAAATTGTTTTTTTCCTCCAGAATTTTTTTTTATTTCTTGAGTTTTTTAATTTTTAGGATTTTATTTCTTTTCAAAAAAATTTACAATTTGATATATACTTTTGAGTTTTAGTTTAAGTAAACTAAAGATACTTCAATATCAGTTCCCCTCAATAAAATTGACTCCATACCTTTTTTTTAATTCTGGAACAACTTCTGGGGGGTTGCGCACCCCCAAGAACGGCAGATTTGAGCCGTGTACGGGGGTACATGGCTCAAAATTGCCCTTTCCAGGGGTTAACGGCTCCTATACAACCCCCCTGTGGTTGCGTGTGTTTTGAATGTCCCTTTGTAGTCGTCTATGGGCCCCCATGGCTCAAATGGGCCTTGTAGGGCCCTCAAAAACTACCACACAGTTGGAGCCGTGAATTTATCATCACCCAAATAAAAAAAACTGAAGAAAACAAAAACAACAGAACTTAAATAAACAATGAAAGAGTCTATCAAGCAGCCCTGAAGTATAAGTGTCAAATAATACAAGTTCAACTTGACTAGCCCTAAAGTAAAAGTGCCAAAAAATACAACTTCAACTTGAAAAGCCCTAAATCAAAAACACCAAAAAAAAAGACAAGTAACTTGACAAGCCCTAAAGTAAAAACATAAAAAAAAAAAGTTCAACTTGTGTTAAGCTGATACCATCACAAGAAGTAAAAATAATCCTTATGATGGGATCAGCCCAACACAAGTTGAACTTACTTACAAATAAAATCTTATTCAAAACACTCAACATGATGATTTTAACTCAAAACACTCAAAAAAATGATATCCAAAATGTGATAACCCTTTATATTAATAGAATTACAAGATCATCATAAGAACCCAAACCCAAAGGATAAAATCAAAATGATTTCTATAAATTAGACTACAAATCAAGTTGATCTTTGAGGTGATCAAACAAACAAGAGGATTTTTTATAAATCATGGAACCTGGTTTGCAAACTATGGGTGGGATTGGAATCACATCTCCCTTAATTAAAAGCTGGACCCAGTGGTTATTCTTAAACAATAAAATTAATATTGGGTCTGATGATTCTTTTACACTAATTTTCATAGAAGTATAAGTACAAAATGAATCCAATGAAATGACACATATTGCTCTTCCATAAGTATCTGCTATTATTTGACCCATATCCAACTTTGAAAGCCACTTTGAAGATGGAATCTTTTCATTTATTTCATTGAAATAAAGCCTTTTTTCTATGTTTTCAATTTCTTTACTGCCACCAAGGATCTTAGAATAGCAGGTCTTATTTTTCCTCAATTTTTCAAGCATTCCTTTTTGTAATTGAAACCATCCATGCTCATCATACCCAAGTGATTTGGCAATGAATCTAAATCCACAATTTTCATCACCAACTGGATCCCAAAACTCCCCCAAGAACTATGTAAGTTCTCAGGTATTTGATTGAGGTAATTCCCTTCCTAAAATCAAAAATTAGTTAGCCAAAATTCTAATCTCATTAAAGGAAAAAACACTCACCAAAGATGAGCTTCTGTTTGACTCCTCCATTTCTTCATCTTCCTCCTCCAAAACGGAATCTTATTCCAACAGAAGGGACCCTAATGAAATTTCAGTCTCTTCCACTGAACTATGAAATTCAGATGAAAAGCATTCCTTGCAATGGAGAAATCATTTTCCCATGAGTTCATTAACCCAAAAAGATGAAAATTTCTCAAAATAAAAGACTTAAAATCTTTTTTCTTTTCTTATTTGGTGCCCTTGTGATTTTCTTTTGACCTTTTATTTCCTTTTTGAAATGTTCAAATTGAGAAGGATCTCTGCGGGTATCTGTAAATTTTGGCCAACATCTACTTGATTGCAAGACTTTGAGTTCAAGTCTTGGCTTTGATAAATACTTTGAAATCTTCTGAATCAAGTACTTCAACAGCCCACAATAATCTTGTTCAGGATTTCCCAAGATCATTGCATTGAGCTTTTAATGTAACTGAGAATTTTTGAGAATTTCATCAACATTGAACTTTCAAAATCCAAAAGGATCAAAAATTAGTCAAGTAGGAATCATCCATCAAAAAGCATTTATCAAAAATTTTTAATCACAAAGTGATTTGAACAATCCAAAAATCCAACTTAAACCAACTTACAGAACTAGAACTGAAAGGTTCATAATTTAACCTCCACTGAGGATGAACATCCTCAGGAACAATGGATCCTCTTGATGCTAGTAGGTCACCTATCTGGTGGGAACAGGGAAAACCCATACTCTTTGATTATGACTTGTTGCACACTTCCCCATCATGGATCCACTTTAACCTCTCTAATTGTTCCACAAAAAGTTTAATTTCCTCTAAAGCCAACTTGTATCCCAATGGTAAAAGTTCAGTGGGAATAATTATTCCCACCTTTATTCAAGAGTTGTAAAGGGCCACCTGAACCAATTTAATTTGATTGGAAACTGTGCTGTCTAGGTTCCTCCAATAATCCAACATTTTTCCCAAAGAATTCACAAGGAATTCTTTGAGAGTAGCATGGGCCCCTTCCACCCAAGATGTGTTTTTTATTTCCAAAGTCAGGGTTCTTGCAAGTCCAAGCCATTACAAACGTCTCTTTGATACAGAAGATTTTATTATAAATATACTTGAGCACATCATCATGGTCTTCCAAGAAACACTTTATAAAATTCATAATTAAGCCAAACCAAAACTAGGAGGATTAACAGTAGAGGAAGTGATTTGGAACTTACTCCAAGTTTTGCATCATTGACCTCTGCGTCCTCCTTGGTTTTCAAGGTCCCATAATTAGCCCACATAGACATAAAGCTTTTCCACCCTTTAAAATCATTATTAAAGAAAACTTTACAGTTTTCTTGTATTTTTTTTAGAAAAGTGCCACTGAAAACAATGTCTTGTTGACTCAGGTAAAATATGTTCTATAGCACCAATCAGAGCTTCTTCATGGTCCATCACAAAGACTTTGGGAAGTCTCTCAGGATCATAAGCAAGCTCCTTTAGTGAATTTACACACCAACTGTAGAACTCAGAAATTTCTTTTTTTATGAAAAAAAAGAGCTTTTGTGAAAGTTTTTTGGTTAGCTGTAATTCCTAGAACATTCAATAGGGGGATGTTGTACTTATTTTTCTTATAATTAAAATCCAACATAGAAATATGATGAAATTTCTTCCAAAGCTTTAATGACTTGGGGTGATCCAAAAATAGGGCCTCCAAGTGACCTTCTCCACTGAATTTTTCTTGATGAACCAAACCTGAATTGCCCATTTGTTCAAAGAGGAACTCCATAACAATTTTCCCCTTTAGTTCTGCAAGCACTACCTTACACTTAGTGTTATAGATTGTTTGGCCATCAAAATATTTGCCGGCATCAATTTTGCTCACTTTTCCTTTCAGTTGAGTAGTATTGAGCCCTTTCTTTTCAGTTGAGTAGTATTGAGCCCATCATTCATACGTTCTTTTGAATTCACTAAGGCCACCCCAGAGATTCTCCTGAGGTGAGGATGCACTGAGGGGTGTGGAGATGGTTGATGGTTATTTTGATCATTTCTGTAGGAGATTTGCCACAAGGGTTCTACCTTTGTGTGACTTGCACCAATTAAAAACTTGCACCCAACCTTCCTTGTGTGATTTTGCCTTAAACGTTTGGTGATAAATTTCCCAGATGAGGAATGATTTCTATCACAGGTTAAATCCACATATTTATGATACTTTGAGTTGAAAACTGTTAATGCGTAACCATGCTTCATTGCCCATGTTTAAAAATATTTTTTTGCCTCTTCCCTGGTAGGAAAAGCTCTCACAGGGGGTGGGTCAAGTGGGTCTATCACCAATTAAATGGGTATGTCATAGTTAAATAGTTCATTTTCCATCTAATTAAATGAGGCAAAGACCATAGTAACATAAAATGTTACTCACCACCAGAGGTCATGTCAATTTTTGAAACATTCTGTTCCTCAATTGTAGCCCTAGATGAGGATGCAATTGGGGCTTCCAAGGTTTCATTACCCAAATCCTTTTTTCCGCAGCTTTGATAATGGAACTATCAATCTATTGCTTAAACGCAGCCATGTCACAAAAAGGAGGGCTTGCCACTGTTTGCATATTGCAAAAAAAATGCAAAGGTAATTGAGGATTCAATCCAACTTTCAATTGAAAAACTACCAAGTTTGCTCACTTTTGAGTTGGGAAAGATAAATTTAACCAATGGGAAGTAAAAATTTTCTTTTCTGTTGTCCAACTGGCAAGTTGAGAGTTTACTTTGTGGAAAAGGGACAATTTCACACTTTTTGTTTCCCAAAGGCAATGATTATATTTGAAGTTTCACTTTGGGATGGCTAGGTGTGGTCCAATAGTCCCAAAAAGTATGTGTTGATCCCAAATTTGGGTTGATGGAACCCAAATGTGGTCCAGGCGGTCCCAAACTTCTGGCACAACACTTTGGACGCGTGTATGGGACCCCACATGCACTTTGAATGCATTTATGGGCCCGCACACGTCCATTGGGCCGTGTAGGGACATACACAACTCCCAAAAAAATGTAAGTTGTGAATTTATCATCAACCTTTTTTATTATGTAAATAGACAACTTCAAAATAAAGAATAGGCAATAAAAATATTTTCTCCTTATTTTTGAGATTCAAATGAAACAAAAAAATGAGTTTTTTGGTCATTGCAATTAGCTTTGATCAGCCCCAAGTAGGCCTTTACAAAGCTCCAACATTATTTGGCTGGGAGCCAACAGGCACTTGAAAAGGCACCAAAATGACTTGGCCTGGAACCAAGTCAACTTTACAAAGCACCATGTGCACTTTTCAAAAATTTCAAATAACTTTACATGGCGCCCAAACACACTTGATAGACCATATATATATATATTATTAATTTTTTCATTATCCTAAAGAAACCAGAAGTTCATTTTTGGGCATTCCCTGGCTGCATATTATTCACCAAAAATAACTACATAACAAAAAATCTGCAAAATTCTCAAAAATTCCAAAAATTCTAATTCAAATAAAATTAATGACATTTGTGAATCATTATTCCCAACAGAATCTACTCAAAAACCTTGGTGCAACACCCACCAGCAGGTGAAACCCTTTTTTTCATGGTGAATGGAATATAATTCAATGCAAACAGAATTGATTTCATATTACAGTATGAAAAAACTTGAAAAATCATGGCTGATTTCTTAATCTTTTATAAAAAATTATCTTTCCTAAAATAAATGCAAAATTCAATTTAATCCCATCCTCATCAAATAATAATGATAATACAGTCATTATTCTTCTTCTTATTTTTTTTATTGTGTGAAATGAGTTTATTCATCACCTGTTGTTTCTTTACTTGATTTTTTATTGTATTATTTTAGGGCTTTATTTTTCTCAGCATCCAAACCTTTATTCCATGCATTTTGATGTTGGCACGCAGTTGCGCCCCTTTGGTATTTCATGCAAAAATACTTTATTCCACGCAACTTTCAAGAATTATTTTTTTTAAATTCTGAATGCGCAGCCCCATAGCAGGGTTTTTTCAACCCCTAACAAAAATCATTTGTTATTTTGGAGTCATCAGAACCCCTTCAAAAATGCAATCAAAAAATGAAAGAATTCCCCAAAAACAAATTTTTTAATGGGTTTTTGGATCCTTATTCTGGCTATTTTAGTTGCTTTATTTCGGTTATTTAAGCTGCAAGAACTCTTGAATAAAATTCAAAGAGTATTTCAATATTTTTCTCATATTTTTTGGATGTATCTTTTAACCTTAAAAAATTCCTTCAAAAAACACAAAAAATCAAATTTCTCTTTGGACATTTGAGTCCTTTTGTTTTCCTTTTTATTTCATTTTTTTGGGTAATTCAAGCTATCAAAAATTCAAAAATAAATTAAAGAGTATTCAAATATTTTTCCACATTTTTTGGATGTATTATTTTACCTTAAAAAATTCCTTCAAAAAAGCAAAAAAAAAATTCAATTTTCTCATTTGAATTTGGATCCTTATGTTTGCCATTTTGACTTATTTTTCTTGGTGTTTCAAGATTTTATAATTGTAAAAAAACTATTTAAGAGATTTTTAATTTTTTTTTTCAGTTTATTTGGATGTCTTTTTTTACCTTTTAAAATTCCATCAAAAAAACAAAAGATTTGAAAAATTCACTTTTCTCACTGGATTTTTGAATCCTTTTGTTGGCCTATATAATTGTTTTTTTGGATGATTCAAGCTTTTAGCATGTTGAATGTTAAAAAAACAAAAAAAGTTCATTAATACTATTTGAAGATCATCTGCATTCTTGCATACATCTTACAAGCTTCATTCAAAAAATTAAAAATAAAGAACAAATATGGATACAAATATTAAAATTTATTCAACTATGATTGGTTTTATTTTTCTACTTGAATTTTTTGGAGGGCAAAAACCTCATTACCAAGATCTAAATTTCTCTGAACAATGGTTTTCCAAGATTTGGAATCCTTTGTCACAAAGCTTTTCCAAAGTAGATCTAACCTGGGAGCTGGCCAATGATCAGACTTGAAATTGAATGAGACTATATGTTTGGATTCTTCTAAAAGAATGAAGCAGATAGGAGAAGTTTTTGAATTTAAAGTGGGAGGGGAATTCAGAGGAAGATAAGTGAAAGGCATTAAAGATGAAAACAGGGCCACTGGAAACTTATATTTTCAGCCAGAGGGAAACCATGGCATGGAAATTTCATCCACATATTTATGGGAGCTGGGCCATAAAGGTGGTTCAGTTGCCTTCTTGCACCTTGGAAATTTTCAACCCAGATATCTCAAAGTAATCTTGTGTCCTTGAAGATTTGGTTTGAATAAAGCTCTTTCACCATTTCTTTCCTGAATTCAACTTAGTCTTCTGAGATCCTCCCAAATCAAATGGCTGCTGCTCTAAAGCCCCAGTTCACATTCCCTATGGCATCTTGAAGATGGGAGATATGTGGAATTACTGTTTTTGGGGAAATGGAATCTTTGTATTGGAACTAAAACCAAAAATCAGAATTTTTTATAATAGAAAATATGTACTAAAGATAGTACTCACTTCTTCAATTGATACTTGGTCAAAAATTCTAGAAGAAGAATACAATAATGAGCAGGAAACCTAGAGAAAAAAACCAAAAGAAATCAGAAAAAATTAAAAAAAAGAGAAAATACCAAATGTACTCACTTTCTCACTGATTGTTGGGGCTGTTAATACCTTCCCCCCAGGAGGTTGGTAAGGAGCATCACCATCTTCATTAGATACCTTTAGTCTCTTGATTCTTTTCCCAAGATTGTATTCAGGAGAATCAACTTGCTTGTTCAAAATGGTTCCAGACCTCTGATAAAGGTTTTAATGAAAAAATTAATGAAAAACAATATCCAACAAATTAGCCAAAAATGAAAGAAAATTAAAGCTCAACATCTTAATTACATCCACATCTGGCAGCTCTTCATCTGCTGAATCTTCCCCTTCATCCAAATCTGGCACCTCTTCATCTTCTGAATATTCCCCTTCAGTCAGAAATTCACTCTATGTTAAAAAAATGAGAAGGACTCATCAAAAAAAAACCAATTGCAGAAAAAATAAGTATAGTTATAAAATTACCTCTTCCTCTGATTCCTCCTTCTTTTTCCCTTCTGCTTCCCTTGGATGGCCTTGCACTTTCTTGAAACCTGGAAAAATAAGAAAAAAAATTAATTATGAATGTTGATATATTTTTTTGTCCAAAAAATTGGTGACTGAACTTCAAATTTTCTATGAATTTCTTCTTTGGCCTTCCTCTCCTCTTGGGTTCTACTAAAAATTTAAAACCAGATGGATCTCTTTTGCTTGAGGACTGAGAGATTTTGAAATTATTGGCTGATCCTTTAGGTCTTCCTCTAACTTTGGATCTTTGAGTGGAATTTGGCTCTTCAATCAGGGTAAGTTGATATCTTCCAATTTAAAGCTTCATGCTTCCACCCAGATAATATAGCTGTTCTCCAGGTGGCAACTTGCTCAATGCTTCAAACAGTTTAGTGAAATATAGGTTTTCATTACTGTCTTTGGTTGGAACTTCAAGTTTTGCTGAATCTTCAGTTGATTCAAGGTTCAAAGTTAACTGGAAAATAGAAAATCAAAATCAATCAGGACATTATTCATTTGAGCTTGAATCCCAAAAAAAAAATAGAGAAAAAATTACTCAGATGGAAGCTTTGAAATGCCATTGAGGATGAAAATCATCAAGCTCAAAGAGTTCACCCTTTCGGATGGCCAATTTGACTTTGTGAAAACATGGTATACCCATGTAAGAGGACTAATCACAGTTGTTGCAATTTGTGGAAGAATCAGGAACTTGATGAGATGAATGAATGCTTATGAGGGCAAAGTGGCTGATCTTTCCACAAAGATGATCCACACAGTGAGGCAAACCAATGAGATCCATGAATTCTTGCTGAGAGGATTCAATGGATCTCTCCTGGGTTTGGAGGGTGTGGGAACTGTAAATTTTTTGAACTAATTTATAGAAAGAGCCAATAGAAGAATTGATGATTCTTTTAATGCGTAGTCAGAAGTGGGAGGATTCCAGACCAGAGAAATTTTTGTGAAGTTTTTGTGATAGATTGATTCAGATTTGTAATAGACAAAATGATACCATTATTTCTTGAATATCTTCCATTCATCTTCAGATTTAAAGTGCTTCCTGCAATGAGTTTGAATATTATTGAAAATGTGCCAGACACAGAGAAGATGATGACAGGAAGGGAAAACTGATTCAATTGAGCTAATAAATGCTTTTTCCTTGTCTGTCACAATCACACTAGGTTCTTTATCTTCAAATATTTCATAAATTTAAGTCAGGGCCCAATCATAGTTCTGTTTTTTCTCTGGAGATAAGAAACATAATGCAACTTAGAAGCTTATAGAAGAGTTATTTATCCCAAGAATATGAAGAAGGGGTGTTGATATATTGCTGCTGTTTTATTTTTTGGTTTTCTTTTTTTCTTATTCCATATCTCTACAATTTTATATATTTCTATATTTCCTTATCTTCCTCTTTTTGCCTGGACACACTACACACGGGCGCTCTCCTACATGCAGGAACCTCATTATTCTTATTCAATATGCATAACCTCCATGGTGAGGAACGAGGGCTATTTAGTTGGGAATCCAAAGGAACCAAGTAAGGGGCAGCAGGGGTCAACTTTTCTTCTTTCTCATTGTATAGAAGCGCTCAGAAACTCAATCAATTCATCAACTAACCTTTTGTCAACAATCCTTTGGGGCTTCCAAGAATAACCGCCATTCACAAGAAGTTTGTGTTAATTTGGTGTGATCCCTTCCTTAGCCAAGCGGTCTATTCAGCCCTATCCCTTTCTGACTCATTGTCATGCTCAATGACAGAGGCATCCTGGCATCATCTGAAGAGGTAGCCTAGTATCATCATCAATTCAGCATTTCAGATTGTTTTAGAATTCAGAAATTGTCTTCATATTTGCTGGGTATGATCTATTTCTTCATGATCAGAACTAGACACTACATCTCTGAAAATCCTGTATGTAGTTGCTAGTTTTATTCCTAATAATAAATTCAGTGTTTATCATGATTAACGGTCAAAGCAATAACGTAACCACAACCAGACAGCCAGCATGTCCAAATCATTATCAGACAAAATCCTCAAAACCGACATTGAAGCCATTCTGATTCTCACCATCAACAACTTTGCAATCTGGTGTAATCCAGTGGTGAATATGATGGATCTTCAAGAAGATCTTTACTCTCAACTTACTAAAAGGAATTCAGACACTTTGGGGAATCCCATTGGAGTTAGCCACATGGAAAACGTAAGAACCAGAACTATTCTAACCTCAAAGCTAGACACCTCAGTTCAAGCCAATATCATAACACCCAAAAACAAAAAAGATTCCCATCTCATCTGGAAAAGTATCAACAAATACTTTGCATTGAATCATGCCTCAAATCAAGCAAGGGTCTTCAATGAATTTCTCAGGACACTTTCTCAGTTGCAAATGTTCTGGGTTTCATAAACAACACAAAATCAGCTATCTCACAACTTCAAAAAGTGGGAATCAATCTACCATCCAACATTATTGCCTACCTCATCCTACAGAAATGGCCACCATCTATGGATACAGTCATACAAAAAATTACTCACTCCAACAAGAAAGTTACTCTGGATCATGTTCTTGAAAATCTTAGGCTTTTTCACAACAATAGATCTCTTGGAAATTGGTCAAAAGGGGATAATAAGAAGGAATACACAAACTCTGTCTCCTTTTTCAAAAGGGAATTAAGCCCTGTGAAGATAATTGGCACAACCCCAAAGCTGCCCATCCCAAAGGTTTTTTTTGGAAGCTTTATCCACAGCTTAAGCTGAGCTTTCCAAAGAAAAAGAAGTTGGAGGCAAATAACTACAAGTGTTCTACAACAAGTGTTAGATCCCTTCACTCCACTCTAACTCAATCCTTGTCTTCCCAATCATTTTTCCTTGATTCCAGCTCATCCACACATATGGTTTCTGATGAAAAATTCTTTGACCATCTAGACCAATCCTTAAGCAGTTGCATTTCTACCAGCTCCAGCGTGGACATCCTTAGATACTTTGGAAAGGGAACTGTCTCAGTAACTGAAAAGAAAGAACAAATAGTGACATTATCTAATGTGTTTTATACTCCGCTCTCCACAGCTAATCTCCTATCACTTAGGATGTTATTACTAGACAGATTTGATGTTTCATTTCTTGTCAACAACGTTCTACTAAAAAAGGGAAGTTGGTTATCTGTAGGGTATTATGATTTCAATATAACTATCTTTCATCTCAATCATGATCTATCTCACCCAGTCTCTCACTTAAGTCAAGAGGTTATTCTTCACAAATCTCTTGGGAATGTCAGTTATCATTGAATTAGGCAAAAACTTGGGATCAAGGTCTCAAAGCCTAAAGAATGTATGGCTTGCGCTGTTAGCAAGATCACTCAAGCTTCTTTCAGATCATAACATAAAAAAGCCAAAAGACCCTTTCAGGAGCTGCATTGCAACTTGATAGGCCCCATTAAGCCAAGTAGCGTTTATCATGATTCTTACATACTAACAATTGTTGACAGCTGTACAAGATTTGTTTCAGCAATTCCCATTAAAGATAAAAATCCCATTAAAGATAAAAGTCAAACTTCCTCTACTCTTCAATTTCTGATCAATAAAGAATCAAAACAATTTGGATATTCTCCAATGATCCTGCACTCGGACAGGGGCAAGGAATTTTCCAAAGAGTCTATGAAGGCCTTCTGTCAATAAAATAACATCAAACAGACTTTTTCTGATCCTTATACTCTGGAACAGAATAGGCTGGCTGAAAGATACAATTGAACTATCCTTGAATCCCTCTGAAAAGTTCTATTTGACTCAAAACTTCCTACCAAGTACTGGTGTATAATACTCAAAGCCTGTAATCCCATTATTAACCAGTTTCCTTCTCATAGATCCAACCTATTGCCATAAAAGCAATTCAAAGGAAGGAAAATTGAGCTGAGTTACTTTCATCCTATCAGCAATCCCGTGACTTTAATTTTTGGTGACAAGCCATTTTCAACAAAACTCAAACCTTGTGGGGCATTCAGGAGGATAGCAGGATACAATGAGGATCTACTATCTTACAAGATACTCACAGAGGATAATTGAGTTTTCAACACCAAAATCATCAAGCTTCTTGACTTCAACGCCTGCATATCTCATTCCACTAGCAACGTTGAACTCAAAATAGATGAAGATTGAGATTTTCCTGTCAAAGGGACAGAACTGACGTTACCTCAGAACAAAAGGGTAGAAAATGAAAACTCAGCGTAGTCTGCTCATTGTCTTGATCAAGCTCCGTCCATAACTGGCAATGTAGTGGATATACCAACTTAGCCTGACTCTACATCTGCAGTGTCTTCAAAAGTAAACTCTTCAGGGAAAAAAAAAATAATGAACAGATACCAACTACAAGAAAGAACAGAAAAAGCTAGGCCAACACAGTACTCTCATCTCAGCAAATTGAAGAAGGATCCATTGTACTGGAAGGACTCAGGCGCCATTGAATTAAAAGATATCAAAAATAAAGACGTGTGGGAAGATTCTGATGAGACTCATGATCATTTTCTCAGAAAAATGTGGGTTTATAAAGTGAAACCTTCCACGCTCTCAACACCAGAACAAAAAAAATCACAACTCTGTATCATGGGTAACCTACAAACGCCGGGGATCAATTTTGGAGAAACATTTGCTCCCACAGGGAGTTTCAACTCCTTACTGATCCTGTTGATACAAGGAATCCATTCTAGATTGAAGATGAGGCAATTTGATGTCAAGGAAGCTTTCTTCTTTTTCCCCTTAGATGAAGACACCTATATCCTAAAGCAGGAGGAATGTACCCATAAATCTTGTTTCCTAAAATTGAAAAAATTATTTTATGGACTTGGACAGGCCCCAGCGAACTTGTTCAAAACCCTTACAACATGGTTGGAGTCAATTTGATACAGAGAATCTAAATCAGATCCCTGCCTATACATTCACACGCTCAAGAAATCTTTGCTATTTTTTCATGTTGACAATCTTGTGGTAGTAGGAGAAGTGGACTTGTTTGAAGATTTATTCTTAGAAATTTTTCCAAGGTCCTTGGCTCATGACCTGGATACTGTGCTGGGGATGAATGTCATGCTGACCAAAGGGAAACTAAGTCTGAATCAATCTTCTTTCATCATGGACACGCTTGAGGAACTTGATCTAACCTTGTGTTGTTCTGTACACACTCCCCTTACACCCAGCTTAAGAATGACACAAGAAATGGATGAAGACTACAACAAGTTCAACAAACTGAAGATCAACTTTTGAAGATCCAATGGGTTATTAAATCATCTGTTGTTTAGGACTCGTCCCAATCTGTCAGCAGCAGCGTCCCTGTTGTCTAGATTAAATCAAAAACCCAGTCTCTCATACTGGAAGGAAGTCCTCCATCTCTGGAAGTATCTTTCTGGGACGTCCCATTTTGCACTCACACTTTGTACTTGGGAGGGAAATAGTGAACTTCAAACCTTTTCTGATGCCACATGGGCAGATGACCCGGATACATGGCTCTCTCAATTGGGCTTCCTTGTAAAATGGTTGGGTTTTCCTATTTCGTGGAAAAGCCAGAGACGGACCAACATCACTCTATCAAGCACAGAAGCTGAATTGAATGCTCTTACCAATAGCGCACAAGAAGTTTTATGGATAAAGTCTGTCATGGCGGATCTCTGGAAGGGGTCATTACCACCCACAAAGTTCCTTATTCATAACAAAGGATTTCTGGATAAAATCAAGCACATCAACATGAAACTCATGTGGCTTTGCAAGAAATATGCAAATGATGGGTTTTCCGTTCAGCTTATTTCATCCAAGAACATGGTGGCCAATGCCCTCACTAAGCCTGCAAACAAGGAAATGCTGGATTTACTCAATCATCATTTTTTTCAGCAATTGACACCAAATCCCGGGGGGATGTTGATATATTGCTGCTGTTTTCTTTTTTTGTTATTCCATATCTCTATAATTTTCTATATTTCTATAATTGCTTATCTTCCTCTTTCTTCCTGGAAACACTACACACGGGCTCTCTCCTACATGCAGGAACCTCATTATTCTTATTAAATATGCTTCACCTCCATGGTCAGGAACAAGGGCTATTTAGTTGGGAATCCAAAGGAACCAAGTAAGGGGGAGCGGGGGTCAACTTTTCTTATTTCTCATTGTATAGAAGCGCTCAAGAACTCAATCAATTCATCAACTAACTGGTTTTCAACAATCCTTCAGCGCTTCCAAGAAGAAGGGCCATTCACAAGAATTTTGTGTTATTTTGGTGTGATCCCTTCCTTGGGCAAGCGGTCTATTCAACCCTATCCCTTTTTGACTCATTCTCATGCTCAACAACAGAGGCATCCCAGCATCATCTGAAGAGGTGGTCTAGTATTATCATCAATTCACCATTTGAGATTGTTTTAGCATTCAGAAGTTGTCTTCATATTTTCTGGGTATGATCTGTTTTGTCATGATCAGAACTAGAGAATACATCTCTAACAATCCTTTATGTGGTTGCTGGTTTTATTCCTAATAATAAATTCAGAGTTTCTCAAGGGGAATTCCAAATTTTTTGTTTTTATCTTTACAGTCCATCATAATGATAGTAGGGAAAAGGTTGAGAAGCTTCATTGAATTGGGGTGTGAAATAAATAATGAAGTAATTTGACAATCCACATTTTTCATTTTGTAGTAAAAAGAAGAATTACTGAGTTCCAGTATGAGTTCTTCCACAGGATTCTTTCCATAAAGGACATTTTTTTGTATTTGGGATCTCTTTTTGTAAATTTTAGGGAGATTTGTATGCATAGGTGATGATGAGTTTTGTATAAGAGAGTTGAGAATTTTTAATGGGGAACTCCTGCTTTGGATGAATTTTCAACCACCTCCTTTTGCTTACCTTGAATTCTTCTGTGGATGGGATGAGTAGAAGGATAAATGGAAGGTGGATGGTTGTGCTCTGGAAATATAACTTTCACCACCCAAAAACCCAATCTTCTTGGAAAACTCCATGATAACCTGAAAGGAAAATTGGTCTTTCTTGATTTTTTTAATTTGGAGGTATCTTTTCTGGGTTTATATTCCCCAGATTTATCACATTGGCAAGTGTAGGCCTGAATCTTGCAAATTGATACTCTGCTAGATATGGCTTATCAATATTACTTTTCCCATGATTGGATAGCCTCAAGCAGCTCCTCCTTTTGATTATATGATAGCTCAGGAGGAGGGGCCAGAGGATTGGAATCAAGAGTTTGATTAGATGAATAAGAAGCAGGAGGATTTGAATCACTAGTTTTATTAGATGAGATAATGGAGGATGGTCCTGGTGAAACAGTTAAAACAGTTCTGAATAGTGGGTGGATTTTTTCTTGATCCATTGCAAAAAGAGATCTTCTTGTTTGGAAGTATCTGGAGTGTTAAGTTGTTTTGATGAGTGGTTGATGGTGTGGTGTGAAAATGTGTGGTGTGGTGTGGTTTGGTGTGGTGTGGTTTAATGTAGTGTGGTGTGGTGTTGTGTAGTGTAGTGTGGTATGGTGTGGTGTGGTGTGGTGTGGTGTGGTGTGGTGTGGTGTGGTGTGGTGTGGTGTGGTGTGGTGTGGTGTGGTGTGGTATGGTGTGGTGTGGTATGGTGTGGGGTGGGGTGGTACGGTGTGGGGTGGTGTGGTGTGGTATGGTGTGGTGTGGTATGGTGTGGTGTGGTATGGTGTGGTGTGGTGTGGTGTGGTATGGTATGGTAGTGGGATGGTGTGGTGGGGGGTGGTGGGAGGGTGGAACAGGTCAAGGGGGTGGTTTATAAGATAATTGTGGCGCTCCAAGATGGGTGGTGGTTCCAGGAAAAAATTTACAGTCATATTGAATATATGCATGTGAAGGGCTCACAGAAGAGTGAATTTTTCAAATTTTTTGGGTTTTTGATGAAATTTATAAAGGTAAAAAATGACATCCAAAAATCCTGAAAAAAACTTTTAAAATCTCTTAAATATTACTCTTAAAATTATCAAATTCTGAAGCACCAAAAAAAATAAGTCAAAATGGCAAAGATAAGGATCCAAAAGTCAAATGAGAAAATTCAATTTTTTGCTTTTTTTGCTTTTTTGAAGAAATTTTTTAAGGTAAAATAATACATCCAAAAAATCTGAAAAAAATATTTGAATTCTATTTGAATGTTGGTTTAACTTTTTAATAGCTTGAATTACCAAAAAAAAATTGAAATAAACAGGAAAATAAAAGGATTCAAATGTCCAAAGAGAAATTTTATTCTTTTGGTTTTTGTGTTTTTTGAATGAGTTTTTTAAGGTGAAAGGATACATCCAAAAAATATGGAAAAATATTAGAAAACTCTTTCATTGTTGGTAAAACGTTCTGGAAGCTGAAATAACCAAAAAAAACTAACTAAAATAGCCAAAATAAGGACCCAAAAACCAATCCAAAAATTTGTTTTTATGAAATTTTTCAATTTTTTGATTGCATTTTTGAAGGGGTTCTAATGGCTCTGAAATTACCAAGGATTTTGATTAGGGGTTCAAGAGCCCCTGCTACTTGGATGCGCAGTCAGAGTTTAAAAAAAATGAATTCTTGAAATTTGTGTGAAATAAAGTATTTTTTGCATGAAATACCAAAGGGGCGCAACCAGGCACCAATGTCAAAATGTGTGAAATAAAGGGTTGAATGTGTGAGAAAAATAATGACCTTATTTGATTATTTTATTTTTTTCTTTTTCATTTTTTCATTTTCATTTTTTATTTTTCATTTTTCATTTTTCATTTTTCATTTTTCATTATTTATTTTTTATTTTTTATTTTTTATTTTTTATTTTTTATTTTTTATTTTTTTTTTTTTTATTTTTTATTTTTTATTTTTTATTTTTTATTTTTTATTTTTTATTTTTTATTTTTTATTTTTTATTTTTTATTTTTTATTTTTTATTTTTTATTTTTTATTTTTTATTTTTTATTTTTTATTTTTTATTTTTTATTTTTTATTTTTTATTTTTTATTTTTTATTTTTTATTTTTTATTTTTTATTTTTTATTTTTTATTTTTTATTTTTTATTTTTTATTTTTTATTTTTTATTTTTTATTTTTTATTTTTTATTTTTTATTTTTTATTTTTTATTTTTTATTTTTTATTTTTTATTTTTTATTTTTTATTTTTTATTTTGTATTTTTTATTTTTTATTTTTTATTTTTTATTTTTCATTTTTTACTTTTTACTTTTTATTTCTCATTTCTTATTTCTTATTTTTTTATTTTTTCTTGTTTTTTTTCCTCTTATTCCTTTTGTTTATTTTCCCTTCTTTCTCTTTCCTTTCTGTTGACTCTCCCTCAATACGCTTGAAAAATTTTTTGGTGGGTATTGCTGGAAATTTTCCCGTAAAATGGATGTTGTATTTAATCATGGTGTGAAATTCTCAAGGCAAAATCACACTTTTCTTTCAAAAAATGATTCAAAAAGAAGAGTTTAACCAGGCTTTTAAACTGTGGAATTTAAGAATATAAAATCAATTATTTTATAATTACATCTTCTTGTGGCCTCAGATATAGTTGTAAATAAAAGTTTTACATGATATATGTGACCTAAGGCTCCCTTTGGAAACCAGGGTGTAACCTGCGCCACCACACCAAAAAGAAATTACACCCAGTATTTCCCAGGTGTGACATACAGGGCCGTTGAACAAAGTGTATGTGTGCATGTGAATTGACATGCCCACTGTATCTTGTGACCCAAATTTCCACTGGGGCTTGACATAAAGGTTTGACCCTGTAAATCGTTTGGGCCTCTTCTGCGGCCATATACAGATACACATTCATTTCTGTGGTTTCCAAAAGCAGCCTAAGGGCTTTTTTGGCTGTATCGAATCCCTGAAACTTTAACTATGGAAAAGAACCTGGGACCCTGCAGCCAAACATCCAATTGTTTTGTAACTGTAACCTGGGAACCAAGGTTAAATTTGCCAGGAAACTTTGAAAAACCCCACAGCCTTTTTTTGTAATTTCCAGGGCTTTTTTTGAAATGAAGCCTTGGCCTAGTTTTTTTTGTTTCCAGGGGTGTTTTGCAATGGAGGAAGAGTTTGAACAATTCTCATAAAATGCACCTATCCTTTGAGCAGTGCAGGTGGGCAAAAATCACCCTTCCATGGGAACCAGGCTCCCATGAGATAAAAGGGTGGCTTATCCTCCCCCTTCCCCCATCCAATCATCCAGTCCCCCCCAAAATAAAATCATTGAACAAAATTTATGAAATTAAAAAATTTCAATAAGTACTTTAAAAATTATTGATACTTAAGATTTCAACATTTACAACTTAATAAAATGAGTTTTTATAGTTTCTTACAGTCATTAAAGCCTTACCAAAAATCATTTTATGATTTATAAATGGCCAGGAAGGAAAAAATTGAGAATAAAAGGTATCAAACTTTCTCATAATTTTGAGTAATCAAACTCACAAATAATTCCAAATATTAAAATAACCTAAATCAGAATTAATAGACCAATCCTTTGTCTTATACCTTGTATTTTGATATGGTAAAATCAATCAAAAATTGAATCCAAAAACAAAATCCCCTAGAACTATTTTTCTGTCTGAAATATTCAGCAAGGTTTTCCTAGCTTGATCCCACAGCATTCCATAAGAACAAATTCCTTCCCACCAATGCATAATAAAAGTCAAATTCAAATTTGAATCACATATTTCAAAGAAATTCTGAGAGTTTTAAACTTTCCTATTGATTTTTTGTGGTTCATAATGGCTTTTAGCATGTAAATTGAAATGATTCCAATCCACATCACCCATTCCTTGAAATAAGGATAAAACTTGGAATTTCTTGATATTTCTTCAGGGACAGGATTATTTCCAGTGGGAAAGGAACTAACTTTTTGGAACAATTGAGTGTTGGATTAATATGGGTCCTGTTCACCCATTTGGCCTCGCCATTTTGTTGCGGGTGATAAGGAGGGATAGGGGCCATTTGAATTCCCATCGGCTCTAGCTTCCGCTTCAGCAGGCCAGTATATTTTGCCGCGTTGTCACTGCGAATGAATTTTGGGTAGTGGCCCTTGGTTTTCAGGATATTTTATAGCCAACCCAATATCTTTGCCGGGAATTTGGAGCGTGATTTGAGGTTGGCTATGAAGGTGTAGGTCGAGGCATGGTCTCGGAATGTCAGCAAGAAGCAACAACCTATTAAGTCCTCTTCAAAAGGACCTGCTACGTTGGTGACAAATAGGTCAAGGGGTTCATCCCTTACCACTCCGGACACAAAGTCTGGCATCTTTTTGTCAAGACACTTGGAGGTTGCGCATCTCTTGCAGAAAAAAAAAAGCCAGGGGCCATTGATTTCATCCGGGTAATTTGTTTGCAAGAACTGCCTCACCACTGCCTTGGATGCATGGCCCAGGAGTACATGCCATTTGTAGGGGTTGAACAATGGTTTAGAGGAGACTTTCATTGCAAGGCCCGGGGCTGTACAAGCAGGAATTGTCCAACAATAATTCCCGAAGAAAGTATCATAGCTATTCCCTAATGGATCCTTCAAGACCGCCTTCAAACCATTATAAGTCAATTTCCATCCTTCCGCAAGCAACCGTCCAGTTGATAAGATGATCCCGTTAACCCCAGGGCACAGGTATATGTTATCGATTGTCATTGTTGCCATCCTTGTTGGAATGGTGAGGCTGCCAATTGTAGAAGCAATCACGTGGTGCTTGTCAGCAGCCAAGTAGAATCTTTTTGGCTGGGTGAGTGTACGCGTTGGGATGAAATAACAAGAGGGGCCACTCACGTGAGCGCTGGCCGCAGAATCCAGGAGGATCTTGCTTCCGTTGACCTCTGGCATGTCCACGACTCTGATGCGGTCATGCCGATGATTCTCCCAATGAGGACATTGAGGGGGTAAATACCAAGAAACATGGTTGGCGTGGTCAGGTGGAGGCAATGGTATTTTGCCCATTTGCACATCCGCCCAGAATATATTACAGTCGGTGTACCAGTGCCCGTCGCCCCCGCAGTATTGGCAAGTGCACCCATAGGCATCCAGGAGAGCGTCTGCCTTGTGTTTCCCGGCGTAATAAGCTGCTTGTTCAACCGATAGGTGTGGTTTAGCCGGCGGATTACCGGCTGGCACCTGACGTTGTGGAGGTACGTAGCGTTGTTTGACGGCTTGTATCCGGTCCAGTTCCATCAGGTCTAACCCACCGGTTTTTTTAGGGCGTAGCTTCCCAATCGCGCCTTGTAGGACGTTCGCAATGTCTAGAAATTGCGGGATTTACTTGGCGTCATTCAGTTTCTGGGAGATGGAGTACTCGTACGTCTTTCCATCTATCCCCGGAGGCGCGACCGCTACCGATTGGACGAGGAGGCCAACCAATTTGTTCCGGGATATGTCAAGGCAATTGAGGTCGGCCATAATCGTGTGGAAGGAGGTTATCCACGCCATGTCCGCCTCAGGTGATGTGAGTAGATTCATCATTTTCTCTACCACAGCCAGCTTGTGTCGGCGGTCAGACCGCTTGCATGTCTCAACAAGGGTCTCATAGATGGTCTTGGAGGATTCCATCTGTGATGCCTCTATGATGGCGTATAGTTTGTCATTGACCGAGTTGCAAAGGAGATTTACAATTGCCCAATTCTCCACAGCCAAAAACTTGGTAAAGTTTTCTTTGCTCCCGAGGAAACTCGGGTCTCAATCAAAAGCTTACCTGAGAGTTCAGTCCACCGCCCCCTCCCATATGTTGAAGTTTGATCCGTCAAAGGCTAGGACAGGGAATTTTGTATTGATGTTCCAGTGGAAGGACATGGGGTCCTTGATGAAATTCAGGGCTAGGGGATTTCCCGTCTGTTGCATATTTAGATCCAAGTGGTGTATTTTGGGCTGAGTCTACTGGTGTGCGTTCATTCTTCCCATCGCCGCCTCGACGCGCTGGAATTGTTCCGTGAGGGTTGATTGAAGGGCTTCAAAGCGTGAGTCAAATTTGCTTTTCGAGACAAATGTCATGGGCGAGCTACTTTGTTCTGCCATATCTGGGTTTGGATTCCCTTCAGTGGTGTTTCTTTTTAACCAATCGTCCTTTTTCTTTTGGTACCATTTATCCATAAATTTACGCTCAATTTATCAGTTGGTTCCGCCGGCTTTTAACCTGTAAAGTCTCTTAGCTATCCATCCTCCATCATCGACCGTTAGCTCTAGGTTTTGGTTGTACCGGGATCCAAATCTCAATTGCATAGTATTATACTTACCTATCCATCCACCATCATTGACCGTTAGCTCTAGGTTTTGGTTGTACCGGGATCCAAATCTCAATGAGGAGAGAAGGGTTCCGGGTGGATGGACGTTCAAGTATTATAGCTATCTACAAAGGTGCGTGACATGTGAGTGGAATATGAAATACCTTGGGTCGGAACCTGTGACATAATTCTGTCCCACCGTATGTTCTAACACTTTCAAAGTGTTCCTTTTTGTCTGAATGTCTCCAGAAGGAAATCAAAGAAAAAAATTTCAGGTGTGCAATTTCATTGATTTCCATTTGTCATTATTCTGCTCCATCCAATATTTTTTGCAAAGTTGAATTTTGATTTTTGGTGTTTTCTTGACTGAATTTATTTTCCAGATTTTATTCTAATTTTTAATAAATTTTTCTCTTCTCATTTTTTTTTCAAAATTTTCATTTTAATTTTTGAGTAATTTCTCTCCTCCATTTTCTCCAAGATTTTAACTTTGGTTAATTTTAAATTCACGGCTCATTGAGCCATGTACACGACTCTGTACACAGCTCTTTGAGTTGTGTACACAGCTCAATGGGCTGTGTGTCACCCTACACGACTCAAATGAGCTGTGTGGCATGCTACACGGCGCAAATGGGCCATGTGGTCTGCTACACGACTGAAATGGGCTGTGTGGCATGCTACACATCCCATTTGAGTTTTGCGGCACGCTAAGAAACTAAAATCAAGTTGTGTAGCCACCAATAAATCATAAATGATGAATAATAAATAATAAATATTAAATATTAAATATTAAATATTAAATATTAAATAGTAAATATTAAATATTAAATATTAAATATTAAATAATAAATAATAAATATTAAATATTAAATATTAAATATTAAATATTAAATATTAAATATTAAATATTAAATAATAAATAATAAATAATAAATGATAAATGATAAATAATAAATAATAAATAATAAATAATAAATAATAAATAATAAATAATAAATAATAAATAATAAATAATAAATAATAAATAATAAATAATAAATAATAAATAATAAATAATAAATAATAAATAATAAATAATAAATAATAAATAATAAATAATAAATAATAAATAATAAATAATAAATAATAAATAATAAATAATAAATAATAAATAATAAATAATAAATAATAAATAATAAATAATAAATAATAAATAATAAATAATAAATAATAAATAATAAATAATAAATAATAAATAATAAATAATAAATAATAAATAATAAATAATAAATAATAAATAATAAATAATAGATAATAAATAATAAATAATAAATAATAAATAATAAATAATAAATAATAAATAATAAATAATAAATAATAAATAATAAATAATAAATAATAAATAATAAATAATAAATAATAAATAATAAATAATAAATAATAAATAATAAATAATAAATAATAAATAATAAATAATAAATAATAAATAATAAATAATAAATAATAAATAATAAATAATAAATAATAAATAATAAATAATAAATAATAAATAATAAATAATAAATGAATAATAATAAATAATAAATAGTAATTAATAAATAATAAATAATAAATAATAAATAATAAATAATAAATAATAAATAATAAATAATAAATAATAAACAATAAATAATAAATAATAAATAATAAATCATAAATCATAAATCATAAATCATAAATAATAAATAATAAATAATAAATAATAAATAATAAATAATAAATAATAAATAATAAATAATAAATAATAAATAATAAATAATAAATAATAAATAATAAATAATAAATAATAAATAATAAATAATAAATAATAAATAATAAATAATAAATAATAAATAATAAATAATAAATAATAAATAATAAATAATAAATAATAAATAATAAATAATAAATAATAAATAATAAATAATAAATAATAAATAATAAATAATAAATAATAAATAATAAATAATAAATAATAAATAATAAATAATAAATAATAAATAATAAATAATAAATAATAAATAATAAATAATAAATAATAAATAATAAATAATCAATAATAAATAATAAATAATAAATAATCAATAATAAATAATAAATAATAAATAATAAATAATAAATAACAAATAACAAATAATAAATAATAAATAATAAATAATAAATAATAAATAATAAATAATAAATAATAAATAATAAATAATAAATAATAAATAATAAATAATAAATAATAAATAATAAATAATAAATAATAAATAATAAATAATAAATAATAAATAATAAATAATAAATAATAAATAATAAATAATAAATAATAAATAATAAATAATAAATAATAAATAATAAATAATAAATAATAAATAATAAATAATAAATAATAAATAATAAATAATAAATGATAAATAATAAATAATAAATAATAAATAATAAATAATAAATAATAAATAATAAATAATAAATAATAAATAATAAATAATAAATAATAAATAATAAATAATAAATAATAAATAATAAATAATAAATAATAAATAATAAATAATAAATAATAAATAATAAATAATAAATAATAAATAATAAATAATAAATAATAAATAATAAATAATAAATAATAAATAATAAATAATAAATAATAAATAATAAATAATAAATAATAAATAATAAATAATAAATAATAAATAATAAATAATAAATAATAAATAATAAATAATAAATAATAAATAATAAATAATAAATAATAAATAATAAATAATAAATAATAAATAATAAATAATAAATAATAAATAATAAATAATAAATAATAAATAATAAATAATAAATAATAAATAATAAATAATAAATAATAAATAATAAATAATAAATAATAAATAATAAATAATAAATAATAAATAATAAATAATAAATAATAAATAATAAATAATAAATAATAAATAATAAATAATAAATAATAAATAATAAATAATAAATAATAAATAATAAATAATAAATAATAAATAATAAATAATAAATCATAAATCATAAATAATAAATAATAAATAATAAATAATAAATCATAAATCATAAATAATAAATAATAAATAATAAATAATAAATAATAAATAATAAATAATAAATAATAAATAATAAATAATAAATAATAAATAATAAATAATAAATAATAAATAATAAATAATAAATAATAAATAATAAATAATAAATAATAAATAATAAATAATAAATAATAAATAATAAATAATAAATAATAAATAATAAATAATAAATAATAAATAATAAATAATAAATAATAAATAATAAATAATAAATAATAAATAATAAATAATAAATAATAAATAATAAATAATAAATAATAAATAATAAATAATAAATAATAAATAATAAATAATAAATAATAAATAATAAATAATAAATAATAAATAATAAATAATAAATAATAAATAATAAATAATAAATAATAAATAATAAATAATAAATAATAAATAATAAATAATAAATAATAAATAATAAATAATAAATAATAAATAATAAATAATAAATAATAAATAATAAATAATAAATAATAAATAATAAATAATAAATAATAAATAATAAATAATAAATAATAAATAATAAATAATAAATAATAAATAATAAATAATAAATAATAAATAATAAATAATAAATAATAAATAATAAATAATAAATAATAAATAATAAATAATAAATAATAAATAATAAATAATAAATAATAAATAATAAATAATAAATAATAAATAATAAATAATAAATAATAAATAATAAATAATAAATAATAAATAATAAATAATAAATAATAAATAATAAATAATAAATAATAAATAATAAATAATAAATAATAAATAATAAATAATAAATAATAAATAATAAATAATAAATAATAAATAATAAATAATAAATAATAAATAATAAATAATAAATAATAAATAATAAATAATAAATAATAAATAATAAATAATAAATAATAAATAATAAATAATAAATAATAAATAATAAATAATAAATAATAAATAATAAATAATAAATAATAAATAATAAATAATAAATAATAAATAATAAATAATAAATAATAAATAATAAATAATAAATAATAAATAATAAATAATAAATAATAAATAATAAATAATAAATAATAAATAATAAATAATAAATAATAAATAATAAATAATAAATAATAAATAATAAATAATAAATAATAAATAATAAATAATAATGAATAATGAATAATGAATAATGAATAATAATAAATTATAAAATTATAAATTATAAATTATAGGGAGTAGTGTATGGGCCCCCACGCGTTGAGGGGCCCTACAAAACTCCCATACAACTGGAGCCATGAATTTAACATCACCCTCTAATTTCTAATAATTAATTCATTTTTCTGCCTCATTTTCTTTAAAAAACAATTCATTCCCTTTTCAAATCACTCCATAAACACCAAAAATAAGCTATTGAAAACTAGGACCAACAAAATTGAAATTAAAATAAATAAATAAAAATCCAAAAAGGGCGGGGCCATGTTGAATTCATGGCCCTGGGTTTCAAATTGGTATGAAACACCATTTGAAACCCATATTAGTTGTGAAGGAAGGCTCACAACTCAACAAGCCGCAAGCAAAGTTGTTGGAAACTTTCACCACCCCTGGGGGTTTTCAGATTGGTAGTTTGCAACCAATTTGGGATGCAAACCAGTTGTTCAAAAATGTCTGGGGGATACACAAGATGTAAATGGGGTTGCACATGTTATCCCTGAAACATTTTCTTATTTTTTTTTGGGCATGTTTTTTTATTTTTTAGACTATTTAATTTTTTATTTTTATTTATTTGTATGGTCATGAATATGCATTCATAGCCCTGGAGTCATGAACGTTTCCCCATTTTTTTTGATTTTGTTTATTTTTTTCAATTTTTTTATTTTTTTTTAAAACTTTGGTTTTTTTTGTTTTGTTCAATTTTTTATATTTTTTATTTGTTTTATTTGGTTTTATTTATTTTAGTTCTTTTTATTATTTCAATTTTTTTTTTCCTCACAAAAGAGCGTATCAGACTTAAGCAAACCTGCCCTTCAAAATCAAAAAAACCACTTATTTCACATCAGACGTGTCAGAGTTACCCAGAAATAAGTGGTTTTTTTCAAATAAAGTATTTAAAGGCTTCCACCACCTGTCCACGGCATCCACCCCTGGCTTCCCACCTCCTTCTAAGTCCAAACTCATTGGAAAAAATTTGATTCATTGCTCTTCATCTCTTCCTCACTATCCTCATCACTTCATCACTCCCATCACTTTATTGCTTTCATCACATCCAGCTAACTCTCATTGGATCACTATCCTGATAAGTTCATCACTCTCATCCCTTTATTTCTCTCATCACATCCTGCTAACTCTCATTGGATCACTTTCCTCATCACTCCCATCACTTCATTGCTTTCATCACATCCTAACTCTCATTGCTTTATCCCTCTTGTCACTTCATCACTCTCATCTCTTCTAATTCTGTTTGGTTCATCACCCTCATCCCCTCATCACATTGTAACTCTCACCACTTAAACACTCTCATAGCCCTTCATCCCTTCACCCCTCTTACTAATTCTAAATGGCCCCTTAGCAATCCTCCACCCGCAAGTCCACTAAACAATCCAAGGTACCAAAACAAACATCCCCCAGGAACTCAACATCCAAAAATCCTCCCCCATAAGCTTTTCAAAGGCTCAAGTCAGCTCAAGAGAGCTGATCACATCATCCTGGTAAACTGGCTCAAAATTTGTCCAACTACAATGCTTGCTTTGGAGTGGACAATGAAACATGCGTTGGCCAACCTCCATCCTCTAAGGTCAATGGTTATCTCCTGATGGCCAATGAAATCAAGAACAAAACAAAAGGTAGGCTGGATCTTTCATCCAAACAGATGAGGGAGCAATTCAAGAATTATCAAGAAAAGTACAAAAAGGCACACTCCATGTCAATCTCCACGGGCTATGGTATCACTGACTCCAACAAAGCCAAGGGAATCAACTTGGTGGTTGATCAGTTGGACTCCGTTTGTCCTTCTTATATTCAAATGGATGGAATATTTGGAAAGAAGGCAAAAATTACCCCCCTAGCCACTTTTGATGCCCAAAAATCCAATTCAGTGGACGCTGAGGACTTGGATGGGGATTCTCAGCCTAGCAATGGTGATCCTGAAGAAACCTATGAGTGGCCCCCATCCAATGCCAAGGAGGATATTCAAACACAATCAGCTCCAATCACTTCTACTTCTGTGTTGATTGGGGAGTCAAAACCAACCTTGGACTCCTCCCCTCCTTCTTTTGATTTCTCTCTTCCTGGGGTGGAAGAACTGGAGAACTTGGCCAATGAGGAGGATGTCATTCCTGTATCACCATTGCCATCAACATCTGCTCAAGTAAGGAACCAAGTACTTTTCTCTTCTGTCCAGTTAATCCTGATTGATTTATATTCAAAAGAAACAGGCTCATCCATTCCTGAATGGCCAAAAACTCAAGCCAATGGGGCCACCAACATCCCCTTCAAATGAGAGCAATGATGTTCCCACACAAACTCACTCTGCAAAGGGAAAGCAAAAGGCCTCCAATTCAATCAACATCAACCCAAATACCATTTAAAAGAGGAGAAACACTTCAAATTTTTTGGGCTTTGAGGAGATCATGGAGAAGCGGGATTCAAGTAAGCCCATTGGATTCTCCTTGCTGTCAAAATCTAGCTCATTCCTATTCCCCTCTGAAAAAAGTGAAATCACAAATTGAATCTGAAAAACTTCAGTTTGAAAAGGAGAGGTGGTATTTTCAACTGGCTATTGATTTTCAAAAGCAGGAAGCCAAGAGTTTTGCTCATTAGCAAAAATTGGATGCTGAGTGGAAGTTGAAACAGGCTGAGCTAGAATTTCAAAAAGAGGAAAAGGAGAAGGATTGACAGCAAGCGCAACTGCAAATGCAGAAGGAACAACTGGCAACATAAAAAAAGGATAAGTGGTCAGTAGCCATGGCATGCATTGGTAGCAGTAGAACAGTAGATGAATTATAGCAGATTACTCAAATGCTGGGCTTGTAAATATATTTTCTTTGATAAAAAACTTAAAAAGAAAGAAATAATCATTTTTGATTACAACACTGCTTGAGACTATTTTTAACCCCACCAATAAAAAAAACTTCTTTTTATTTATATTTTTTCCTGGAGTTTATTTTCCCACTCCCCAAGTCCCTGCAAATTTTTTCTAGTTGTTTTGTTGATTTGCATTGACATTGCCATTCTTGTATGAGTGGCAGTCTCCACAGCAGGAAAAGTACAGTGCTTGTACTTATTTGCTGCCCAAACCATTTTCACTAAACCTTTTTGCTTGAAATCAATTCCAAACCCCAGGTCAGGAACAACAAAATGGCCATCTTATACTCCATATTCATCAGTAGTTTCAATAAGTTGTCCATTAGATTTCTTGGTTGGAACTGCAAGTAAAAAGGAATACTCAGAGATGTCACCTTTGTCAATGTGGGGTGCTTTGTAAAAAGAGTTGGATATGAAGGTGAGATGCTTAGAGCAGTCAAAGGGAGCAGGCTGAGAATCAAATTCAAGTGATGAGAAGGAGGGGATGCAATTTTCCTTCATTATTTTGCAGTTTCATTCAAAGGTAAGTCTGTCCAAATTGCAAAACGTTTTTCCTAAAATTTGAGAGACTTTTTCTGCCTTAAGATTGAGAAAAGCATATGCTTGAGGGGAAGATTGAATAGATGACTTCTTCACATTGTGTCCAAATAACTCAAAGGGGCAAATCAATTTGCGCCATCCAATTGCCAACATTTTTCCACCTCAAGATCTTGAGGGACCAATGGTTTTGACAAATGTTTTTGAATGGTGAAGGAAATTTGTCACAAAGTTGATGTCCTTCTTGTCTTGATCAGAAATTTTATCCAATGGAGAAAATTGAATTATTGCATCAAGACTGTTGTGATCAGAATTATTGAGAACAATTACTTTTCCACAGTAGAAGAAATGGAATTGCTTGATTGTCTGCTTGGAAAGTTCAAACTCAGCCGGTGAGGGTTTTCAATTGTTCTTTTTGTTTTCAGTGGTAATTGCAGGATACAGATCCAAAATCTGTAGTTTCCGTTCAGACCATACAAACTTTTCATTGATTCCCCCCTCTGCAAGTTCCAAAGAGATTTTGGAGGCCCTAATTTGATCCATCTTTTGCTTCAAAGCCCTGTGTTTGCCACCTCTCTTTATTTTTGTCACCTCATCTCCTTCCATCTTGTTCCCTCCCAGGCAAATGCTCCGCTTGGGGTGAGGATCAAAAAAGGATTCAATTTGGAGTATAACATTGTGAGTTCTGTGGGAGAAGGGATGGCATTGATGGAAAAGGGGTCAAAGAAGGGTTACAAAAAAAAATGTTAGTCATGTGATCACCAAAAAACAACCAAAAACCAATAAAAAAAATTACTGGGCATGGGTGTGGACTAATTGGGCTGGGCTTATCAAAAAAAAAAAATAAAAATAAGTTACATCATCAAAAAAAAAAAGAAAAAAATAAAAATGATTGGGGGCAAAAAAATTGGGTTGGTCCTTGGGTTGGGCTGAGTCAGCAAGGGGGGGCAGGTGCCCCATGGGGTGGCAAGGGATGGAGGAGGGCTTGTTGGTGGCGGGGCTGACAAGCAAGAAGGCTGGCAAGGAGAGTGAGGGGGGGGGGGGGCGGCAGCCAAGCAAGCAAGGGGGGGCTGGGAATTGGTTGGCGGCCAAGCAAGCAAGGGGGGCCAGCTGGGTGTTGGTTGGCGTCCAAGAAAGCAAGCCAAGCAAGCAAGGGGGGCCGGCTGGGTGTTGGTTGGCAGCCAAGAAAGCAAGGGGGGGCCGGCTGGGTGTCGGTTGGCGGCCAAGTGAGCAAGGGGGGGGCCAGCTGGGTTTCAGTTTGCGGCCAAGCTAGCAAGGGGGGGGACGGGCGTTGGTCGGTGGCCAAGCAAGCAAGGGGGGGTGGGGCGTTGGTTGGCGGCCAAGCAAGCAAGGAGGGGTGCCGGCTGGGTGTTGGTTGGTGGCTGATAAAGCAAGGGGGGGCAGGGCGTTGGTTGGTGGCCAAGAAAGCAAGGGGGGCCGGCTGGGTGTTGGTCAGCAGCCAAGCATGCAAGGGGGGGCCAGCTGGGTGTTGGTTGGCGGCTGAGCAAGCAAGGGGGGGGGGCAGCTGGGTGTTGGTTGGTAGCCAAGCAAGCAAGGGGGGGCTGGCTGGGTTGGCCAAGCAAGCAAGGGGGGGGGGGGGTGGGGTTGGCTGAGCAAGCAAAGGAGAAGGAGGGGGGGCAGGCTGGGCATTGGTTGGTGGCCAAGCAAGCAAGGGGGGGCCGGCTGGGTTGGCCAAGCAATGAGGGGGGGTGGCGGGGTTGGCAAAGCAAGAAAGGGGGGGGTGGGGCCGGCAAGCCAAGTGAGATGGGAGGGAGACCAAGGGAGGTGGGAGAGGGGGGGTGTTGTTGAGTGAGAGGGAGGGAAAAGCGGAATGAGGAGGAGGGAGGGGGGAGCTTACCTGGGGAATGAACCAAGGGGGTGGGGGGCCTGAAAAGGGATGCAGGTGGATGAATCAACCTATGAGCATCAGATGATGGGGAGGATGAGGAGTAGGGGGGGAAGCTTACCAGGGGAGCCAACCAAAGGAGGAGGGGAGGTGGTGGGTGAGGTGGAGGTGAAGGGTGAGGTGGAGGTGGTTGGTGAGGAGGAGGAAGGAGTGGACTGACCCTGACCAGTGGTTTGGTAGGGCAAGGTGAGTGGTTTTTCCAGTGGTTTGGTGGGGTGAGTTGGGGGGTTTGGAAGTTTTGAGTCTGTTTTTTCTAAGACCACCCCACCAAATGAGAAAAAAATACCAACTCAGCCTAGGAATCTTGGTTGAACAACCAAAACCATTTTTCTAAGTCCACCCCACCAAATGAGGAAAAAAAACAAGTGATTCAGCCAATGAATCTTGGGTGAACAACCAAAATCAATAAAATTTGGTGAAGTTATTGTTTACCTAATTCATAATCAAACATTACTCATCAAAGCAAGCAAGGGTAAGAGGAAGAATCTGTTCTCTCATAGAAGAAGATGAGGAACAAGATTAGACAGGGATGACTTGAGGCGGATCAGGAATATAATCTTCAAATATTTTGTCCCATTCATCTTTGATGTTGGCCAAAAGATTGTGAAGGATTACACAATTGATAATTCAGTTGATGGGGAACTTCATGTCTTGGGGATGTTGAAGCTGGTTTCACATTTACCTTAAGCTGGCCCATCTTCCTTTCAGGACTCCTATGGCATGCTCAATCCAAACTCCTGATTGGGAAAGATGATAGTTGAAATTGGTTTTCCTTGATCATTTGACAAAACATTCTGGTATTCTGGAACCACATATTTCCCGCTAGCATAAGCTGAATCAGCCAGAGGATATTGATTGTGGTCAAAGTAGTTCTCTGGTTGTTGGGCAATCTGCATCCAATTGAACACGTATGAATGATTAAAAGAACCTGGAAGGCCAGCATGGAGGGATATGAACTTCTTTTTGTTGTTGCAAACAAGTTGTAGTGCCACAGAGTATCTAAACAAACACACAAAACATATTTGGTCAGTGTGTGATTAACAGTGTTATCAAAGCAATTGGAAAAGATATGAATCAATTGCCTTTTTTTCCAATCAAAATAATGGTTGCCATCTAGCTTGGGTTTTTGGCTCAATGGGATGGTGGTTCCATCAAAAAAACAAATGCAACCAGTAAATCCTTTGGTTTCCATTACTTGAGATATCTCCTTGGGTTCTTCTTTGGTTGGCCAAGAAAGGACTGAGTGATGGAAAGATAGGATAGCAACCATGAATCTTTTGGTGTATGAGTCAATTGTTCCATACCCAACTGAGAATAGATTTTCTAATTGATGAATTTCTGCTCCATTTCCATTTGATCCCAATCTACAAAGAGCACTAGCCAGTTGGATAGCTGGATTGTATTGAGGATTCCAAGAATTGTTCTGGAAGATGTGGTGGTCTTCAATCATCTCCAAAAGTTTCATGAATGAAGGCAAAAATTTTTTGAATAGTTTCTGGAAGCTTAAGTTGGGGATGAGATGAAGTTTTTGCCTTTCATACATAGGGTTGTGTAGGGTGTGTATTCTTGGAACCATGTATTGCTTTTCCAACAGAGAATTCAAAGCTAACCAAGTTAATTCCAAATTGGAGTCTGAATCAGAGTCTGAATGGGAGTCAAACAGTAGCAAAAGTTCAATCAGCTTTTTTGCGTCTTAAACTTGCTGGCAGGAAGTTTGATTGGACATTTTGAGAAAGATGGTGATGTGATGTGGGGTGATGAGATGATGATGGGATTTTATTTGTCTGCAGATGCAGATGTAAAAATCAATAGAAATGTGAAGCAATGGAGATGAGATGTGTGTGATGCAATGGAAATGCAACTGGTATGGATTTTCTGATGTGGATGGGTGTTTTAGATGTGATGGATGGTGGATGGATGATGATGCATAAATGGTGGGTTTAATTGTGGGTTTGATTTTTGAAATCCGCCATTTTCATTAGACCCGCAATTTTGAAATACACCAGTTAGGGGGTATGTGTATTTCAGAAACCTGCCATTAAAAATGGCAGGTTTGGTAAAAACAATGGCGGGTTTCTAATGGCAGGTTTTCTAACTCTGATACGCCCTAATGCTTACAACCCTGGAGCTGTGAGAAAGTTGTGAACAGCCATTCACAACTCAGATGGGTTTCAAATTGCTTTTCAAAACCAATGTAAAGTTGTGAACAGCCTTTCACAACTCTACAGTTTGTGAACAGCTTTTCACACCTCAGATGGGCTGTGAACCATTCCACAAAACCTGTTTTGGGTTCTGCTGGGCTTCAAATTTAACACATCCCATGGAAAAAAATTAAAAAAATAAAATAAAATAAAATAAAATAAAATAAAATAAAATAAAATAAAATAAAATAAAATAAAATAAAATAAAATAAAATAAAATAAAATAAAATAAAATAAAATAAAATAAAATAAAATAAAATAAAATAAAATAAAATAAAATAAAATAAAATAAAATAAAATAAAATAAAATAAAATAAAATAAAATAAAATAAAATAAAATAAAATAAAATAAAATAAAATAAAATAAAATAAAATAAAATAAAATAAAATAAAATAAAATAAAATAAAATAAAATAAAATAAAATAAAATAAAATAAAATAAAATAAAATAAAATAAAATAAAATAAAATAAAATAAAATAAAATAAAATAAAATAAAATAAAATAAAATAAAATAAAATAAAATAAAATAAAATAAAATAAAATAAAATAAAATAAAATAAAATAAAATAAAATAAAATAAAATAAAATAAAATAAAATAAAATAAAATAAAATAAAATAAAATTAAATAAAATTAAATAAAATAAAATAAAATAAAATAAAATAAAATAAAGGGAATTCTTTTTCTCATGGACGCAAACCTTTAAATTGTGGATTATGCAGTCTGCGTGCCATTGCACCCCATTGCTTCTAGACAGATGAATACTTTTTTTTAGAATTCTGATGCTGCATTGCGTTAGCTGTGGTTCTTAAACCCTTGAACCAAATATTTCATAATTTTGGAGGAATTAGAACCCCTCAAAAAATTTAATCAAAATTTTGAAAAAATCCACAAAAACCAATTTGTCAAGGATTTTTTGGATCCTTATTTTGGCCTTCTTGTTTATTTTTTTTTGGGTTTTTCAGCTCCCAGGATGTTAAAAAAGCATTCAAAGAGATTAATAATTTGTTTTTTAAAGATTTTTTGGATTTATACTCTCTCCTTAAAAAATTCCTTCAAAAAACCAAACAAAACCAAATGTCACATTGGAAAAATGCATCCTTTTGTTTTCCTTTTGAATTAATTTCTTTGTTGGTGATTGAATCTATCATAAATTTGAATTAAAAGTGAAATAAAATTGTTATACTTACTTGAGAATTTTTGGATGGATTCTTTGACCTTAAAAAATTCATTGAAAAAATCAAACAAATCAAAAAAAAAAAACAAATTTCTCATTGGACTTTTGGATTCTTTCATTTTCCATTTTCATTATTTTTTTTCTGGTGATTAAAGATTTTAAAAATTCAACAAAAAATAAAAGAATTTTTTGATATTTGTTTTAGATTTTTTGGATCTATCCTGGGCCTCCAAAAATTGAATCCAACATTAAAACACTTCAAATTAACACATCCATTTCATTGTTTTTTTTCTGAATCTGGAATCAAACTTTCCACCATATTTTTTGAAGAAATTTTAGAATTAAAACCAAATATCAAAACTTGAATTATTGTGACTGATCTTCACATGTTTTACCCCCCAAATTATATAACACAATGAAAGTATTTCAAAAGAATAGGGATGGTCTGTTGTTATGTTTCATTTTTTTTTACTGAAAAAATTCATGCTGATCTCAGGTATTTGAAGTATTAGATTTGAAGCAATCCTCCAAATCTTTCCAAAAGTGATTTTTTGGTAATTTTTGAGGCACTATTTGTGTCTCAAAAACCAAACCAAAAAACATCACAATAAACCCCTTTTGGGTTCTGGGACTCTTCTTTGAGCCCTTTCACATAAATAAATTAAATATGGCTTAAAATCTTTTCCTGTGAGCTTCACCCATCTTGGAGCGCTCAAATCATCTTATAAACCACCACCTTGACCTCCTCCACCCTCCCACACCACACCCCAATCACCACACAACACCCCAATCACCACACAACACCACACCACAGCACACCACAGCACACCACACCACACCACACCACACCACACCACACCACACCACACCACACCACACCACACCACACCACACCACACCACACCACACCACACCACACCACACCACACCACACTACACCACACCACACCACACCACACCACACCACACCACACCACACCACACCACACCACACCACACCACACCACACTACTCCACTCCACTCCAATCCAATCCACACCCACCACACCACACCACACCACACCCCCATCACCACATCACATTACTCCACTCCACTCCACTCCACTCCAATCCACACCCACAACACCACAAACCACTAACCATCCATCACAATCCTCAATAAAAACAACTCAACACTCCAGATACTTCTAAAAAAATCTTTTCCCTCTTATATCAAGTTTCTGAATACCTTTTTTAACTCAATTTCTTCTCAATATATTTCTTGACTACCAAATCCTATCTTAACTTCATTTTTCACAAATAAAATCTCTTTTTGACATGGCTCAAGAAAAAATCCACCCACTTTTCAGGACTGTTTCACCAGGCCCATCCTCAATTATCTCATCTAATCAAACTAGTGGTTCATCTCCTCTTGCTCCTTCTTCATCTTTTCAAACCCCTCATTCCACGCCTATTTACCCTCCTCCTGAGATATCATATAATCAAAAGGAGGAGCGTCTTGAGGCTATCCAATCATTGGCAAAGTCCCATGGATATGCCATATCTACCAGAGTGTCCAATTGCAAGAAAAATACCTACACTTATCAATGTGATAAATCTGGGTAATTTAACCCCAGAAAAGATACCACCAAGTCAAAAAAATACAGAAAGACCAGTTATCCTTTCAGATTATCAGGAAATCTTTCCAAAATATTTTTTTCTGGCTGGTAAAGTTTATATGTCCAGACCACAACCACCCACCTTCCAATGATCCTTCCACTCACCCCATCCACAGAAGAATCCAAGGGAAGAAACAGGAAGTGGTTGAAAAATTAATCCAAAGCTGGATTCCCCCCATAAAAATTCTGAGCTCTCTTATGCAAAACTCTTCATAACCTATCCATTCAAATCACAATATCATTCACAAAAAAAGATCACAAATTTAAAAAAAATGCCCTGGATGGAAAAACACTTGTTGAAGCACCCATACTGGAACTCCAGAATTCTCTTTTTTCTAAAACATGAACAATGTGGATTTTCAAGTCACTTTTTTTGAATTTACAGCGCTCTAAATTCTGAATTTTGATTTTCTTAATCTTTTTCTAAAACCAGAAGTTGAGCTTACTAAGCAAAATTAGGTTACAACAGCGTCAAGATTAACAGGATGAAAATTTGATTGGGGAAGATTTGAGCAATGATCTCCTCTGTCTTCAGTTCAAGGCACAATGTAAATGAATCTTAGTTGGTTTGAGAAGGTCTTAAAGGTCTTATGGGACAGTCAGGGTCTAATTGCAGACTGCTCTGTGGTCTATCTGGCAACAGCAGACCCTTGTTTGTTAAGCGTCTACCCTGTTGGGTGTTCAAGTCTCAGTCTGAGGTTTTTGGCTGTTGTTTCTTTCCTCCCTTTTTGGTCTTGGAGAAGGAATATTGGCAGCTTGAAATGGTTGGATTGGGTCAGATTAGCAAATAGGTCTGGATTTATTCTGTTCATTTGAGCAACAAAAAAGCTGTTGATTGATCATTTGAGCTTTTTTCTTGATTTTTTTCTTGCAGAAGGTTGGTTTCTTGATCAATTTTCTGGTTGTTCTTGATTGGTTGGATGGTTGATTGATGATAAATTGGGGGAAGCAAGGAGAGGAGGATGGCCTGAGTAGTATTTGGGTGGGAATTTGATCTTGCACAACTACAAGAGTTATCCCAATTGGGATAACTCTAGGCCGCAAAACACTGTGGTGGTCTTTTATAGACGTGAGTGGGAATTGGCTGCGTGCTGCGCGCTCAGCAGTAGTGGCGGGCTCAGCAGAGGTAGCACGCTCAGCAATGGGTGCGGCTTTGCTGCAGGAAATTGCCCTGCGGGCTCAGCAGCAGTCAAATCAGGCTCAGCATCTGGAGATGTGGGATGGATTTGATTTGTTACAATTATTGCAAGCAATTAGCTTAGCCAAATGAGCATTATTTAAAGCAAAAGAAATGCTGGACACCTTGTGTCAATAATTGCTGATGGGGTCTCACAATGGGGAAATACTTTGGATGATATTGGTGATGAATTCAATTGGACAATGAATGGATGATGGAAAACAGCAGGGGGAAGAGCTCCTTAAGTACAAAAGATTGGCCTCTTGTGAGCCCATGATAAAACAAGCCAAAAGGCAAATTTTCCGCCCCAAAAGAGCTCTACAGGCTCTACAGGCCTTCTTACTTGGTTTGGACTACATCAGCCCGCATGGCATCAGTCCCTGTACCCTTACAACCAGCCTATTCTGGTTATTTCTGGTGTTTCCACCTCAATGGGGCTGAACCAGCCCCTTAGCTGTTCAAAACCCTGGCTGGTTGTCTATTACAACTGGCCTGTTACCTCAAATGCTGGCTGGTTGCCTCATGCAACCAGCCCCTGGCCATACAAATGGCCAGGAGGGACCCAGGACACACCTGGGTCCGGTCTCAGACACACATGGGGGGGGGGGTGTAACCGGCAGACATTCCCCCCCCCCCCTCTTTCACTCAAATCCCTGGAGGGGGCGGTCAAATCCCCCTACCAGGGGCCCTGGGGGTTGATACCCCCAGGGCGTCATTAAGGTAGGTGGGCTGGGGGGTGGTCAGGTCCCCTCCAGCCCATTGCTCCTCCCCCTTCGTAAAGGGGGGGGGAGAGCACCCCTTCAATGGTGGGGGTGTGGTCAATTCCCCCCCACTGCCGGTCACCTTGATGCAACCAGCCTAGCCGCCACTTTTGGTGGGGGGGGGGGGTGATCAAGTCCCCCCCACCATGAACGGTTGCTCCTTGCAACGGGTTGCTGGCTGGTTCCAACCAGCCAGTCCTCCCCCTCCCCCTTGCAACAGCAAGCAAGGGGAGGGGGAGGAGCTGGGGCCACCAGCCCTGCAGCCGCCACCCAATGCAGCAGCCGCAACGGGCTCAACAGCCGCAACAACAGCCCCGCGCGGGCAGTCGCGCCCCATAGACAGGCCAAAGGCAAAAACAGCGGCCCTGAGAATGCCACAATAGGGGTGGCAGCCCCAACCGGGCGGCGGCCCCAATGGGCTGCCCCAAGCCCAAAAACTAAGTAAACCATACTTTGGCAGGCCACCCCATCTGGCCAAGTATGTCCAAAATAAAGCTTGGGCCCAATTATGCCCATACAAGCCCATCTGGCTGTATTTGCCCATATACCTCACCGGGCCCGTTAGGGCCCATGTACCAATAGGCCTGTTTCATGCGCTTTGAGGCCATTTTCCCCAAATCTGTGACATCCACACAGGCCCGTATTGTCCGTGTGAGTGTCCAATGGGCTGGAGAGGCCCATATGTGCATCCCATTTGGATTACACTTATACATAGCACACGCCTAAGTGCATACATATTTTAACAGGATTGGATTCGGCAGATTGCACGCAGATTGCGTGTTGCAAGACGCGGATTGGATTGCGCAGATATATCTTGGATATCTGGAATGGCGCATTGGGCGGATGCGAAAATGTGCAGGGGGCTCCAAGTTGGGTGCGGCGCAAGGCCGCATCATGAGAAGGACAAACTGGGTGGACGTAATGGCAGGTGTGCAATACAGATGGATATGGGATATGGGTTGTGGATTATGGGATGGGAAGGATAGGGTTGAGCCTAGGGTTCTGTGCTTAGGGGTTGTATTTCATTATTCTTGCTTTTTTCTGGTTGAACTTAGGTTATGGTTGAGGGGGAGGTTACTTAAGCCGCACCCTCAACCCAATTGGAGGAGGGAGGATGGGGATAATTGGATCACGGAGGATCTCATCAGTTGTCATAGGTTTTGGAAGGATCTTTAATCTCAATTCTCTATCTCTCAGTCAAAGAGTGAACAGTTGTGCTCAGGGTTTATAGATGCAAGGGATCAATAACTTCCAAACTTGGGAACCATTGAAGGAGAAGTCCTCTTCTGAATTCCACATCTGGGGATCTGGTTGGGAAGTAATCTTTTGTTCCTTATCTCTTGAAACTAACAAGCGCAATTTCCCAGTACCACCCATTGACTGTTGCGGGGTCATCTAACGTTACCCCCACTCCCCTTCCTCCTCCTCCTCCTCCGGCTTCTTGGAAGCAACCCTCATCATGTCAGCTCTCTGATACCAGGAATCTTGCAGTCCTTTAGCTACAGAGAGTGATAAAAATACTGGAATAATAATAATTTTTATTCCATAAATAAACGCTTAGAGGCTCAAATAAATAATATGATAAGAGCAGTTGCAAGGTTTAATTGGTTTGGTAATAAAAGGTTTTCAATATGTATATAAAAGAGGGGCCACAGTATTATACTACTGGGGGTCTTTACAGACAAAGCAACCTCTCTTCAAGGGGCCTCCTTAGGCAGTTTAAGAACCTTAGAATGAAGATGGGTGCCTTAGAATGGGATTATTCCACTAATGGCTGGGCATAACAGCAAACTGGCCTAGACAGGAAGGGAAATACTCACTCTGAGAACTTTATCACGAAAATCCTGCAATAATGGGAAGGGTTTCAGAGCAGATGGGGTGGATTTCCTGACTAAACTTCAAGGGTTGATTGGTTTTAAGAAATAAATAATAATACTACATACTGGGTCATAAATCACTTTTAGACTCTTCATAAGCACTAGACTAACAATGAAACGGTGTCTGATTGATAATAATAATTCCTGGTAAGCTGATGGTGGAATAATGGATCCAAAGAGGTCTGTATAAATACCTTTTTGGGGTTATTTTGAGCTTCTCAGGGCGCGTAGAGAGAGTTATGCTCTTGGGCTGAGGCTTGCAGGCCAGTCAGAGCAAGATTAGCACGTCCACTTGGTGCTGTAAATCAGCTGACCTTATATCTGCTGGATTTCTGTACTATTTTAGCCACAGGATCTGTTAATCTACTATGGCGTAAATTTGATAATTCTGCACTCATCCTTCATTTGTACTATTATTATTTCTTTAAATTGATCAGATGTGGAGATTTAATAATTTTCCATCATCTCCCCATCACGTAGATAATTTTTAATAATTTTTATGAACACTCCTTGTAGTGTTTTGTGGTCTTCAAAGATCAGAGTCAATCATTTACATGGTAATCCTTGATCTTTAATTTATTATTAAAAAATGTTCTAAACTTAAATTTTATTAATTTTAATTAAGTTTTGATCTTCTTAGATTATTAATAATGCATATTTCAAATTGTTACATATCCAGGCAACCCTAATTAGGTTGTAGCTCTTTTGAGAGGTACCTGGTTGTCAGATTAGTCATGACAGATCCAGATGCGGGGATCAGTCAGTTCAGATGCGCGCGGGGTAGGATCCCCTGTGTGCATGGCAGAATTAGCTGCGCGCGGATCTCTTGTACGCGGGAAACTGCTACTATGAGTACATAGGGGTATGTAATGATGTGGGGCTGCGCGCCGGAATTGTGACATAACACATTTCCACATGTAACTCCTAAAATATACACAACACCTCAATTCTGAGTTAATTTTAGGGGTAAACCCTATACGTGACAACATGTGTGAAATGTCAAAATGGCAAAAAGGTGTCATACTGGTGTTGTAATTTTTAGTACTTTTCTTTTTAATTATTTTAAAAATGTAAGGACTTGAATTTCAAGGGTGGGGTCAGTGAGTGACCCTACCTAATTTTGGGTGAAAAATCCATTTCTGTAATAATATTCATGGATTTTTCACTCCTTCTTTTGTTAATTGAGATATTCTTATTTTTTATAGTTTTGTGTTGCTATGACAGGTTTCTCTGTACATAGTAGCAAGCTGACATTCCCCCACTCCAAGATATGTCTATATCTGAAAAAGAAATTCTGGGTCAATGCCTTCTGCTGGCTCTGTAGTTCCTTAGGTGTATGGGTCCATCAGGTATATTGTTTTCAGGTAACCATTCATCCTTATGAGCTGATTCTCCCTTATATCTAACTAGGTAGAGTCTGATATCTTTCCCATTGATCCTTTCTTTTTTATGTTTAAGGATCTTGCTAATTTTTTCTCTGTCTTTTTCAGGTTCTTCCGCAACAGGTATTTCAGGTGAAGGAGTATATTCTCCATTCCTTGGGTGGTAGTGTTTGATCAGACTTACTGGGAAGACTGGGTGTTTCCTAGAAAGCTCATCACTAAGGATTACTTCCACAGAATTCTTACCATGAAGTTTATTAATGGTGAAAGTCCAACAAAAGCTGGTCTAAGCTTCCTATTTCCAGCTAAGTTTGTGAAGTTTGTGGTAGAGATCAAGACTTGATTGCCAATCTTGAAATCTGGCTCCTTATGGGTTTTATCCCACCTTTGTTGGTTATACTCCACAGCATCCTGGACACACTTAAAAGCATGTTTATTGGCTACATCTATCATTTTTTTGAAATCAAGTGATGTAGGGTGAATATTTGTTAGATGTTGATTAAGGTTATCCTTGGGTAATTTAGGAATCCATCCTCTTTCCAGTATGTAGGGTGCTTCCTTAGTGGTAGAGTGCTTGCTACTGTTGTAGGCCATCTCTAGTGCAGGTAAAAGGCTAACCCAATTGTGGCAATAACCATCAGAATTCTTGTATTCTAGACCAAATCCACAGAATCTTCTGAGCATGTCTTTCAGGGTCTGAATCATCCTTTCAGCTAATCCATCCATCTGAGGGTGATAAGCTGTAGAGAAAGCTAAGGTGGTTCCCAGCATGTCATGAAGATTTCTCCAGAACTAAGAGGTGAATTTAGGAGCTCTATCACTGATAATGATCTTGGGAACTCCAACATCAGCAATGAGTCTGTTCCAAAATAATAGGGCAACTTCCATAGCAGTGTCTTCCTTGTGATTAGGTAGAAACTTTCCTTTCTTGGAGAACCTATCCACAATGACTAGGACTGAGTTGTAGGAATAGGATCCTCCTGGTGGTAATCCAGTTACAAAGTCCATGTTGATGATCTCCCATCTTTTCTTGGGTTCAGCAATCTTTTGCAGTAGACCAAACCTTTTCCCAGTAGTCCTGTTGGACTTCTGACAATTTTCACAACTAGTAACATACTGGATAGTGGAGTCTCTCCAATTGATCCACCAAGCAGTTTGTTTAACCTTATCTAAGGTTCTATCATCAGATGAATGACCAGATGAGCAGTTATCATGGCATTCAGCCAGGATTTTTTTGATATGGTCATCCTTAGTTAAGACTATAACACTTGAATGTTGATACCTGTAGTATACTAGACCATCCCATATGGTGAACCTTCCGGCTTTGTATGGTTTTAAGAGGGGTTCAGGTAGGCTATTGATCAGTTCAGATGGTGGATAAGTACTTTCCATAATGATGATCAGAGTTTTCATGCCAGAATTGTAATATTCTTTGATTGAGTTGAACAAGAATTCATCCAATTCACAAATGTGGATTCCCTTTATAGGAGCTTCAACTTTCAACATGTTAATGTTAAGGATAGGGAAGATATCATTATCCTCTGGGTCATAAGCAGGGTTACTTGGGTCATTGGGTAAATCATTCCTTCTCAAACTATCAGCATTCTGGTGTTTAGTACCAGCTTGGTGAACTATGGTCATCTGACCTCTGTACTGTTGTATGGCTATCTGCCATCTTAACATGTGCCTACTAGGGGTCTTCATGTTCATCAAAGTCCTGATGGCATTGCAGTCAGTAATCACTGTAAACTTGGTGCCTTCCAAGTAGTAATAAATTTTTTCCAGAGCCCATACTAAAGCAAGGCATTCCATTTGGCTTGCACCATACCTTTTCTCAGTATCCTTAACTTGTCTGGACATGAAGAGTATAGGTTTTTGACTGGTTTGTCATCCTCTATGAATTCCTGGTATAATGCAGCTCCTAGCCCGTCCATACTAGCATCTATATAGAGCTTGAAGGGTTTAGAATAGTCTGGCTGAATCAGTACTGGAGCTGAAGCCATGACCATCTTGAGTTCCTCGTAATTCTTAACTCTTTCATGATTCATTTCAAACAAGGTGGTTTTGTTGCAGATTTCATACAAACACTTGGTTAGAAGAGCAAACTTTGGTAAGTACTTCCTATAGTAGCTTCAGAAGCTAATAAAAGATAGGAGTTCAGTTTTATTCTGAGGCATTGGCCTATTCATTACTGCTGCTATCTTGTTTTGGTAAGCAGCTAACGTTAGTTCAGAGACAATGTGTCCTAAGGCTTTCAGTTCTCCATAACCAAAGTTACACTTTTTCATTGATACTTTTAATCCCACAGCAGAGATAGTTTTGAGGACTAATCTTACTCTATCCAGGTGGGTATCCCAATCATCAGAGTAAATGATAACATCATCAATGTAAACAATCATCCATCCTTGTCTGATGAACAATCCTAGAAATGTGTCCATCATCCTTTGAAAATGAGAAGGAGCATTTTTTATACCAAAAGGCATCCTTAGATACTCATAAATTCCCAAATGACAGATAATTCTTATGAATTTCTGGCTATCAGGGCTGATAGCTATTTGGTGAAAACCTTTCAGCATTTCCATGGTAGTGATGTACTTAGCTTTTGATAGGTTATGCAGAGCATTATCAATCCTTGGAATTGGATAATAATCAGCTTGGATGTAGTTGTTCAGCATTCTGAAATCTCCAACCATCCTTGACTTATCATTATGCCAAGCTATAATTACTGGAGTAGTGATATCTACTTGTTCATTGTGTCCTACTTTCCTTAAGACTTGTATTTCAAACAACTCTTGGATGTGAGTTTCTAGAGCAGCTCTAGATTTTGGACTAGAAGGGTAAGCAGGTCTCCTGAGGTTAAGTGGGTAAGGAGGCTTAATGGTTAGAGTCAGAATCATATCATGTACTTTGATGTTACCAATGGGGTGATCCTTGGTACAGAAATCATTCTGATTTTCAAAGCATACTTGTAGGATTTCCTGTCTTTGTTCTTCATTGAGCAGGGGATTCAAAGCTGCTTGAGAGAAGTATTCCTGATTGAAACTCTCTAAGTGTTTCTCATAAGTTGAATCAGAAGTTCAAGCATTGACATGGCATATTTGAAACTTCTTGTTCCAGTCTCCCCCTATGGTGAAGTATCTACCCTTGCTTTGGAATACATCTATACCATACAGGCAAAGAGAATCATTACCAAGGATAAAGTAATCACATACTCTGTTTTGGAGCACTACAAATTCAATGTTCAGTTTGAGTGATCCTTTAGAGTGAGGGAGTATGATATCAGAGTACCATACTCCAATAGCATTGAAAGAAGCATTAAAACTGCTGAACTTAGCCTGAGGTACTGGTAACAAGTTCAGTTTCCAGTTTGGGTCTTGTTTCTCCAAATAAGTTGAACCAACACAAGAGCAAAAGGCTCCACTGTCCAAGAGTAACTTAACAGGGGAACCTTGGATCAAACCAGTAGCATAGCACGTTTTGCCTGAAGTGTAGCTTTTACTGGCAGAAGGTTTTAGAATCAAGGCCTTAGCCTCAGAGATGTGATGGATCTTCATGTTGGGATTCCATTTTTGAGGTAAGTTAGAATCCTGATTAACAGAATTTATGTCTAGAGAAGACTCAATACTTCCTTCAATAACATTGATGGGGTTAGTTATCATCAAATCACACTCATAAAGTGATCCATCAGTATCATCAAGGTGGGGGTCAGGATTATCATACTCTTCTCCTTCAATAGGATTAATCCTTTTCCTAGGTAGAGGACAATCAGGTCTTACATTTCCTGTTTGGTTACAGTTCCAACATACTTTTTCCTTTGACTCTGGAGTCTTCTTGACCTCCAAGGTATTTGGATTAGTGGCAGGGGATTCCTTAGTTTTGGCAGTATACTCTTCCCTGTTCCTAGTATTTTGTTCTCTGGGGAGTCTGTTGACTCTCTTATCTAGACCATTCATATCAATAGTCTCTTCCAATACACCTATCAGGGTAGAAAGATCAGAGTGCATAGGCATTCTGCACCTTACACTGTGGTTGATTTGTCCAGGACATAAGTTGAGAAGTATTTCATTGACTTCTTCTTTATCAGCATCCGGATAAAAACATTTTAACCTCCTTTTCTGGTCTAAGCACCACTTATGAGGTTTGTCCTTGGATGGATCAAACTGGGAGGTTTCAAAAGTTTTCATCATCTTTCTTTTCCAAATCCCAGTACCAAATTGTACTTTGATCAGTTCTTTCCAAGAACTCCAGGATAAAGATCCAACTTCTTCCCTTTTGTTGATAAAACAATCAAGATCCACTCCTTCAAATATTCTGGGCAATCTTACCACAACTATTTTATCAGGAAGTTCATAAGAAGCAAGGGTATAATAAATTAATTTAATGAAAATGACATGGTTGTATTCTCCTTCTCTGGAGAATTTAGGCCATTCAGTAATGGGAGGGAGTAACTTCAAAGCCTTTTCTATCTCAGGAGTAGGACTGGGCCTAAAATATTCATTCCTAGTTGTCATGGTTCTGAGAGGAAAACTAGGAGTACTTGTGAACCTAGCAGGTCTAGTTTCTTCCAGGTAAATGACTGGGGAGTTAGTAGAATTGACTTTAAGATCTCTAAGATCATTCTTAATCATACCTAACTCCAAATCAAGTTTGTTGTTTAGTAAATCAATTTTTTTTAATCAGTTGAGCTGAAGGAGTAGGACTAGTTTTCTTAACTTCTTCCTTAAGCTGGTTCATGGTTGCAAGAATATCTTCCTGAAGAATTGATTGGTTATCATCAATATGTTTCATCAGGTCCAACTTACTATATTTTATACTATCCTTGATTTGTTGTATTTCTAACTCATCAATTCTCATAGTCTGAGACTGAGTGTCAATCACTCTGAAAATACTCAGACTCAATCTGTCCAATTGTTGATAAACTTTTTCAAAAAATTGGCTGATAACCGTAAAATTGTGAGATACATTTACAGAAAAGCTATTAAGAGCTTCTACATTTAATTGTGGTACACCTTTTTCCACTTCTGGGCTAGGGATATTATGCTGTCCCAATCCTTTGGGTTCCTTAACTTCTGATGGGCTGAGGACCTCTTCTTTTTGGGGTCCTTTCCCTTTAAGGAAGCTAACTGATCCCAAGGATTCCAGTTCTGCATGTAGCCTTCTACTTCTTTCTTTGGGATCAACCTTTGCAGAGAAATCTGAGATTTCTTTGCCAGAGAAATAGCTTTTCTCACACCTGGCTGATCCTCCTTGGTCTGAGCCAGTTTGAATTGTTCCAAATAGCTCACGTGCTCTTTCACTAACACTTTGACTCTTTCCTCCTTGGTTGAGTCCAGCTGGCTTGGCATAGGAGGACCGGTATCCTCCTGGGATAACTTGTTGGGAAATGGGTGGTTCTCCAATGCTCTTTTGGTAGATTTGGTGGCCGCAGTTGTTGCCATTGTTGTCCCACGTGACGCTGTGGTGCCCCATCCTGGACACCCGGACCGCCTTAAGACTTCAATTCATAAACTGTTGCAAACGTACCGCCCGGCTGGACAACTTATCCTCAGGCTCATCCAACTATTGTTTATCCGCGTCGCGCTCCGCGTCGCGCCGCGTCCGCGCCGCGCTGCGCTTCCATTATCCGCGTCGCGCTCCGCTCCTTTCATCCGCGCGCGTCGCGCGTTCTTTATCCGTGTTGCTTCTCATCTCCGCCGTTGTTATAGAAAGTCCTCATCTTTGTTGGTTGCGTGTCTTCATCTTCGTCGTTGCGCCTCCCTTCTCCTCTTTGCTACCGTCGCGCGACGCTCATCCATGATCTACTGAATCCATCCCGACCGCTCCGCAAGCATTTGGCAGATCCTTGACCAACGCGAGTGACCACATGGTTGCCTTCCCGTTTCCGCTCTATTTGTAGAATCTGTTGTATATAGTCTAACAGGGCCTCCTGCCCATATAAGGAGGGGCTCTCCCCTGCTTTTTCGACCATATTCCATCATCCTGGATCCTAGTATCGAAGATCTCAGCATCTCATCATCATAAACAATTTATCCGTGGGCATCCTTCCCCACTTATCCGAGCAAATTATCCGGGTATATCTATGATTGCCCCTTGATCCTTTGAGCCTCCATACTCAAAACTCTGTCCTTTGTGACCTTGATCCTTATCACCAACCAATAGCCTTGCTGGTTGAAGAAGAATTCCTGTCTGCCTGAATTCTTGAGTGTGTTATACCACTCTGATCCCTTTTTCCGACCATACTGGTTTTGATCTCTCTTTGATCATCTTTCTGGAGCCAATCACGTTTGATTGAAGAGGTTTTATTAAGCTTAAAACCTGGAGTGTTATACCTCCCTTCTTCTTTGGGTTGAATTTCGCCACGCTATTCTTGAGTTCCTTGAGAAGTGTTGGGATATTCTTGCTCAAATTCGTTATTGATTTGCTTCTAGAGCTTCATAAACAAATTGCTTTTGCTTTTGTTCAGCCTCCCACAGTTATCTGGTACCCTTCAAGCGCTTGATTGCGGAGAGTTGGGCAGGTTCATTGAGAACCTGGAGGTTGGTTGGGATTGAGTTGATCTTTCCTAATCAGCTGCTGACGACCAGAGTTATTAGCTTGTGGGCGTTGTTACTTACAACTGCCTTGTTCTATTGAACTCTGAACAAAACTTGACTTATTTGTTCAAGTCTTTCCCTGCACCATCTTGTCTCAGATAGTGTTGTTTCCATTGCTACCGACAACTCTTATCCTCTTCTCTTAGTTTGATTTCTCATCCATAAGGTTCTGGACCTTGATTCCGGTTACATTAAAATATTATTGTAACTCCTAGGAGGGCAGCCTAAACAGCACCTTTCCCCTCCACAGAACTGCCACGGCTTAGCACCGTTTGGAGTCTTACATTTGGTCCCCCGGGCCGGGATCGAACCAGCAACCTTGGGATTTACAGTCCCAACTTGAAGAATCAACTCCGAAATCCTATCCAATTTCTCTTTCTTTTTCTGTTTGTCCCTTTTTTGATCCGTGGAGGCAACTTGGTCTAGAAGTAAGTCCTCCCAATTTGTGCACCGCTCGGGCAAGATACTTGTCGTTTTTGGCGAAACCCTACTCTTGCCACACTCGTGAGCCACTTTGGAAATCTGCTCTTTGGATCCCCTAGGAACTCTGTTATTCGATATGGCATCTCCCGCTACTCCAACCACCTCTGTTTGACCTAAGATGGTAAAGATCAAACCCCAGAACAAGAACTTAGGCTTCAACGGTACAAATGTCGAGCGATTCTTGGACTCCTACGAAATGGCTGCTGAAGTAGATGGAGCTAGTGAATTCGATATGGCTTATCAGTTGCGATTCTTTATCTCCTCAGATGAAGTTATGGAGGTAATCGAGTCTTTCGAGGGATTCGAATCCCACAACTGGACGCTTCTCAGGGAGGCTATGTTGGCATACTGGGGTAAAATAGATGTGGCTAGGTTTACTCTGCAGGATTTGGATGCTCTAGTTTCTCAGTGGATCTCAAATGGTGGTATTTCTTCAGCCTCTGACTATCAGATCTTTAGGAAGTCTTGGGACCCCATTCAAAACTATCTTATCCGAAACGATCACATTGACACAGTGGACGAAATTCGAGCAAAGTTCTTTCAATCTTTTTCGTCGGCTGTGCAGGAAAGGATTAAAGACGAACTGGTCAAATCTGGATCCATGATTACTACCAGGGATAATCGATTCAAGCTCCCTATTTTTCTTACCCTTAGGAGTACTGTGGATAAAGTCATGAAAGGTCAAACTGCTCTTACCTTTGAAAAGCCTAGAACTACTGAACCAGTCCATGCTCCTTCTTTTAAAGAGTCAAACGATATTATGATTAAAATGGAGGCAGATCGTAGGCCTAAAGCAGATCCTAATTCCAATTGAGAACCTACTACTATAGATGAAATCACCAAGTTACTTAGAGCCTTTGAGAACAAAATAGATCAAAATATTTCTTCGCTAGCTACTCCTAAAACTCCTTCTTCTGTCCCCAAATCAACTCTGGTCTGTTACTACTGTCATAGGGAAGGCCACGGAACCGGAAGATGTCAAGAACTTCAGAAGGACTTAAAGGAAAAGTTGGTAGAGCAGAGGGGAAACAATTACTTCCTCCCTAATGGTGCCCTAATCCCTTTTGACTCGTCTCGTCCTATCCGACATGTGGTGGCCTCTTACCAGCCATCACCTCCTGTGAAAGCATCTCTTGCTTCCTTTGAATTTCGATCATCCTGTGGTACCCTCCAACCTTGGTATCCTCCAGCCATTTCTTCCTCTAGTCTTGCTGGGACTACTTATCAATCCGATCCAGCCAGGAAACGACATGAGGAACCTAAACCTCATAAGGCTCCTTCCTTGCCAACTTCAATCCTTCGAAAACCCGTTAAACGTCGATCAACACTTGAGCCTCCTTCCTCTGATGTAGAAGACATGGAGGTGGAAAAGGAACCACTCATGGAAAGGTTCCCAGATCACCCTGATCCTTCTCCCTCACCTCAACCTTCTAATCCAATCTTAGATTCTGCGTCACCTGAACTTCCTCCCCCCACCCAGCCAAAAGTTCGATTCGAAAGAGGCATCTCCAAGGATCACCCCAATGCTGTGGAGGGAGTATTAAAGAAAATTTCTGATCTCAAAATTCCTGATCTATCTGTGGCTGAACTTCTATCGATCTCTCCATCTGTTGCTGAAGGAATGAAGAAATGGGTCTCTCGTCGACGTGTGGAAATTGGCCCTGAAGAACTCAAAGTCTCCTCTGGCACTTTAATGGAGGACTCTGGTGGAACCAGTCCTTCTATAGAATCCAATCTTTATTCCTGTCCCCTTGGCTTTCTTCCTTGTTATCTTGGTGACTCAGCTAAAACTGTTTCTCCTCTTGTGGATTCTGGATCTCAGCTTAACTTAATCTCGGATGCTATGGCCTGCAAGCTCAAACTTAGTCCTAGGGTCAGCTTCAACTCTGCAGTGTATGGGATAGGAAATCAAGCTTGTGAACTGGTTGGTATTGCTGAAGATGTACCAGTCAGGATTGGTCGAAATATCGTTGGAACCTGCCATTTTTGGATTACTCGTTTGGACAGTCCTATGATCTTGGGACGACCCTTCTTAATGGACTTTGGTGCAACCCTGATGTTTTCTGATCAAGTTGGGGAGAGAATTCTTCTCCCTGATGCTGATGGCAGGAAAATTGAAGTCCCTCTTTGCTCTTTGGATTCTGGTCGTTGGGAAAGAGATTTTCCTGGTTATTCTCCCAAATCATCTTTTAAGGGGAAGCAGAAGGATAACTCTAGTTCCTCTCATTTTTTAGGGGAATAGTTGATCCTACTAATGATTGTAGTTCTTTTCAGCCTCAGACTGCAACTCAAGGGTCAACTCCCCTCCCTCAGGCTTATTTTTCATTCCTTTCATCATTCTCTTCTGAGCTCAAGAATATTAAAAAACAGAAACATATCAAAATAGAAAAATCCAAAAATATTTCTCCTCCATCTCCTTCTCTCTCTGGATCTGTTGTGTCTTCTTTTCCTTCTACTTTTAAGTCTGATCAATCTTCTCTCAGTTCCGGTTTGAATCTCCGCAATGAGTCTAAACTAGATCCTAATTGCAATTCCGTTTTTGGCGATTTTGGTATAAAGGAATATGGGCTGCAGTGGAGGCAATTTGGGGTACAAGTAAGTCCTCCCAATTGTGCACTGCCAGGGCAAACTTTCACCGTCATTTTCGAAACTCTACCTTGTGCAACACATGTGAGCAACGTATTATCTCCTGGTTCTCCTTTTATGGAAAAGGCACCCTTCAAGGATATTGCAGAACATCGGACTTGGAAGATGTTGGAACTTGGACTCAGCTTTCCTAATCAAGTCTCTCTGGTCAACTCTTGGAGGAAACAAGAAATTCTCTCTTTTGCCACTAAGTATAAACCAGTTGCTAAGAAGGTCCAACCAGTCAACCAGCCTATGCCTCTCAACCTCAATCCCCCCCTTATGCGTCCTCCTCTATCTCGCGATCCTTACTGTGGGCTTCCTCAATCTCTTACTGGTCCCTTTGTGCCTAATGGACGGGTCACTGAAGAACGTCTGAAGGTGGTCAACTTTGGTCCAGATGGATGGCTTCTTCCTGATGAGTTAAATTTAATCAAAAATGTCTTATCTCTAAGAGAAAAATCTATTGCTTTCTGTGAAGAAGAGAGAGGTCTCTTGCGGGAATCCTATGGCCTCCCTTATATCATCCCTGTAGTTGAACATGATCCTTGGCAAAAGAAAAAGATCCCCATCCCTGCTGCTAAAGTTGACGAATTCATCAAGTTGGTCCGGGAACGAGTTCGAACTGGCCTGTATGAACAGTCAACTTCTAGTTACTCCAGCCCCGTCTTCTGTGTCCTCAAGAGTAATGGTAAACTTAGAATAGTTCATGATCTTCAACCTCTTAATAAAGTTACTATTAAAGACTCTGGTATCCCTCCTGCTACTGAAGAATTTGTTGAATCCTTTGCGGGAAGAGCTTGCTATGGTCTAGGGGATATTATGGGTGGCTATGACAAACGATCCTTACATCCTATTTCTCGTCCTCTCACTACTTTCGACACTCCTCTTGGTCGATTTCAACTTACTCGATTGCCTCAAGGAGCCACCAACTCGGTCGCAGTCTATCAGACTCAGATGATGTGGATCCTCCAGGATGAAATCCCTGATCATGCTGGTATCTTTATTGACGATGGCGGAATTAAAGGTCCAGTATCTGACTATGATAATGAGCTCTTACCTTGGCATTCAGGAATTTGTCGTTTTATCTGGGAATATGCTACTACCTTGGAGAGGATTCTGTTTCGAATCGAGGAATCTGGCCTTACTGTCTCTGGATCCAAACTGGCGGCTTGTGTCCCTGCTCTGGAAATTGTTGGTCATGTGGTCTGCAAGGAAGGAAGAAGGATGGCACCAGCCAAAGTCAACAAGATCATCTCTTGGCCTACCCCAATCAATCCAACTGAAGTTAGGGGCTTTCTAGGTGTTGTCACTTATGTTAGAATCTTTATCCCGTCTTTATCCAAAATCTGTGCACCCTTGCGTCGTCTAACCAGAAAAGATGCTGAATGGATTTGGACCCAAGATTGTGAATGTGCTTTCCAGCTACTCAAAAGGATAGTTGGTGAAGACATAGTTTTGAAAAAGATCTCTTACGGACCTGGAGCTGGCAAGATCAAGCTGGCTGTCGATTCTAGTTATCAATCTGTTGGGGCCGTCCTTACTCAGGAAGATGAAAATGGTTGGGACCGTCCTGTTCTTTATGAATCTTTGTTGTTTTCAGATGTAGAATCCAGATACTCCCAGCCCAAACTGGAACTCTGTGGTGTGGCTCGAATGATGAAGAAACTTCAAACCGTTCTCTGGGGCCAACATTTCGAATTGCAAGTTGATGCCCGATCCATCATTGAAATGATCAACGCTCCCAGTCTTCCCAATGCTCCTATGACTCGTTGGGTGGCCTTTATCCAGCTTTTCTCTTTTGATATTGTTCACAGGCCTGGAAAATCTTTCACCATGCCTGACGGTTTATCTCGACGACCTCTCGGGAACAACGAATCTGATGTTGGAACCAATTTCAATGAAGAGGAACCTTTAATTCGACCTGTTTTCTCTTTTTCTTCACAAAATTATTCTGGCTTTCAACAAGGCTTCTGGTTTAAATTAGAGCAGTACCTTTCAACTCTTCAAAAACCTCCTGATCTCTCTGCTAAGGAATTTTGATCTCTCAAACGAAAGTCTTCTAATTTTTTTGTTCAAGGCTCTAGACTTATGAAGAGGGGCAATCCTTGTGCTCTTATTGTCGTTACTATTCCCTCTAAACAAGATTCCATCCTTGAAAGTCTCCATGAAGGTCTTGGTCATCGTGGGGAAACTGAAACTTATCAACGATTATCCGAACGATTCTGGTGGCCATCTTTGAAGAAATCCGTCTCCCAATGGTGCAAGAGTTGTGAAGTTTGCCAAAAACGTGATCTTAGGCGCCCAGCCGAAATTCGTTATCCTACTGGGGAGTCCACTGTCTTTGGAAGGATTGCTATGGATGTGGTTCATATTAAGGCAGGTGGTGCTAAGTACCTCATTGTGGCTAGGGATGATTTTTCCGGATGGGTTGAAGCAAAATTTCTTAAGAACCTTAGCTCTGAATCAGTGGCAGCTTTCCTCTACGAGACCTGGACAATGCGTTATGGCCTGGCTCAATCTTACTCTACTGATGGTGGCTCTGAATTTGGGGGCAAGCTTGCTGAAATGATCCGATCCCTTCCTGGACAACATAGAGTTACTACTCCTTATTATCCTGAAGGCCAAGGCATGGTGGAACAAGGCCATGCCCCTTTGAAGGCTGCACTTGTTAAACTGGCTGGTGAAAGTGGCAAGAATTGTCGCAAATTCCTTCCTCTTGTTCTCTTTTCTGATCGAATCTCAACCAAAAGGACTACTGGCTACTCACCTTACGAAATCATCTTTGGTCAAAGAGCAGTCCTTCCTTTGGATCTGGAAATGGAATCTTTCTTGGGTATCTCTTGGGAAGAGGTGTCCTCAACCACTGATCTGTTAGTTGCTAGATCCAAGCAACTGGAGCGAAGTGAAGACGTTCGTGATGAAGCTTATCAAAAGATGATGGAGGCCAGAGCAAAATCCGTCCAGTATTGGGAGGACAAGCACTCTAATCGAATCAGGGAGCCCTTGAACCCTGGTGACCTAGTTTTAGCTTATAATCGATCTTTGGAAACCCAGTGGGGCAAGCTTTTCTCTAATCGTTGGAATGGCCCTTATCGAGTGGTTCATCAAGTTAGAGGTGGATCTTATGTTTTGGAGGAGCTGGATGGTACTCGGTTGGCCAGAAGGTTCTCTGCTGATCAAGTCAAGAAGTTCCATTGTCGTGGGGGCAACTTATCTCAGAAGTAAGTCCTCCCAATTGTGCACCACCAGGGTCATTTGCTGCGTTTTCGTTGTAAAACTCTACTGTATGCCACATATGTGAGCACCTGGGACGCCCTCCTTGTTCTATTCCTGCCGCTTCTAGGGTTCATTTGGAAGAATCAAGATATTTTCCTCAACTCTTCAACCACTCTCAAGATCAAAATGGCCATTCTTTGGTTTCAATCATCTGTCTTTCCTTTCTTTCTTTCTATGGCATCAAACTCGGGAGCAGACTAGGGACAGTCTGTAAGTTGGGGAGAGATGTGGTGCCCCATCCTGGACACCCGGACCGCCTTAAGACTTCAATTCATAAACTGTTGCAAACGTACCGCCCGGCTGGACAACTTATCCTCAGGCTCATCCAACTATTGTTTATCCGCGTCGCGCTCCGCGTCGCGCCGCGTCCGCGCCGCGCTGCGCTTCCATTATCCGCGTCGCGCTCCGCTCCTTTCATCCGCGCGCGTCGCGCGTTCTTTATCCGTGTTGCTTCTCATCTCCGCCGTTGTTATAGAACGTCCTCATCTTTGTTGGTTGCGTGTCTTCATCTTCGTCGTTGCGCCTCCCTTCTCCTCTTTGCTACCGTCGCGCGACGCTCATCCATGATCTACTGAATCCATCCCGACCGCTCCGCAAGCATTTGGCAGATCCTTGACCAACGCGAGTGACCACATGGTTGCCTTCCCGTTTCCGCTCTATTTGTAGAATCTGTTGTATATAGTCTAACAGGGCCTCCTGCCCATATAAGGAGGGGCTCTCCCCTGCTTTTTCGACCATATTCCATCATCCTGGATCCTAGTATCGAAGATCTCAGCATCTCATCATCATAAACAATTTATCCGTGGGCATCCTTCCCCACTTATCCGAGCAAATTATCCGGGTATATCTATGATTGCCCCTTGATCCTTTGAGCCTCCATACTCAAAACTCTGTCCTTTGTGACCTTGATCCTTATCACCAACCAATAGCCTTGCTGGTTGAAGAAGAATTCCTGTCTGCCTGAATTCTTGAGTGTGTTATACCACTCTGATCCCTTTTTCCGACCATACTGGTTTTGATCTCTCTTTGATCATCTTTCTGGAGCCAATCACGTTTGATTGAAGAGGTTTTATTAAGCTTAAAACCTGGAGTGTTATACCTCCCTTCTTCTTTGGGTTGAATTTCGCCACGCTATTCTTGAGTTCCTTGAGAAGTGTTGGGATATTCTTGCTCAAATTCGTTATTGATTTGCTTCTAGAGCTTCATAAACAAATTGCTTTTGCTTTTGTTCAGCCTCCCACAGTTATCTGGTACCCTTCAAGCGCTTGATTGCGGAGAGTTGGGCAGGTTCATTGAGAACCTGGAGGTTGGTTGGGATTGAGTTGATCTTTCCTAATCAGCTGCTGACGACCAGAGTTATTAGCTTGTGGGCGTTGTTACTTACAACTGCCTTGTTCTATTGAACTCTGAACAAAACTTGACTTATTTGTTCAAGTCTTTCCCTGCACCATCTTGTCTCAGATAGTGTTGTTTCCATTGCTACCGACAACTCTTATCCTCTTCTCTTAGTTTGATTTCTCATCCATAAGGTTCTGGACCTTGATTCCGGTTACATTAAAATATTATTGTAACTCCTAGGAGGGCAGCCTAAACAGCACCTTTCCCCTCCACAGAACTGCCACGGCTTAGCACCGTTTGGAGTCTTACAACGCTATGGTCACAGGTTCAAGCCCCCTCATTGTGCTTGCAACTGGAATCCTTGCGCGTACGGGTTCCTCTGGGCAGAGATCCATACAATGGGGCTCTACCTGTTGCACAGGTTTTGCACCTGTTTTGGTACATAGCACCAAAAAAATGAGTAAGTCTTTTTTCAAAAATTTTGAGAAAAGACTTAAAAAAATAAAATAATATTTTTTGTGTATTTATATTTTTAATAATTTTTTTATATATTTTAACTTACTTAAAGTTAAATTCAAGGATACCAACACTTGGTTGGGATCACAACTGTCCTTGGGGGGTATTCCAACGGGGTCTGAGTGAGTTCCAATCAGATCATGGGAGAAATCCAAGGGTAAGTGCAAGGGTACACTTTCTGAGACGTCCTCTAGGAGGTCCTGGTCAATGAGATCACCAAAACCCAAATCCACTGAGATGGATAAAAACAAAAAAACATAATTTTAATATTTTTTTGTATTTTTACGTGGCAAGATGATATTTTAAAAAAATAATCACTTTTATTAGTTTTGGATTTTTCTTTATCTTCAGGATTATTTATTTTATAAATATAAAGCTTCCTTTGATAAATTTTCCACTCCTTATGTTGCATTAATAAAGAATTGAAATCAATAATTCTTTCAAGCTCAAGTTATTTGTCCTTTATAACCTGCTGTTTATAATAAAGCAATTTCTGTTGTTGTTGCTCAGAAATAATAACAGTGACAAAGTTACGGAGTTTTTCTTCTTTTTTCTTTTTAAGAAGGTTCAAATAATAATTGATCAATTCTCCGTTGGTCTTAAGATCCACTAGAGAAACAAAGGATGAAAAATATATGTTATAAGTATTTTAACTTATTTTTAGAAAAAAAATAGACTGGTCCAAGGAATAAATAATCCAAGATTAATTATTTAAGGATATTTCCCGGCCAGACCCCAAGTTGTCAGCTCTCTGATACAAGGAACCTTGCAGTCCTTTAGCTACAGAGAGTGACAAAAATACTGGAATAATAATAATAATTATTCCAAAAATAAACGCTTAGAGGCTCAAATAAATAATATGATAAGAGCAGTTGCAAGGTTTAATTGGTTTGGTAATAAAAGGTTTTCAATATGTATATAAAAGAGGGGCCACAGTATTATACTACTGGGGGTCTTTACAGACAAAGCAACCTCTCTTCAAGGGGCCTCCTTAGGCAGTTTAAGAACCTTAGAATGAAGATGGGTGCCTTAGAAAGGGCTTATTCCACTAATGGCTGGGCATAACAGCAAACTGGCCTAGACAGGAAGGGAAACACTCACTCTGAGCACTTTATCACGAAAATCCTGCAATAATGGGAAGGGTTTCAGAGCAGATGGGGTGGATTTCCTGACTAAACTTCAAGGGTTGATTGATTTTAAGAAATAAATAATAATACTACAGACTGGGTCATAAATCACTTGCTTAGACTCTTCATAAGCACTAGACTAACAATGACACAGTGTCTGATTGATAATAATAATTCCTGGTAAACTGGTGGTGGAACAATGGATCCAAAGAGGTCTGTATAAATACCTTTTTGGGGTGATTTTGAGCTTCTCATGGCGCGTAGAGAGAGTTCTGCTCATGGGCTGAGGTTGGCAGGCCAGTCAGAGCAAGATTAGCACGTCCACTTGGTTCTGTTAATCAGCTGACCTTAGATCTGCTGGAATTTTTTACTATTTTAGCCACAGGATCTGTTAATCTATTATGGCGTAAATTTGATCATTCTTCACTCATCCTTCATTTGTACTATTATTATTTCTTCAAATTGATCAGATGTGGAGATTTACTAATTTTCCATTATCTTCCAATCACGTAGACAATTTTTAATACTTTTTATGAACACTCCTTGTAGTGTTTTGTGGTCTTCAAAGATCAGAGTCAATGATTTACGTGGTAATCCTTGATCTTTAATTTATTATTAAAAAATGTTCTAAACTTAAATTTTATTAATTTTAATTGAGTTTTGATCTTTTTAGACTATTAATAATGCATATGTCAACTTTTTACATATGCCAGGCAACCCTAATTAGGTTGTAGCTCTTTTGAGCGGTACCTGGTTGTCAGATTAGTCATGATGGATCCAGACGCAGGGATCAGTCAGTTCAGATGCGCGCGGGGTAGGATCCCCTGCGTGCGTGGCAGAATTAGCTGCGCGGGGGTCTCTTGTACGCGGAGAAACTGCTACTATGATTACCTAGGGGTATGTAATGATGTGGGGCTGCGCGCGGGAATTGTGACATAACACATTTCCGCATGTAACTCCTAAAATATACACAACACCTCAATTCTGAGTGAATTTTAGGTGTAAACCCTATACGTGACAACACGTGTGAAATGTCAAAATGGCAAAAAGGTGTCATACTGGTGTTGTAATTTTTATTACTTTTCTTTTTAATTATTTTTAAAATGTAAGGACTTGGATTTCAAGGGTGGGGTCAGTGAGTGACCCTACCTAATTTTGGGTGAGAAATCCATTTATTTAATAATATTTATGGATTTCTCACTCCTCCTTTTGTTAATTGAGATATTCTTATTTTTTATAGTTTTGTGTTGCTATGACAGGTTGCTCTGTACATAGTAGCAAGCTGACACATCAGGGGCAGGATACAGGGTCCCTTGTTCCAACAATGGCGCCAACCACAAGCCCGTTTGCATCAGGCTGTGGGACTATCCTCACATCCGGTTCAATACTGAGTGGTCGAAAGGATGGATGTGGATGCCAAGGAACAGGTACCACCAGCAGCTCCTAAGGCAATTGCGCGCGTTTGGGAAACGGATGTACGGCCGTTCAATCTGGTGGGAAAGAAGAAGGCGGTGGAGATTTTGCGCAGGGTGATGGGGAATGAGACAACTATTTCCTTGACCTTGAAGGAGTTGGTGGCAGTGTTGCAGGTGGTAGTAGATGTGATGGTTCAAGCGCTGAAGGATTGCAGACACAATAGGATCCCTCCAAAAGTGCAGCGGGTGAACTTGGCTTGGGATGATGCAGAGTGCAAGCTAGCGGGGATGAAATCAGTTTCAACTCCACTGGCTTACATCTTGATTAAGATTTCTGGAAGGAACGTGTGGGCGCTGGTGGATAGGGGTTCTATGGTGAACCTCCTTCCGTCTAGACTGGTTGATGAAATGGGATTGGTTTGACGGAAATGCGCAATGGGGATTTGCGCACTTAACGGCGGGGCGTGTTGCGTGGATGGGGTTGTGGAGGAGAATGAGGTTGAGGTTGCAAGGGTGCTTAAACCACTTTCTTTTCTATTGGTTGATTGTGGGGAGGCTATTCTAGGATGGCCATTCATGTTTGGGTTCCAAGCACAAATGACATTTGATCCAGAGGCAGGGATGGAAGCGTTGACGGTGGAATATTTGTCTAGCAGGCAATTAAAAACCACAATCTGCAATCAGGGGTTGGGGAAGTGGATGCGGGATTTGGCAAGAGAGGAGGAGGACCCTGGCGCGGAGTTGGTTTGCAAGGGTGGTCCACAGGCGGATTTTGACTAGTCAGCCAAGGTTACTGCACGGAGCAAGCTCCGGCTTTGTGCGGGCAGTCAACCAGTGAGGAGCAGGTGGGAAGAAGGGAGGAAGGGGGGGACGTGCAAGCGCTGGAAGTAAGTTCCTTTCCTCAGTGTGCATTGCTGGGAGGTACTTTAGAAAAACAGTATCATTGTTCCACACTTGTGAGCAAAGGCAAATGCCGTGGTTTGGTTTTGACTAGGACCTATGGTAATGGATGCATGAGGATGGCGTGGTGCAATGTTGGGAAGTATAAGCCAGTCGCGCAAAAGGTTCATCCCCGGAACAAAGCAATGCCACAGGATCTGAACAGACAACTGCAACCAATCCTTTGGTTGCGGGACCCTTGGAAATCTCTGCTGAAGGTGTCAGGATGGGTAATGCAATCAGAGTGGATTACGGATGAGCAGGTAGTGGCCCTTAACTTTGGACTTTGGGGCTGTCTAAGCGTGGAGGAACGGGATTTGCTGACTTTGGCACTTGTCCTCTGGGAAAGAGCGCTCCCGTTTGGACCTGAAGAGCGGGGACTGTTAAAAAGCAAGATAGGAGACCATTACGTGATTCCAATGGTTCCACACAAACTTTGGCAGATCAAGCCAATTCTGATTCCACAGGTGGTTTGTGGTCCCTTTTTGGAGCTGGTACGCGAGTGTGTGGGGAGGGGCCTTTACAAGAAATTGAAATCAAGTTACTCAAGCCCAATCTTTGCGGTGGTTAAGCCGGATGGGAAGTCATTATGGATTGCTCATGATCTTCAGCGGCTCAATTTGTTTACAATCCAAGACGCGGGACAACCTCCACGTGTGGACAAGTTTCTGTAATCTATGGCAGGGCGCGCGTGCTACGGGCTGGTGGATGTGATAAGCGGATAGGATCAGCGCAAAATCAATTGGAGTTTGCGTCCAATGACTGCCTTTGAAACTGGATTGGGAAGGATGCAACTGATGCGGCGGCTGCAAGGTGCAACTAGCTTGGTTGTGGTTTACCAAGCACAGATGACCTGGATTCTGAAGGATGATCTTCCAGAGGGGGTTCAGATTTTCATTGACAACGTGGGCATCAAAGGCCCAAAGACAGATTACGGAGGGGAAACGCGTACAAATGCTCCAGAAATTTGCCAATTTGTCTGGGAGTACGCACAAACGCTGGAACAGATCTTGTTACAGATCAAGGAAGCAGGGCTTACGGTGTTGGGGAAAAAGTTAGTGGTCTGCGTACTCGCGCTGGAGGTTCTAAAACATGTGGTGGCTTCCAATGGAAGGTGGATTTCAGAAAAGAAACACAACAAAGTCCTCCAGTGGCCAAAGCCAAAGAATGTATCACACATTCTCCAGTTCTTGGGATTGTGTAGATATGTATGGATGTTCATCAAGCTGTTTGCGGAGGTGGCTAGCCCGTTGCGGGCATTGACGCATAAGGGCGCGGAATGGATCTGGGGTTTGAACTTTGACGTTGCCTTTGACAAACTCAAGGAGATTTTTGGGTGCGGCATCATACTGCGGTACTTGGATTATGATGCTGGAGGAATTAAGTTGGCTGTGGATTCAAGCAAGCTTGGTGCAGGGGCGGTGCTGACCCAGGAGGATGAGGGGAAAGATTGTCTGCTACGCTTATGCCAACGGAGAGCCGGTACTTGCAGCCAAATTTGGAACTTTGCGGGTTCACTAAGATTGTGCAGAGCTTGCAGCATTTTCTTTGGGGGACTCACTTCATGCTTCTGGTTGATGCAGAGGCGCTGGCGTGGATGATCAATTTGCCAACGCTGCCAAACGTGCCTATGACCAGGTGGGTTGCATTCCTTCAGTTGTTCTCTTTCATGGTGGTACATGTTGCAGGGAAGACCTTTACAATGTCGGAGGCGCTGTATTGGTACCTGCAGGATGATCCGTACAGAGGAGCAGAACCATTGGATGTGGAGGCCCCAATGGTTAAGCTAGGGGTGATGGAAGTAGGTGTGCAACTTCCACTCCAGGAGTCTGGGAGGTACGTGGTCCTCAGATTTTATTTGGGGGATCTTTGGTTTCCGGATGAAATTCCAGCCAAGATTGTTTGATGGATTTGGGGGAGGGTGGGAAATTTCTACCTGCAGGACGGACAGCTGTGGGGGCGGAGCGCGCCGGTACCGCTTTTGGTCAGCACGTCTAGGGCGGATCAGGAGGTAATTCTGGGAAGTCTGCATGACAATCTCAGCCATCATGGCAAACTTGAAACACGGAAGCGGGTGCAGGCAAGGTTCTGGTGGACGGGTGTAGTACGCGCAGTGCGGGAATGGGCACATTTGTGAAAAGTGTGTCAGAAGCAGAGCGCAACATTACCTTGCAAAGTAGGTATCCCCACCGGGGAGGACGCCTTGTTTGGGCGGGTTTCTCTGGATGTTGTGCAAATCAAGGCAGGTAAGTTCGCATACCTCCTTGTTGCATGGGAAAATCTGTTGGGATGGGTGGAAGCCCAGCCACTTGTGAAGCTTTTGGCAGAAAAAGTTGGTCAGTTTCTGGAGGAAGATTGGTTTGCATGTTATGGATTACTTTGGCTGGTAACGGTTGATGGGGGTGCAGAGTTCTGGGGACAGTTGGCAGAGTTGGTGCAAAGTTGCGGAGCAAAGTTTGGGCAAGTGAAGGAGTACTATCCAGAAGGCGCGGGGATGATTGAGCACGGTCACCAGCCAATCAAGGATGCAATGGTGAAGATGTGCGGCAAGGATGGCAAGCTGTGGCAGGAAACCCTTCCGGTTGTTCTTTTTGTGGATTAGATTTTGGTGAAGAGATCAATGGGTTATTTTCTGTACAAGATGCTACTTGGGCAGCAACCCATGCTTCCAATTGACATTGAGCTGGAAACCTTTCTGGGTATTGATTTTTGGAAGTTTAAGACAGCCATGGATCTGGTCAAGTGTCAGCTTGCTACTATTGCAGAGCAAGCTGCAAAAGAAACAGAAATAACATAAAAATGATAATAATAAAATTAACCTAAGAAGAAGTAGGAAAACCATAAATATTATTTCAAAAATGGATTTTCCACCCAAAATTAGGTAGGGTCACTTACTGACCCCACCCTTGAAATCCAACTCCTTTTATTTTTAAATAATTATGGAAAGAAAGACCAAAATACCATGGCACCACTATTGAACTTTTTGGCCAACTAAATATTTCACATGTATTGTCATGTATAGGTTTCACACCTAAAATTCAGTCAGAATTGAGTTTTTGTGTATATTTTAGGAGTTACAGACGGAAATGTGTTCTGTCAAAATTCCTGCACGCAGCCATGGAAGCCAATGCACCCGCGCACGGCTGAGCTACAGCTCTGTCACTCCCTCAAAGTTGTGTACGCAGCCCCGGGCCTCTGACAAGTACGTAGCCACAGGACTACGGGTTGACAAAGTGACAGGCGGCCTGAGAAACTTAGGTACCACATAAACATGCTACAATCCACATGGGAACATTCTACATATGTAATAAATGTTCCTGTGGATAGTAGATAGTCTAAAAGTACATGAAATTATATAAAAATACTTAAATAACCTTTATATGTATTTTTTATTAAATATAATTCAAAGTAACAAGAATGTCAAAAATAAGACAATGACAACTTCTAAAAATATATTAAAATACTTCAATATACTATTATGAGGGTTTCTAGACATCAGCACTTTTTTGAACTACTAAGGAAACTTATAATGTAAAAATATTACATGAATACCCATGACTTACATTTTTAAGTAATTATTTTAGTAAATCAACTAAATTTTGAAAATAAGGAGTAAAATCAATATCATGACTTTACTCCAATTATTTAATACATAATGAGAACTCACCTGACATCAAAATATCCGTAGGAATGTCAGTTAAAATAATTATTAACTTACTGGGAACATTTAATAAGGATAATTAATTAAATAATAAATAATAAGGACAGATCAGTGTTATTCACACGTCTAAAAATCAATTATAAAGTAGAATAATTCCCATACCCTGTGGAATTAGATGCTACCCGTGTTACAGCACCAAGAAAACGTGACAGGCTACCACTGGCTACCCTGCTATCCTCAGTATCCATCCCTTCGAGCCCCTGTACCCCTCAGAAGGACAATATTGGGACTCCAAAAGCTATAAATAAAGAGCTCTCTAGAGGATATTGATACCCAGAGACCCAGTTATATTTATATCCAGACACTGTGTCAAGGTAATCAAATACTTATAAGAGATAAGTAAGTGATTTATGGCCTAGTCTGATTAATAATATCCGTCCTCAACCCTCTCCTTATCAATTTAAGCTGCTGAACAACCTTATAACCCCAGTATACAGGTTTAACCCATCAGTGCACGTCACAAACAGATATCCAAAGGCTTTAATAATATACCAGTGAGTCTTATTATCCTTTCTCTGTTGTGGAAGCTTGGTTACAAAGCCCTGCCACTCCTCCGTGTATTTTATATACATATTATCTTTGGGCAAAATATCCTTTAAACTAAAGGGCCCAAAGTAACCAGGCCTACGTGTTTTCATACTGAAATCCCTGAAGAGAGGTGTTAAAGATCCCCAATATAATTGTGGCCCCTCTATAAAAATATTTTATAATCAATTTATCTATATTGATGTCTAACAATAAACCATAACCAAACCAATTAACCTTGCAATAAGCTTTATCCAAATATTTTATGGATTTTTGCTGCATTTATTAAATAATATATTTATTATTTATTCTATCACCTCTGGTAGCTAAAGGATAGCAAGGATCTTGGTATCCAGGAGGCTGAACTTGAGGCTTGCGCCAAGCAACTCCTGCAATGGGAAGAGATGTTGGAGAAAGCCTCTGGAAGACTAAAGGCAACCCGCACAAAGTCTGTACGCTACTGGGACAAGCGCTGCGCGCATAAACTCCGGGATCCGTTGCGGAAGGGGGACTTGGTTCTGCTTTAAAACCAGAGCCTGAAAACTCAATGGGGGAAGCTGTTTGCTAATTGGTGGAACGGGCCTTTCTGCATGCTGTCCAAGTTCACCGGAGGTAGCTACCAGTTAGAGGAATTGGACAGAAGGCCGCAGTTTTGCACGTGAAACAATTCTTTGCATGGGGCTCAACTTCATTTTACAAGACGGCTGGTTCAGATAGCCAACACGGATCCTTCTTCCAAGGACAAGCCTGCACGCGCTTTGCGTCAGGCAAAGCAAATGACTGCAGACTGCTGGGGACAGCAGGCAAGTTGGGTGGATCAATGGATGAATAGGGGATATGATTGGATTTGGTGAGGGGGTGCTCTAGATGGTTCACAGTCAGAAGAACTAGACACCCTAGAATGTTTGTTTTCTTATTTTCTTCTCTCTGGATTGGCTTTGGGATTATTTCTGTCTATGGATGGTTTCTTTTAGGTACGGGAACAGCGCAAAGCTGGGTCCATTGACGCAAGGAAAAGCCCTGCATTCTGGAAGCAAACGCATGGACAATTTCCAACAGATGATTCAGAGAACTAGGAAAGCGTGTGGCGCGGAACAGATGTGGGTCAAAGAGCAAAGGCACAGGCTTGGCAACGGGTTGGTTTTTCAAAAAAAAAAAAATCTTTTTAAGTTTTCTTGGTTATCTTATAGATGGAAGGTGCAAATGGGTTTGGGTGGATTCTTTTTCTTTCTATCTCTCATGGATTTGCGCGCGCAGCTGTTTTTCTCATTACTCTCTCTCTTGTGTATATTGGTGCAGGGAACTGTGTGGCAGTTTGTCTGGGGCGGTCCAGGTACCTTGAGCGGATACTCCTCACTCTTGCGGGTTGCTCTCAAAAGCGCAGATGTTCTTACTCTCACCAGATACTCTCAATGGCGCAGATCCTTCTTACTCTTGCGGATCTTGCGCGCGGCTCTTATTTCTCTCAAGGGTCTCACAAAGCCCAAAGGCTGCTCAGGATGGCGCGGCAAAAGTCCTTATCTTGGCATAGGCGTGTGAATGAAAACAAGATGGAATGAAAGAAAGACAGAGAAGGGGTGGATCTTCCTATGCCAGCCAAGTCCTCATCACTTCCTCCGCCTCTGCGCAAGCCTCCGCGGCTAGGGATTGAAAAGCTGCCAAGACCTTGCATTGCGCATTTGCAGTGTGCGCATAAGGAACCGCTGGAAATTGCCAGAGGAGTTTGTCCGCGTTGTTCACCATTGCCTCAAACCTTTCCAAGGGAAGCGCTGGAACTAGAGGAATCTCTGGGATCTTGGCAGTCGCGGCCAGAGGGGTTGCAGCGGCCGCGGGTTCCGGTGACAACTCAATCACCATGGGAGACGGTGCACACACGTGCTCCGGTGATTGTGATGGTGGTGGTGGAAATGAAGCTGGAGGAGGAGTGGGAGGAGGAGCTGGCCTTGGTGGTGGTGGAGGAGGAGGGCCGGACGGTTTGGGATCCTTGGTTCCATTGCTGGCACATTCATTTGTACCCACGTGGCCCACTCATGGGTGGCGTTCCAGAAGGCGGCAAAGTTTGGGAAGTCCTGGCGCCTTGGAGGTCCAGCCCGGCGGAAAGGCGATCCCAACTTGTGACTCTTGCGCAATGGAGGATTTTGAGGGGCGCATTGTGGATGGTTGCAACGCGAGCCGGGCGGGGTCCACTCATTTGTTGAGATCTCCTTGTTGCTCAAGATCACAAAGGAGTTGCAACGGGTACTCTTGCGCAGGCAACCTTGGGGGCGGTCGCGTGGCATGCCCTCCAATAGGGAGCAGCAGAGGTGTCCGGCTTGGCACGGGACACAGGCGCGCTGGCCCGGAAGGATGCAACACAAAAGGCTGTTCTGGCTGCAGTATGTGCTGGACATATTGGGTGAAGAGTGGCAGATGAGGTGTTTCTTTTTCTTTGGTCTGATGAAGGGGTGCAGAGGGGGAGGTGGTATAGCTGTGGTATAGTTGGAGGCAGGTGGGATAGTGGTGGATCTCTGGGGACAGAACTCAATTTGGGGGGGATTTGGTGGTCTTTTATAGACACAAGTTGGAATTGGCTGCGCGCTGCACACTCAGAAGTAGTGGCAGTCTCAGCAGGGGTAGCTCACTCAGCAATGGGTTCAGCTTTGCCGCAGCGGGTTGTGCTGCGAGCTCAGAAGCAGTCAAATTGGGATCAGCATCTGGAGACGGGGGATGGATTGGATTGGATTGGACGGATCACGCACGGATCGCGCATTGCAAGATGCAGATTGGCTTGTGCAGATATATCTTGGATATCTGGAATGGCGTGTTGGGCAGATGCGGACATGCGCAGGGGGCTCTGAGTTGGCTGCAGCGTGAGGCCACGTCATGAGAAGGACAAACTGGGTGGACGTAATGGCAGGCAGGCAATACGGATGGATATGGGATATGGATTGTGGATTATGTGATGGGAAGGATAGGGTTGAGCCTAGGGTTCTGTGCTTAGGGGTTGTATTTCATTATTCTTGCTTGTTTCTGGTTGTACTTAGGTTAGGGTTGAGGGGGAGGTTACTTAAGCCGCACCCTCAACCCGGTTGGAGGAGGGATGATGGGGATCATTGGATCATGGAGGATCTCATCAGTTGTCATAGGTTTTGGAAGGATCTTTACTCTAAATTCTCTATCATCTCTCAGTCAAAGGGTGAAAAGTTGCACTCAGGGTTTACAGATGCAAGGGATCAATAAATTCCAAACTTGGGAACCATTCAAGGAGAAGTCCTCTTCTGAATTCTACAATGCCCAACCTGATGGCTGCAACAAGTTATCCCCATTAGGATAACTCACCATGATGAAAATGTAGTTGCTAGAGAGCAACTACATCAAATTTACTGCTATAATTTCTAATATATATAATTTTATATATATTTATATGTATATGTATATTTTTATATATATTAATATGTATGTATATATTATTATTTTTTAAGGCATAATTTCTGCAACTTCTTAATTCATTTCACACCCTGATTCCATTAAACTTCTCAATCTCTTCCTTAATCTTATAATGATGGAATGTATATTCAAAAAAAAACAAGTTTGGAATACCCCTTCTTCATATTTGTGGGGTTAACAATTGCTCAAGAAGTTTCTCAGTTGCCTTCTGTTTTTTATCTCAAGAGAAAAAATAGAACTATAAATTTACCCTGACTTAACTTCAGGAAATTTTAGAAGACAAAGAACCCAGTGCAATTTTTACAGACAAGGAAAAAGCACTTATTAGTTCAATTAAAATAGTTTTCCCTTCCAGGAATCATCTTCTCTGTCTCTGGCACATTTTCAAGAATATTTAAACCCATTGCAGGAAGCACTTCAAAACTGAAGATGAATGGAAGCTTCTCCAGAAACAATGGCATCATTTGGTCAATTATAAATCTGAATCTAGCTATCAGGAAAACTTTAAAAAAAATTTATCTTGTCTGGAATCCACCCATTGCTGACTACCTTCTTGAGAACTTGATTCCTCTCAAAAGAAAATTTGTTGCCTATTTGGCCAACAAACACTATCACATTGGAAATACAAGTACCTACAGAATAGAAGGAGTACACTCCTAAATCAAACATTTCATCAATTCATCTATTGGCTCTTTTTCTAATGTATTTCAAAAAAAATACAATTCCATCACCATACAAAACCTTGAGAGAGCCATTGAAGCCTCTCAGAAAAAATTAAATCATCTCATTGGCTTCACTCACTTTTTTGATAATCTGCCTGGAAAAATCAGCCACTTTTCCCTCAAAAAATTGATTCTTTTCATCAATTTCCTCAATCTTCCACCACTTTCATCAACCTTCATTAATTTTCTTACATGGGTATACCATGTATTCACAAAGTCAAATTAGCTTCCAGAAAGGGTGAACTCTTCCAAATTGAATATTTTCATCCTCAATGGCATTTCAAAGCCCCTTTATCAGTAAGTTTTTTTCTTTTTTTGGATTCAAGCTCAAATGAATAATTTCCTGATTGATTTTGGTTTTGCATTCTCCAGTTAACTCTGAACCCTGGTTCAGCTGAAGTATCAGAAACCATTGAAGTTCAAACCAAATTCAGTAATGAAAACCTATATATCACTGAAAATTTTGAAGAATTCAGCAAGTTTCCACCTGGAGAACAGAAATATTATCTGGGTGAAAGCAAGAAGCTATACAGTGGAAGATATCAACTTACTCTGATTCAAGAGCCCAATTCCACTCAAAGATACAAATTAAGAGGAAGTCTAAAAAGAGAATCCAATGATTTCAAGAAGATCTCTCAGTCCTCAAGTAAATGAGATCCATCTTGTTTTGAAAATTTAGAAGAAACAAAGAGGAGAGGAAGGCCAAAGAAGAGATTCATAACAAATTCAAAGCTCAGTCACCATTTTTTGGAAAAAAAATATCAAATTTCATAATTAATATTTTTTTCTATGTGTTCAGGTTTCAAGGAAGTGGAATGCCATAAAGGAAAATATTAAGGAAAAGAAGAAGGAGGATTCAGAGATAGAGTTAATTTCATATCTATACTTATCTTTTCTGCAATGGATTTATTTTTAATCAGTCCTTTCCATTTTTTTAACATAGGATGGTTTTCTGATTGAAGAAAAATATTCAGAAGATGAAGAGGTGTCATATCTGCATTTTATTAAGATGGTGAGCTTTCATTTGTGTTTATTTTTGTTGATTTTTTGGATATTTTTTTTCATTAATTCTTTCTTTCAAACTTTAATCAAAGGTCTGGAGCCATTATGAATAATTAGGTTTCTTCTCCTGAATACAATCCTGGGGCTCAAATTAAGAGAAAAAATGTATCAAAGGATGATTATTATGGTTCTTACCATTCTCCTGGAAGGAATTTATTAGCAAAAACAGAAAAAACCATGAGTGAGAAATTGAATACATTTGATAATTTCTCATTTTTCATTTTTTCTGATTTTTTGGGGGTTTTTCCTCTAGGTTTCCTGCACATTCTCTTATTCTTCTTCTGAAATATTTTACAAAGTCTCAATTGAAGAAGTGAGTTTTCTATTTAGATTGTGTTTTTTTTTAATAAATAAATCTGATTTTTGGTTTTAGCTCCCATAAAAAGACTTATTTTCCCCAAAACAGCCATTCCGCATATATCACACGTTCAAGATGTTATAGGGGATGGTAACTGTAGATTTAGAGCAGCAGCCATTTTTTGGGGGAGGAAATCAGAAGGATAGATTCAATTCAGGAAAGAAATTTTGAAGGAGCTTTATTCAAACCAAATCTTCAAGGACCCAAGATTACTGCATGAAATCAGTGGTGAAACTTTCCAAGAAGCAAGAAGACAACTGGACCACCTTTCTGGCGCAGCTCCCATAAATATGTGGACAAAATTTCCATGCAATTGTTTCCTTCTGGCTGAAACATATAAGTTTCCAGTGGCTCTGTTTTCTTCTTTAATGCCTTGCACTTATCTTCCTCTGAATTCCCCTCCCACTCCAAATTCCAAATCTTCTCCTTTTTGCTTCATTCTTCTAAAAGATTTCAAACACATAGTCTCATTCAAGTTCAAGTATAATAATTGGCCAGCTCTCACCTGCTGGGAAAACTTTCCAATTTTTCTCAAAAAATATGGGGTAAGTGCTTGAGAATTTTGGCACCTCTGCTTCCTTGAAACTGGAGGAGGAGTGGGTGATGGTGTCATCCACAAGACAAAGACAGTTGTCCAAATTGTTTTACAACTCATGTGTCTTGTTGGCATAGTGGTTAAGGATGATTTTATCTTGAATTATCTGAAATCAAGTTCACGGGTTCAACCCACCATAGAAACAAGAATGAATAATGATAAAGAGTTTTATAATTATATAAGAAATTTTTATAATATTTTTCAATACTTTTTAAGTATGTCTTTATGAGTATTGATTATGGAATTAAAACCTTGATAATATTATGAAGATGGAGATCCAATATCACTTCAAATTAATTAATGAGGACTCAGATGCATCCCTACCATTTATATAGAATTTCCAAATGTGTTCCATTATTTTGGGAATAATTTATAGTAAATATATTAAACCATACTTTCTACTCTGTATAAAAAAATCACATAATTTTAATCTTATCCCTCTTTGAGATGTATTAACATTTCAATATACTCTACTCAGCCTTTATTTCTTCCACATAGAGGGCCCTGAGCTCAGTTTTAAGTTATAAACCTTGTGATATAATTTCCAAGAGTATACATACTCTATATGTATAATGCATGCGAAGGTACTAGGAATTAAGAGTTAAGTACATGCCAAGGCTATCAAGTTACATGTAAAGGGATGTATGTAATCATTCTGATGTTTTCTTGGACTTCTAAAACTTCCATCTGATTTATTTTTGAGTCCTAGGATCAATTATTTACTCTTTTTGTATGTAAATTTAAACCTTACATTTAAAATCCCCCCCAATGAGTACTAGTGCCCCAATCCTCATGGGGTATGATGTAATGAGATACTGAGCCCTTGAGGACAAAACCAGGGAGAGCCTGGAACTCCCCTGAGGATTCCTTTAGTCCCCTGAGGGCTCCTGTTACATTAAAAGAGGAGTTTCTTTGCCCTATAGCCCCTCCGTCAGATATATATTATTATTTATTTGCAAGAGAATAAGGCAAGAGTTGACAAGCCCATTAATATCAGTCTCAAGAGGAGATTGAATGGGTCTATGAGATTTAGTATTATAATCAATTAATAATCTTTTTGAAAACTCCAATTTTGAGTGGAGGGTCTAAGTGGGATGAGTAACCCTTGGGTGTTACTACTATAAAGGCTTAAGGTGTGGCTTTTTACTCACAATACCTTGTTATTGATTGAGTGTGTATGATTTTTGCTACTGTTTTGGTTATTTAAGAAATTAACTGATTAAATTATTGGCTTTTTATTAATTTTTCAGGTTTAACAACTTCCAGGTATAGCATTAGTGTCAGCTTGCTACTATTTCAGAGCAAGCTGCAAAAGTAACAAAAATAACATAAAAATAATAATAATACAATTAACCTAAGAAGGAGTAGGAAACCATACATATTATTACAGAAATGGGTTCTCCACCCAAAATTAGGTAGGGTCACTCACTGACCCCACCCTTGAAATCCAACTCCTTATATTTTTAAATTATTAAGGAAAGAAAAACCAAAATACTAAGGCTCCATTATTGAGCTTTTTGGCCAATTAAATATCTCACACACATTGTCACGTATAGGTTTCACACCTAAAATTCAGTCAGAATTGAGGTGTTGTGTATATTTTAGGAGTTACGGGGAGAAATGTGTTTTGTCACAATTCCTGCACGCAGCCGCGGCAGCCAATGCACCCGCGCCTGGCTGAGATACAGCCTTGTCACTCCGTCAAGGTTTTGTACGCAGCCCCAGGCCTCTGACAAGTACGCAGCCGCGGGACTATGGGTTGACAGAGTGACAGGTGGCCTGAGAGGCTCAGGTACCGCGTAAACATGCTACAACCTACACGGGAACATTCTACATATGTAATAAATGTGCCCGTGGATAGTAGACAGTCTAAAAATACATAATATTATATAAAAATACATAAATAATCCTTATACGTATTTTTTATTTAATATAATTCAAAGTACCAAGAATGTCGAAAATAAGACAATGACAACTTCTAAAAATATATTAAAATACTTTAATATACTTTTATGAGAGTTACTAGACATCAATATCTTTGTGACATACTAAGAAAACTAATGATGTAAAAATATTACATGAATTCACATGACTTATATTTTTAAGTAATTATCTAAGTAAATCAACTGGAACTCGAAAATAAGGAGTAAAATCAATATTATGACTTTTACTCCAGTTATATAATACATAATGAGAACTTACCTGACATCAAGATGTCTGTAGAAATGTCTATTTATATAATTATTAAATTACTGAGGATAATTAATTAAATAATACACAAATAGGACAGATTAGTGTTATTCACAGGTCCTAATGTCTATTATAAAGTGAAATAATTCCCATACCCTGAGGAATTAGATGCTACCTGTGCTATAGCACCAAGAACACATGACAGGCTACCCCTGGTTACCCTTCTAGCCTCATTTTCCGTCCCTTTGAGCATCTACAACCCTCAGAAGGACAATATTGGGACTCCAAAAGCTATAAATAAAGAGCTCTTTTGAGGATATTGATGGGCAGAGACCCAGTTATATTCATATCCAGACACCGTGCCAAGGTAATCAAGTACTTATAAGAGATAAGTAAGTGATTTATGGCAATTTCTTATCAATAATATCTGTCCTCAACCTCTTTTTATCAATTAAAACTGCTGAACAACCTTATAACCCCAGTATACAGGTTTAACCCATCAGTACAAGTCTCAAACAGATACCCAAAGGATTTAATAATATACCAGTAAGTTTTATTATCCTTTCTCTGTTGTGGTAGCTTGGCTAAAAGGCCCTGCCACTCCACTGTGTATTTTATATACATATTATCTTTGGGTAAAATATCCTTTAAACTAAAGAACCCAAAGTAACCAGGACTATGTGTTTTCATACTGAAATCCCTGAAGAGAGGTGTTAAAGATCCCCAATATAATTGTGGCCCTTCTATAAAAATATTTAATAATCAATCTATTCATATTGATTCAAAACAATAAACCATAACCAAACCACTTAACCTTGCAATAAGCTTAATCCAAATATTTTACGGATTTTTTCTGCATTTATTAAATAATATATTTATTATTTATTCTATCACCTCCGGTAGCTAAAGGATAGCAAGGGTCTTGGCATCCAGGAGGCTGACAATTGGGGGTCTGGCCGGGAAACATTCCATTTTATTATAATTAATACCTTGGACCAGACATTTCACAAAAAAAATACAATCAAAGATAAATTTATCTGACTTTATAACCATGATTTATCATTAAATTTTTTTGCAGTGGATTTAAAAACCAATGCAGAATTAATAATCTATTATTTAAATCTTTTAAAGATAAGAAAAGAAGAATATCTTAAAAATCATAAACCTACTGGTTGGAAAGCTTTAAGTCAAGCTGAGAAACTTAATATCTCTTCTGCACGTAAACACTTATATAAAATCCTTGAAAAAGAAGATCTTGAAAGGCGTATCAACTTTTAGGCTCTATTAAGGACACATAAAGCTGGGAAGAAATACCGTACAAATTACTTTTTGAAATATAAAAGTAAGTATACAACTTGTATTACCATATTATTTTTAAATAATATTGATATATTTTATTAACCAATAAAATACACCTTTTTATCAGTGAACCCTCCTGTACCAGAAACCACCGCCACTGAAGTTGATTTATTGGATTGTGAAATCCCAGATATCTCTGGACGCCCTGAAAATATTGATTGGGCAGGTGAAGACCTCATAGGAACACACCAAGACCCCATAGGATTACCTACTAAGGATCAATTTAACCCCAATAAGGTCTTGGTACCTTTGAACATCAATTTAAGTGAGTTTATTTATAGTAATTTTTACGGATTTTTTTTCTGTAGAATACTTATAAACATATTATTCTAAAAATGAATAGACGTAACACAAGAGCCTCAAGAAGAATTCCCTTGTATGGATAATTGCCAAAAGCTCTCAGTAACCATGAGACCACCAATAAGGACAACCATGAAGGGACTAGAACCCGTGAATCAAATGTTGATGGACAAGGAGCAGCACCAATCACTTCTGCCCTCTCCCAACCTAGAGACGGAGAAGGTAATAGAATCAAGCCACCCTCCTTTGTTAACTTCTGGGTTTTCCCTCACTCACTCTCATCCTACTGCCGCCAAGCAGACGGTGCGCACCACTCCGGTTGTTCCGCTTCAAGATCTCAAATCCCCCCCCCCGGGGGAAAGGGGGGAGCTACCTGACCGGTCTTCTCTGGATCTCCTACTCTTGGATGTTTCTGATTGTTGTCATCTTCTCTCTCAGTAGTCTCATTCTCATCTCTTTCTTTATTGTTCTCCTTATTCTGTTCTGTCTTGTTGTCTCTTTTCTTATCTCCTCAAAATCTTCATCCTCCTATCAATCATCCGTCAGCTGTTCAACTCGACCACGATCCTCCAAATACACACCATTGGGCACTCAAACTCATTCATCTGGTAACTGGTAAGAGCCAGTCTATTCGTGCTCTCAAGCTCCTAATTTCCAACTCCTTGACTCATTATCAACCACTCATCTCAGCTCATCAATCCTCTACGACTCAACTGATGCTTGATTCACTGCCCCAATCATTGTTGTGAAGCTGTCTTGAAGACCTGTTGGTTTCATTCTCATTCTTCAGCACCTCTTGTTACTTTTCCATTCTTACTCATTCATTTGTTCCTCCCATGAATTAGCACGTTGGTTTGTTTTCAATCTCAATTTCATCTCATAAGACGGTTAAAAGCCGAACGCCCCACCAACTGAAGAAACCAGCGTGAGCCATGGCCTCAACCTCCCTTCCCCAAAACAAAAACAATGGATTCAGACATGCCATGCTCAAGACAGCCTTGGAAACTATTCCTTTACTCTCTGAGGACAATTACAGTATCTGGAAGGACAAGATGAACTCTTTGCTCAAGCTACAAGGAGTCCTCCACGCTTTGGAATCTGAATCAATGGCTCTCTCATCCCAAGACAACAACAAGATCCAACTCCTTCTCATCTCAAAGGTTGACTCAATCACCCACAACAATATCATCAGCGCAGCAAATGTGAATTCAGCCAAATTGATTTGGGCTTCCATCAAAGAGAGATACTCCTCCTCCAAAGCCTCCAACAGAGCACGCATTTTCAATGATTTCCTCCACATCACTTTCCGAGAAGATAACATTGCCGGATTCATCACTGACGTCAGAACCACAATCAAAAAGATGGTCAACATTGGAATAGAACTACCGCAAGATATCCTTGCCTATTTATTACTCTTCAAATTTCCTTCTTTGCTTCAAGATCTTAAGCGACAACTCATGCATTCTGACAAGACCATCCACGTGGATTTCGTGTGCAACCATCTCACACAGTTCAACAATGAAATCAAAGCCGAGAATGCCAATAAATCTGTTTCCTTCATGGATTCAGCGTTAATCACAAACAAGACAAAATTCAAGAATCAACAAACTAGTCGGTGCGTCAAAGGCTATCACAACCCCAAACAAGACAAAAACCACTCAGAGAGAGAATGTTTCCACCTTCACCCGGAAAAGGCCCCCGATTGGTGGAGATAAAACCAAGCCAAATGGAAGGAGAAACAGAAACCAAAGAATGAGATGGCCCACTACCACGCCTTCCTCTCAAAATGGATCAAATCCAAGGCTCTGTCCAGTCAGGATATCCTTATTGATAGCGGAGCCTCCGCCCACATCTTCAACGACAAGAAATTCTTCCTCACTCTCAACAAATGTATTGGAGAGAGTATTTCTACAGGCAAGAACGGAGCTAACTTGCCTATCGAAGGAACCGGCACAGTCAAACTTTTGTGGAAAAATCACACGGTCGTCCTCAACCACTGTCTCTACGTCCCGGAAATAGTGGTCAACCTCATCAGTCCGGGTATTCTCATAGGCAAAGGGTGTCACATGATTTCAGAGAAGGGTCACTTTCAGATCTCTAACAGCGACTCCCTCATCTTTCGAGGACTAATCATTGACAACCTCTTTGTGGTTCAAAACCCAAAACAAATCAGCCAGAATCATTGTCTCCTATCCGTGAGCAACAGCCCCAGCATAAACCTGAAAGAGCTCCATCTTGCTCTTGGTCATGCCTCAACTAGTCAACTTTGTGAGATCAAATACTTCAAGCTCAGCAAAGATGATCTCGACTCATTCTACTGTAAGAACTGCACTCTTGGGAAAATCACCAAGGCCCCGTTCAAGCTACAGCCAACCAGTGCCTCCAGACCCTTCGAGCAAATCCACCTGGACCTAATCGGTCCTCTCAAGCCCCCATCTCTCAGACAGGAGAGGTACATCCTCACGGTGGTGGACAATTTCACCGGATACCTGAGTGGGATTCCTCTTCAAAGCAAGGATCAAACTCCTGAAGTCCTCATTGCCATGTTGGAGCAACAAAAGTCAAAACTGGGTTACCTTCCCTGCAAACTGTGCTCTGACGGAGGAACCAAATTCTCAAACCAGAGGTTAGTTCAATTCTGCAAGGACAATGCAATCAGACAACTTATTTCCGAACCACATCATCCCAAACACAATGGCAGAGCAGAAAGGGCTAACAGGACAACCATTGAAAGCTTACGGTGCACCATCAGCTCCTCCAAACTACCGGTCCGACTCTGGCCCAAAATCCTGAAGGCATTCTGCCTCAGTCTCAATCAAATACCAAGAAAGGGAGACTCCTGCTCTCCTTGGGAGCAAATGCACAAGAGCTCCCTTCCGCTCTCCTACTTCAAACCACTCAGAACTTCGGTTGTCTACCTCAATCAATGTAGGGTCAAAGGGAAGAAGTTTCATCCAAAGGGACTAGAGGGGAAGCTGATCGGCTACAACCCTGACTTCAGATTGTATCAAATTCTTAAACCCAATGGGAGTATCTTATCATCAAAACATGTAAGATTTGATCTCAAGTCGATTGAGAACCTGGAAGGTAATGACTCATCTAATTGCGACTTCTCAATTGAGGACTCAACCTACGGTCTACCTGAGCCCAATGAGACAAATTCCAATTGCCAGCCTGATAGAATCAGAAATACTGAACATTATCGCGACAGGTCTCCGGACTCTCTCGCATCAGAGGACTCAACCTTAGACAATATAACTCAAAACTCTTCCAAAGACGACCTACCACCTCAAGAGACGGTAATCACCTTAAACTCCCTTGGTAATCAATCTACCTCGACTCAGACTCCCAACACCAGTCTTCCTAGACGGACTTTGAGAGACAGATCTGCCCTAAGGCGGCCCCAAAGGTACGGCTTCCACCACTACTATGAGCCAAAAACATATGTGAAGGCTATGTTGTGTGAGGAGGCTGAGAAATGGAGAGAAGCCATCAGGAAGGAACTGAAACAATGCAAAGACCTGGGCGTTTGGGAAGAATACAATGGGCCAGATCCGGCAAACCCCCTTGAAACTACGTGGGTTTTCAAAATCAAGGATAACTGCCATGACGACACACTTATCCACAAGGCCAGGATATGCGTTCGTGGGTTCAACCAGATCTACGGCCTTGATTACAAGGAAACCTTTGCTCCAACGGGAAAAATCTCCTCTCTATGCGCAATCCTACAACTCAGTCTCAAACGCAATCTCTTGATCAGGCAGTTCAACGTCAAATCCCCCTTCCTCCATGCTCCCATCAACAAGGATGTATTCATCAAGACGCCAGATGGCTGTGATCAACCTTCTAAATATCTCAAACTTAAGAAAAGTCTCTACGGATTGAAACAATCCCCTAAGAACTGGTATGACACACTTGCTGAATGGATCAGATCCGTTGGGTTCATTGAGTCTGACAGTGATCCCTGCCTCTACAAATCTAAGGACAGGGACTCTTTCATCTTCTTTCACGTGGATGACCTCATCCTTGTTGGGGATGGGAACAGTTTCAAAGATAAATTCAACTCAAGATTTAAAAATTCTCAATGCCATGATCCTGACACTATCCTGGGGATGAAGTTTGAAAGGTCCGGAGACTCTATCTTACTCAGTCAACCCAAACACATCAACCACGGACTCAAAGAACTTGGACTCCAGGATTTCAGACCTGTTTCTACTCCGCTCACACCTCACCTTCAACTCAGCGCGGCAACAGATGAAGATTTTGAGGCCTTCAAAGAGCTCAACATCAACTATTGGTCGGGGATAGGTCTTCTCAACTACATCGCTTGCAGGACCAGACCCAACCTCAGTCTTGCTGTATCTAGCCTGGCCCGCTTCCAGAATAAACCTGGCCTCACCCACTGGAGAGAACTCAAGCGGACTGGGCAATACCTGAAGGCCACAAGAGATCTGAAACTGACAATCAAGTATGACAACAATGCTGACCCCATCGTCTTTTACAGCAACGCCTCTTGGGCCAAAGATCCAGCAACACGCAAGTCTCAAACCGGCTATCTTGGGTTGTCCTTTGGGTCCCTCATCTCCTGGGAGAGCTTCAAAAAAAGAAACATTGTCTACTCCACCACTGAAGCCAAACTCAACGCACTTCTCAACTCATTTCTTGAAGGAAAATGGTTGCGGAATCTGATTGGTGAGGTCTTCTCAACCAACATTCCCATTTCACTCCACCTCATTGACAACAAGGGGCTCAAAGATAAACTAAAGAGATTTGGTTCAAATGCCAAAACTTGTCACATTGACCTCAAGACTAAAGGTCTCAGAGAGGAACTTCAGCTAGGTAATCTCTCTGTTCAACTCATACCCTCTGATCAAATTTTGGCCAACCCGCTCACCAAGGCGGTCCCCAAAGTCATCCTGGCCAAGCTAGTCCACCTGATCCAGCCCTCCTTTGCACTCCCTACCTGCTGATGACACTGACTCTTTCCAGTTATGGGGGGTGTTAACTTCTGGGTTTTCCCTCACTCACTCTCATCCTACTGCCGCCAAGCAGACGGTGCGCACCACTCCGGTTGTTCTGCTTCAAGATCTCAAATCCCGCCCCCCCCGGGGGAAAGGGGGGAGCTACCTGACAGGTCTTCTCTGGATCTCCTACTCTTGGATGTTTCTGATTGTTGTCGTCTTCTCTCTCAGTAGTCTCATTCTCATCTCTTTCTTTATTGTTCTCCTTATTCTGTTCTGTCTTGTTGTCTCTTTTCTTATCTCCTCAACATCTTCATCCTCCTATCAATCATCCGTCAGCTGTTCAACTTGACCACAATCCTCCAAATACACACCATTGGGCACTCGACCTCATTCATCTGGTAACTGGTAAGAGCCAGTCTATTTGTTCTCTCAAGCTCCTAATGTCCAACTCCTCCACTCATTATCAACCACTCATCTCAGCTCATCAATCCTCTGCGACTCAACCAATGCTTGATTCACTGCCCCAATCATTGTCGTGAAGCTGTCTTGAAGACCTGTTGGTTTCATTCTCATTCTTCAGCACCTCTTGTTTCTTTTCCATTCTTACTCATTCATTTGTTCCTCCCATGAATTAGCATGTTGGTTTGTTTTCAATCTCAATTTCATCTCATAAGATCCTCTACAAAAAGATTCCCTGCAGCCACCCCAGCAGAATCTGGCCAAGGAAGCCAGGATCAAAGACTTAGTCAAAGAGCACGTGAAATATTGGGAAGAATTCAAAGAAGCCCAAGCCAAGGAGGACATGTTATCTATGAAAAAGATAATGTCCCAGGCAAAAGCCACCCAGATAGCTCTTCAGAAAATGATTCCAAGGAAAGAGGTATAATCCTACATAGAAAAGTGGAATCCTTGGGATCAATTAGCCCAACTGAAAGGCAAAGGATCAGGAAAGAAGAGATCCTCTTCCCATCCCAAGCCAAAGGGAAAGAAAGACTGGGATCAGATAATATCCCTAGCTAAAAAGTGGAAAAAGTTTTACAGCAATTAGCTTCTAATTCTGAGCCCAAACAAACCTCTGATGTAATTACTTCCTTTTCTAATGATATGTGTCATAATTTCAAAATTGTTTGTGAAAATTTGGATGTGTTTTATACCCAAATGGATAAATTAACCTCAGTGGTAGCCAAATTGATTAATAACCAAACAAAGATGGTAGAAATGGAAGAAATCAAAGAACACACAGAACAGTTATTGGAGACAATTAATGAAGGTAGGATCAAACAGACTCAAACAATTGAGAATATTTTATCAGGAATCCAAGAAGATTTTATTATGTCTTTCCACCCCTTAAAAGAAGAATTGGCAACCACCACTAACAGCTCTATTCTATCCCTTAGTGAAAAATTGGATGTGCTTAATAACAAAGTGGACCTGAAACTTAATCTGATCAAAAATGACCTTAGAGACTTGAAAGTCCGTCTGACCAACCCCTTGGGGAGTACTACAGAGGAGCCAAAACCTCCCAGACAAACCACTACTCCTTATTCACCACCCTTATTAGGAATGCATAGGAGTGATACCTTTAGGCCTAGTCCTACTCCTGAGATGGAGCAAGCACTCAAACTGTTACCCCCTATTTCTGAATGGCCCAAGTTCTCCGGTGAAGGAGAATACAATCATATAAATTTTATTAAATTTATTGACTACACCATTAACTCTTATCACCTACCAGAAGCTATAGCTGTAGTCAGGCTACCCAGGCTATTTGTAGGAGTAGCATTGGACTGGTTTATCAGTAAGAGAGAAGAATTAGGATCCTTACCATGGAATTCTTGGAAACTTCTGATTAAAGAACAATTTGGTCCTAGAATGTGGGAAAGGAAAATGATGAAAAATTTTGAAAATTCCTCATTTGACCCCTCCAAGGATAAACCTCACAAATGGTGCTTGGAACAGAAGAAAAGGTTGGATTGCTTCTATCAAGATGCTGATAAAGAGGAAGTAAATGAAAGACTCCTCAACCTGTGTCCTGGCAACCTTAACCATAGTGTAAGATGTAGGATGAGTATGGATGCGGACTTGCCCACTCTAATCAATGTGCTAGAAGAAGTCATAGACATGAATGGGTTGGACAAGAAAGCCCCTTTCAGACCCAAAGAGAACTATAACATCAACAAAACCAGAGAACAACCTCCTCTGATAAATGCCTCTGATAATAAGAAACCTAATGAGAATAGGGATAAAGAGAGGATGCAGGCAACTTGTTGGAATTGTAACAAGACTGGGCATATGAGACAAGACTTCCCATTACCAAAAAGGAAGATAGCAGTCTTGGAAGGAGAACAGGAGGTTGAAGGGAATCAGAACAATGAAGATATAGCTGATACTGAAGGATCTCTTTCTGAATGTGAATTGATCCTGACCAACCCTGTTAATGTTATAGAAGGAGATATAGGCACTTCTGCAGAAATCAATAACATCCATGGGGATTCTAGCTTGCCCCAACAATGGGATCCTACCATGATTCCTAGGCATATTATGGATTTCAAACCATTAACAGTTAAACCAATGAGTGGGAAAAGTTATACCACTTTTCAAACTTTTTATGCAACAGGATTGTATAAAAACAGACCTATAAGGTTATTACTGGATAGTGGAGCCTTTTGCTCATGTGTCTGTGCTGAATTCTTAAACAAATGGGACCCCAATTGGAAAGAAAACCTTTTGCCTGTCCCAAAAGCAAGTTTCAGCTCTTGCAACTCTACCATGAATGCTATTGGAGTATGGACTGCTCCTATAATACTACCTCACACTAAAGGATCTTTGAGAATACAAGTGGAATTTGTAGTATTGCTCAATGGACTATGTGACTACCTGATACTGGGTAATGATGCCTTATGTCTATATGGTATAGATGTGTTCCAGAGTAGAGGAAGATACTTGACAGTAAGAGGTAATTGGGATAAGAATTTTAAGATATTCATCATTCAGTCTAACTTCCCCTCCTCTATTTATCAAAAGCATTTAAAAGACTTTGACAAAGAATATTTCTCTCAAGCAGCTCTGAATATGAAACTTTCTGAGGAACAGAAGAAAGATATATTGAAAGTCTGCTTTGAGAACCAGAATGCTTTTTGTACTAAAGATCATCCCATTGGTGATATTAAAGGACATGATATGGTATTGATATTGACCATTAAGCCTCCTTATCCTCCTAACTTTAGAAGGCCAGCCTATCCTTCTAGTCCTAATTCCATAAAAGCTCTTGATGAAAATATCCAAGAACTGATAGACTTGCAAGTATTAAGGAAAGTAGGGCATAATGAACAGGTAGATGTGACTACACCTGTAATCATAGCTTGGCATAATGACAAGTCAAGAATGGTAGGAGACTTCAGAATGCTCAACAATTACACTCAAGCAGATTATTATCCTATACCCCAGATTGATCATTCTCTGCATAACTTGTCCAAGGCTAAGTACATCACTACTATGGATATGCTTAAAGGCTTCCACCAGATACCAATAATCCCTGAAAGCAGGAAGTTTATGAGAATAATCTGTCATGTTGGAATATATGAATATCTTAGGATGCCCTTTGGTATAAAGAATGCTCCATCACACTTTCAAAGAACTATGGATACAGTTCTAGGTACTTACATCAGACAAGGATGGATGATGGTATATATAGATGATGTTATCATATACTCTGATGACTGGGATACTCATATTAACCAAGTAAGATTAGTACTCCAGAAAATCTCCAGAGAAGGATTAAAGGTTTCCATGAAGAAATTCAACTTTGGCTATGGAGAATTGAAAGCCTTAGGACATATAGTCTCTGGTCTAATTCTAGCTGCTGATCAAAATAAGATAGCTGCTGTCATGAATAGACCTATGCCTCAAAACAAAACAGAATTACTGTCTTTCATTAGTTTTTGCAGTTATTACAGACAATAAATACCAAAGTTTGCTATGCTAACTAAAAGTCTGTATGAAGTATGCAACAACAACACCCTATTTGAAATGAATCATGAGTGACTAAAAAACTATGAGGAATTAAAAATAGCTATGACCTCTACTCCTCTACTTATCCAACCAGATTACTCCAAGCCCTTCAAACTGTACATTGAAGCTTGCATGGAAGGGCTAGGAGCTGCTTTACATCAGGAAAGGATAGAAGAAGACAGACCTGTAGAGAAACCAGTACTCTTCATATCTAGACAGATCAAAGATACAGAGAAGAGATATGGGGCAAGTCAGTTGTAATGTTTGGCACTAGTATGGGCTTTAGAGAAGCTACACTATTACTTAGAAGGCACCACTTTTCAAGTGATCACGGACTGCAATGCTGTAATAACTCTTATGAACATGAAAACTCCCAGCAGACATATGCTCAGGTGGCAAATTGCTATACAACAGTATAGAGGACAGATGACTATAGTGCATAAAGCTGGTGTTAAACATCGGAATACTGATAGCCTAAGTAGGAATGCTTTTCCTAATGACTCTAAAAATCCAGCATATGACCCTGAAGATCAAGATATTTTTCCTATCCTGAACATCAATCTTTTTGCATTGAGTGCTCCAATAATGGGGATCCACTTATGTGAATTAGATACTGCTTTCTTCAACCTAGTAAGGGATAGCCACTCTCCTCAAATCAAGCTGCTGATTACCATTATGAAATGTGAATCCCCAGAAGCAGCTCTGATAAATAGCCTACCTGCTTCATTACTTAAACCCTATAAAGCAGGAAGGTTTACCTTTTGGGATGGTCTACTTTACTATAGACACCAACATTCCAGTGTATTAGTACTAAGCAAAAAAGAACATATACAACATATACTCCAGGAATGCCATGATAACTGTTCATCAGGGCATCTATCCATAGAAAGAACTTTAGAAAAAGTAAAAAAAACTGCCCGGTGGATAGACTGGAAAGAAATCACTACTGAATATGTTACTAGCTGTGAAACCTGCCAGAAATCTAATAAAACTACTGGAAAAAGGTTTGAACTCTTACAGAAGATATCTGAACCTACAACCAGATGGGAAATCATCAATATGGATTTTGTCACCGGCCTCCCCCCTGGAGGTACTCATTCATATAACTCTGTCCTAGTTATAGTTGACAGATATTCTAAAAAGGCAAAATTCTTGCCTAACCACAAAGAAGATAGTGCTATGGATGTAGCTTTACTATTCTGGAATAGGATCATAGCTGATGTGGGTATACCCAAGATTATAATCAGTGACAGAGACCCCAAATTCACCTCTGAGTTTTGGAGGAATCTACATGATATACTGGGTACTACTCTAGCATTTTCTACAGCATACCATCCCCAAACTGACGTATTAGCTGAAAGAATGATACAGACCCTAGAAGATATTCTAAGGAGATTCTGTAGCTTTGGTCTAGAATACAAAAACTCAGATGTTTATTGCCATGATTGGGTAAGCCTACTCCCAGCCCTAGAAATGGCTTATAACAGCAGTAAACATTCTACTACCAAGGAAGCTCCTTACATACTAGAAAGAGGATGGATTCCAAAACTCCCTAGGAATAACTTAAACTATAACTTAGCCACTATTCATCCAACATCTCTTGAATTTAAGAAGATGATAGATCTGGAAAATAATCATGCTCAGAAATTTGTAGAAGAAGCAGTAGAATACAACAAACAAAGATGGGACAAATCACATAAAGAGCCTGACTTTAAAATAGGAGATCAGATCTTGATATCTACAACCAATTTCAACAACCTAGCAGGCAACAGAAAACTGAAACCAGCCTTTTTTGGACCATTTGTTATCAAGAAGATGCATGGCAAAAATGCTGTGGAAGTAATCTTGAGTGAAGAATTATCAAAGAAACATCCAGTAATTCCTGTTAGCCTAGTCAAACACTTTCAGCCAAGAGAAGGCAGCAACCTCCCTCCAGCAATAATCCCAATAGAACCTGACCCTGTGAAAGAAAAAGGGAAAGTCAGCAGGATATTGAGAGATAAGAAAGAGAGAGTACAAGGAAAAGATGTTAGACTATACTTAGTAAGATACAAAGGAGAATCTGCAGACAAAGATGAATGGTTACCAGAAAATAATATACCTGATGGACCAATACATCTCAGAAACTACAGAGCCAGCAAAAGGAACTGAAACAAACATAAAGTTAATTTTTCTCCTAACTTCCTCCAGATTTTTTTCAGATATGGCCATATCTTGGAGTGGGGGAATGTCAGCTTGCTACTATTGCAGAGAAAGCTTCAAAAGTAACAAAAATAACATAAAAATAATAATCATACAATTAAACAAAGAAGGAGTAAGAAAAAACATAAATATTATTACAGAAATGGATTCTCCACCCAAAATTAGGTAGGGTCACTCACTGACCCCACCCTTGAAATCCAACTCCTTGCATTTTTAAATTATTAAGGAAAGAAAAACCAAAATACTACGACTCCATTATTGAGCTTTTTGGCCAATTAAATATCTCACACACATTGTCACGTATAGGTTTCACACCTAAAATTCAGTCAGAATTGAGGTGTTGTGTATATTTTAGGAGTTACGGGAGGAAATGTGTTTTGTCACAATTCCCGCACGCAGCCGCGGCAGCCAATGCACCCGCGCACGGCTGAGATACAGCCTTGTCACTCTGTCAAGGTTGTGTATGCAGCCCCAGGCCTCTGACAAGTATGCAGCTGCGGGACTATGGGTTGACAGAGTGACAGGTGGCCTGAGAGGCTCAGGTACCGCGTAAATATGCTACAACCTACACGGGAACATTCTACATATGTGATAAATGTTCCTGTGGATAGTAGACAGTCTAAAAATACAAATACATAAATAATCCTTATACGTATTTTTTATTTAATATAATTCAAAGTACCAAGAATGTCAAAAATAAAACAATGACAACTTCTAAAAATATATTAAAATACTTTAATATACTTTTATGAGAGTTACTAGACATCAATATCTTCGTGGCATACTAAGAAAACTAATGATGTAAAAATATTACATGAATTCACATGACTTATATTTTTAAGTAATTATCTTATTAAATCAACTAGAAATCAAAAATAAGGAGTAAAATCAATATTATGACTTTTACTCCAGTTATATAATACATAATGAGAACTTACCTGACATCAAGATTTCCGTAGAAATGTCTATTTATATAATTATTAAATTACTGAGGATAATTAATTAAATAATACATAAATAGGACAGATTAGTGTTATTCACACGTCCTAATGTCTATTATAAAGTGGAATAATTACCATACCCTGAGAAATTAGATGCTACCCGTGCTATAGCACCAAGAAGACATGACAGGCTACCCCTGGTTACCCTGCTAGCCTCAGTTTCCGTCACTTTGAGCACCTACAACCCTCAGAAGGACAATATTGGGACTCCAAAAGCTATAAATAAAGATCTCTTTTGAGGATATTGATGGGCAGAGACCCAGTTATATTCATATCCAGACACTGTGCCAAGGTAATCAAGTACTTATAAGAGATAAGTAAGTGATTTATGGAAATTTCTGATCAATAATATCCGTCCTCAACCTCTTTTTATCAATTAAAACTGCTGAACAACCTTATAACCCCAGTATACAGGTTTAACCCATCAGTACACATCTCAAACAGATACCCAAAGGATTTAATTGTATACCAGTAAGTTTTATTATCCTTTCTCTGTTGTGCTAGCTTGGCTACAAGGCCCTGCCACTCCACTGTGTATTTTATATACATATTATCTTTGGCTAAAATATCCTTTAAACTAAAGAACCCAAAGTAACCAGGACTACGTGTTTTCATACTGAAATCCCCAAAGAGAGGTGCTAAAGATCCCCAATATAATTTTGGCCCCTCTATAAAAATATTTAATAATCAATCTATTCATATTGATTCAAAACAATAAACCATAACCAAACCACTTAACCTTGCAATAAGCTTAATCCAAATATTTTACGGATTTTTTCTGCATTTATTAAATAATATATTTATTATTTATTCTATCACCTCTGGTAGCTAAAGGATAGCAAGGTTCTTGGCATCCAGGAGGCTGACAATTAGAGGTTAAATCCCTGACAGATGGACTTCACCTGGAAATGGCCACTAACATATTGATGGCCATTGTTTCTTGAAATTTTTTTGGGATTGTCTCTAGTGGAATGTGGGTTTCCATTTTCCATAAAGCCATCAATTAGATTGGCAAGTTCCTCAAAGAGGGAAAAGCAGAAATTTTACCATCACAAGAGATCCTTACCATTCTTACTGGGGTTTTTTCAGCTTGCTACTATGTACAGAGAAACCTGTCAAAGTACCAACAATAAAATATATAATAAAAATAATTTATAAAAACAAAGAAGGAGTGTGAAATCCATGAATATTATTGAAGATTTGAATTTCCCACCCAAAATTAGGTAGGGTCTCTCACTGATCCCACCCTTGAACTCTCACTTCTTAATATTTTAAATATATGTAATAAAAAGGGCCCAAAAACCACAATACCACTACTATGAATTTTGGCCATTTTGATATCTCACATGTCTTGTAACATATAGGTTTCACACCCAAATTTTGGTCATAACTGAGGTGTTGTGTATATTTCAGGAGTTACATGTGGAATTGTGTTTTGTCAAGATTCCTGCACAGTCCTGCATCCCTGCACCAGAGTCTGTGCATGCCAAAATAACCCTGCATGCATTAATTGGTCAAGGAACCCGCAGGCAAAGCCTGCAGAAACATTCCTGCATGCATAAATGACCTAATTTATTCAAGTTCCCACGTGTACAGTGCACAACAGGATAAAACACACAGATGATCCAATTCCCGCACACAGCTGTCTGACCTGCGTGCTTCAGACCTGTAACAACTTCCTGTGTCAACAAGGTACTGCACATAACAACTACATCACATGTGGATCCACCATGAATATGTAATGAAGTGACATATGCATGTAGGATGTTTTGAAACCTTAGAATTTGAAATAAAATACATAGGTTTTGTCCACTGAGCTTAGCTGGGTTGTCAACTCAGTGGTTTTTTTGTTGAACCAGGGTTGGTGGGTGCTCAAAGCTGCATGACAGTTAGTCAACCACTGCTTGTCAGGTGATTAACCAATGGGGGTGTGCCATTAACTTGGCCATGGTGGCTTTCAACTAAAGCTGCCAAGAGTTTGGCATCAATGGGAAGCCATCCTACTGGTTTTAATGGTCATGAGGATCACAACAGCTGCAAAATTGTTTCTTGTTGCCCTGAGTTGATCAGCGACCAAGCCAGGTTGATGAACCAACAAGATTGGGCCCCCTTGTCTATTTCCCTATCAACCCCTTTGGTCTGGCCATCAACCACAGCTTGTCACATGACCAGAAGGAGTTGAAAACCCAACCAAACTCCCTGGATTCACCATAAATTCAACTGATAAAGTTTATTAATTTTCAAAAAAAAAACAACAAGGATCACCACAAAATTAACTTATCCAGAGCTTTGCGGACCACAAAACATACAAAGGAGTCCTCCTAAAAATTATTAAAAATTACAAAAATTATCAGTAGATGACAGAACATCAACAAAAATCCATCAATAATCATTTTATTTGATTAAAAATAATACAAAATTGAGAAAAGTGCAGAATCATTGAGTTAACAAATTGACACAAAGACAGATCTTGCAACTAAAATCATGCACAGATCCTGCAGATCCAGGATCAGCTCAGATACAGCACCAAGAGGAAGTTCCAAACCAGTCCTGTCTGGCTTTCTAGCCTTATCCCATCAGCCCTCACCTCTCTATGTGCCCTGAGGAAGTTCCTTTCACCCCAAAAAGGGATTTATACCATACCTCTTTGGCTCTTTTACCCCAAGAATTCACCATTTATTATCCAGACACCTTGCCATCTGTGATCAAGTGCTTAAAAGATTTAAGCAAGTGATTTATTGTCTTAGTCTGAAAATTGTTTGTGTCATTTCTAACCATTGTTGATTTTTTCATTGAAGACAAATCAATATAACCCCAACCTTAAATCTGAGGCCCTTCAACGGTGAGCCTCTAGAGGTACCCAGCAAGTAACTGCTCAAAGTAGAAATTTATTTCTCTCTGCTTTGGCTTTAGTGCTACCCTAGCCTGGCCATATCCACCATTTTATTAGTTTTTAACACTTTTTGTTAAGTCATAAGGAACCCATTATTACAGCGTACAAGATTCAAAGTTAATCTCCTGAAGAGAGTTTTTAATGACCTCCAGTCTGTATAAACTCTCTTTTAACTATTATTTATTATATTGAAAACCATATAAACCTTGCACCTACTCCAACCATATTTACCCTCCTGGAGTTTTAACCATGCTTATTTCTAAGAATATTGTTATTCTTCCACTGCATTGCTCTTTTTAGCTAAAGGACTGAAAGGTTCCTGGTATCAGAGAGCCAACAGGTTGGCCACAAGTTGATTCCAAACATGCTTGGGAAGCTCAATTTGGCACAGGGCATCATTCTGACTGGCACTGGACAATTTCAACAGATGCTTGACCTGTGAGTATTTTTTTTTTTAGTTGTCCAAAAAAAATAAAAAAAAAAGAATGTCAACATTATTTCCTGCCCATCAGAAAAAGGTGAACTCAACCAGCTGTAATGACTGCAACAGGCAGCTGCAGCCATGAGCTTGGATCCATTGGTAAGCTCAGATCTGGCCAAGGCAACCACTGCAGCAGTCCAAGCTTGCTGTTTGAATCTATTCAAGGTGCTTGGAGACAAACATTTCTGTTCCTTGAGGTTGTTGATCAACTTTTGATCATTGGCATCAGTCCAGGTGGAATTTTTTGTGTGCCATTTGGGAATGGAGGGAGAGAAGAGATTGGAGGCCATTGGGCATGGGGTGGGATTCCAGGGGTGAGGGGGAACTCAATGGGTCTTTGGACTCCAGGGAGGGAGGGAGGGGGGGACATGCCAGTTGGGTGGTGGGTGTAAGTAAGATGATATGGTGGCCAGATAGGGGTGGTGGTGGATATAGAGGGATATGATATGCTATGCAAGTGGGGGGATGAATGAGAGTAGAGGAATTAGTCATAGATGGTGACCAAGTTACAAGGCACAGAGTTACAGTTACAAGGTTGAGAACTTGTGACTTGCTGAGCTACACCCTTGGTGAGGGTATAACTTCCAAGGAAGTTATAATTTGGGAGTCAAAGTGGTGTCCAAACACCCCATATCTGCAACTTTTACTGTAACTCCCCTGTAAACCACTGCAACTCTGATTTGGAAGGCTGGGGAGGGGGGGGTTGCAGTTACAGACACACTGAGCAGCCAAGCACACCCTAAGCTAGTCAACAAGAACACATTGAACCCACACCAAACAATTGAATTCATACATAAATATTTAGATCATTTGAAATCCTACTCACACTTCCAAATTCCAGGTGGAGATCTCAAGTTGGCTTGATCATCTGATCATCAAGTTAACCATTGATTCAATCTAGCATCATCCATCCAAAGATCTAAATCCTTCACTCTCTCCCTGACATTGTCATCAACAGCTTCATAACCATGTATACACCTATCATGATCCAAAACCAATCAATCAGTACTCCAATTCCTCATCAATATCCAACCATCCTTCAACAGCTTTGCAAGAACATCATTGCATGTTTTTTCAACTCATGCTTAAAGTTTGGCATGGGAGAGAGAGGTTTGTCCCCCTCCCCCCTTCAAAACACCCAAGGGGGGGCAGGCTGGCCCTTCCAGCAGTCCGTGTGGTGGTGGTGAGAAAGGGAGGATGCAGAGGAAGAAAGGAGCAGGGCTGTAGAGGAAGAATAGAAATGTGGGATAGGTTTAGTTGTGGAAGACAGGATTGGTAGTTGTAGATTTATGGACAACAGAGCTACAAGTTTTTCAATTGCATCTTTATTTGGAGGTTTCAGAGAATTCCAGTTGCAGGTTTTTTTTTTTAAAAAGTGTAATTTTGTGGGTTGCATTGCACACTTTGAATATAACCAGACATTTACTGCCTCCGCAGGCCGGAGGGGAGTGAATAGCACTAAGCTAACCTCCTGAGGGAGAATAAGAAATGACCGGGGATAGACAAAGGAAAGAAAGAAACAGAAGGAAGAAGAAACAAGAAAAACAAGAAAGGAGAGAAAAAGGGAAAAACACAAGGGAAGCGCCCGGGAGGGGTACAAAGGGTCAGGGGGGGCCAAAAACGGCGGGAGAAGTCGATAAAGCGAGACAAGGCTTGGTGAGCCCTGGGTACCAAAAGGAGGCGACTGAGTTGGTTTGGGTTGAAACGCAGCTTCAGCTTTTGTAAGTCTGATGGGAGTCGCCGCCTCGGGCCTCGAAAAGCTTCACAGTGATCAACAAAATGTTTGGTCGACTCTTTTAACCTGCAGAAAGCGCAGAGGGGATCAGTTTGCTGTCTAATACGGAAAAGGAAGGAGTTCAGGGGGGAGTGGCCCGCCGCGAGCTGGTAAATCAGGGAAACAGCCTTTCTGGGTAGGGGGGGGGAGGTGTGCTGGGGCTGGCGTTCTCTTTTCCCTGAAGCCAGCCGGGCCACCTTTTCCTTATTTCCTTGGGTTCTGAAGATCGTGGAGTCCGGGTCTTCAACAGCCTGCTTAGCCAACAAATCAACGGCTTTGTTACCGCCAATGCCTACATGGCCTGGACACCACACCAAAGTGACTGTCACGGTTGTAGGGAGGGCCACTAGGGCCACCTGGATTTCCATGAAAATATACTGTCCAACATCCGTGCTGCAGGGGTTCCTCATTCGATCTATGACCCCCCTGTTATCAATGAAGATAAAGAGGTCCCTCCCAAGGGGGGATGGGGGAAAGAGCGCGCCTGCCAGTTTTAAAGCCGCAAGCAGGCCAACTGCTTTGCATTTGTGATTAGATATAGCCTCCCACCAATTGCATTTGAGGGAGAGGAAAGAGTTTAACTTGGGGGAAAAGGCTGCCCCTGCCCCCCCTTTTTTGGCATCATACGAGCCATCACAGAAAATTACAGCCGCCTTCTCATCACAATCAAGAGAGCCTAGCAGGGACAGGATATGTGACTTAGCTGATTGTTTGTCCCCAAAGGGTATGATTGTCCAGACTGGAGCAGGTGCGGCTAGTTGAAGGCCATTCCGGGGGGAACAAGGATTTCCTTGGGAAGTAGCTCGAGAGCTGTGGTCAGTTCTTGACTGCATACCAGTGGTCCTGGTAGGAAGCGGTGAGAAGAGGGAGGGGTGAGGGGTAAACAAGAAAGAAGGAAGACTTGGAGAGAATTATTCCGGGGCACAACGACCCGTTTCCCAAAGTGGTAAGAGAAGGAGCTATGCTGTACAGCCTCCGTAAAGGCAAGAGAGCCCAGGATGGGCCAAAAAAAAGGCTACTCCTGTGGACTTAAAGATGCCAAAGATAAAAACACCTGCCTCTTTGTCCGCTTTATCCGCCAGAGACTTAATTTTCCCTGAATTGGAGGTTGTGCCCCACACCGGGGCACCATACAAAATCCTAGGGGCCAGGACCATTTGAATCAAACAAGCCCTCCCCGAGAGGCCAAGAACTTGGAAGTTCCAAAGATTCAAAGCAGACCTATCGTTTGGTGAACCCAGGCCTCAAGCATTTTCAAATGCGAGGTGTACAGGAGTTTGGTGTCCAGAAGGAAACCTAGCCACTTAGCCTCATGTAGGGGGGGGAGGGTGATTGTGCCAAGCTGTATTGAGGGGAAAGGGCCCCTCCTCCGGGTGAGCCAGAGCAGTTGTGCCTTTGCAGGATCAAAAATCACCCCTGTCTTCCTGCCCCATTCCAAGGAGCAGAAGCCCTCCTGGGTGATGCGGCCACCCGCCTCCGTCAGAGATTTGGAAGCTACTAGGTGAACAACATCGTCAATGTACCCAATCAAGATTTCATCATCCTGTGGCAAAAGAGAGTGGTGTAGTAAGCTGTTGTTGTAGAGGATATACAGAATGACTGAAAGCGGAGGGCCTTGTGGGAGGCCAATGTCAATATCAAACCTATCCAATGAGAAATTGCCCAGGCGCATGATCGTGGTTCTTCCGGTGAGGAAGCCGGAAATGAAAGCATTGAGGTACGCTTGGCACCCGCAAGCTTGGAGGTAGCCAATCAACCGCTTGGGTCAAACGGAAGGGAATGCCGACTTAACATCCAGGAAAAGAGCAGCAACCACCTTGCCTTCGTTCCATTTGGTTTGCACCCAAGTGTCAGCTACAAGGAGGGCATTGTTGGTACTCATACCTCTCCGGCCACCCAAGTGACCCCTAGCCAAGATGTCATGGGCCTCCGCCCAGTGCTCCAGCCGCTTAGCCACAATTGATTCAAATAACTTTCCCAAGGAGTTGAGTAGCGCAATGGGGTGGTAAGCTGAAGGGACGTTATAGTCAGATTTCCCAGCCTTGCGGATGATTACTGTCGTAGCCATCTTCCAGTCTTCTGGGAAGATGCCATCCCGCATTGCAGTGGAAAAAAGGGAGGCTAGAAGGGGCGCTAACTCCTCGGCTAATAGCCGTAGGAGTTCATTTTTGATTCCATCTGGCCCGCATGCCTTTTGGCGCCGGATCATGCGTAGGCTTTTGAGGACCTCCTTGCCCTCAACCTCCTGATAAATAACTGGGCAAAACGGGGTCAGTGTTTGCAGGTCAGAGTTGTTGAACTCCGCGGGGGGGGGCGGCTGTACCCACAAAGAGCAGGGCTGCCTGCTCGGACTTATCATGAGTGAACCAACCGGTCCTGGTTTTTAGGGGGAGGATGTCCCCCCGAGACTGTCGCTTGGAGTACCTCAGGATTGAGTAAATAGTGTCCGGGGATGGGTTAGACAGGGATTGTTCCCAGTCCTTCTTTTTCAGGTCAGCAACCAAATGGAGGAAATACTTATTCCACTCTCCGTAGCAATGTCTGGCCTCCTCTGAGCCCGTTATAATAAACCAGCTCTGGGCCCTTTTATGGGACCAAACAACCGGTCCTAGCGTTTTCGCACACCACCAGGACTTTTGACAATCCGGGTGTTGAAGCTTTTCCTGGCCAAGGCCCTGTTGAATTGTTTGGAGGATTTTGGTGGCCCGTCCAACTCTTGAGTCCAGAGAGGTTGCTGGGTTGTCTTGGAAGTCCTTCAAAGAATCTTTTGCAGTTTTAATCCGGTCCAGGGAAAGGTCCATCCACTTGGGGGGACCCCAGACGTACACCTTTGCGGGTTTACTGAGGGCCAGATCAATCAGGATACCCTGGTGGTCAGACCCACAGTTGTCCCCAGTGACCGCTATTTGCTTCGTGTACCTAGAGCCTAGAAAGTTGGACCACACGTGGTCAATGGTTGAGCCCCGGCCGGACTGGGAGAAAAAGGTTGGGACTCCCCTTGGAGAAGCAAAGCGGAAACCTGCTGAAGAAAGGAGACCTATCAGGGAGATTGCCTCCGGTTTGCGTTTGTTGCACCCCGGGGGATTCCAGTGGGGGTGATGGAGGTTAGAATCCATGAAGATCCAGGTGGGGGTAGCCCTTGAGTTGCGGGTTGTAAGCCAGTCCCCCAGCAATTTGACCGACGAGAAAGCCGGGGTGGGGTTATACACATTAACAAGTCGGAGGGTGGCAGGGCCTCTTACAATCTCTATAGCTACCAGGCATTGCGAACCACCTTCGAGGAGCCGGATCTGAGAAGAAGGAACAGAGCGCTTGACGTAGATGACGGCCTTGTGGCGAGTCGACCAGTTGGTGGGGGAGTGTTCAAAAGCCGAGAAGGATTGCCAGGTCGGGTGGGGCGGGGGGCACAGGGTGATCGGATTTATCCAGGGTTCCTGGAGGACTAGAACTTCATGCTGCAGTTGCAGGTTGAAGATTGGTGGCGTTTGAAGATTGCAGAGGTAGATATTTCAGAGAAAGCAGACAAATACATACTTGCAGACCATGATGGGTTCAATTTGATGCGATGCACTAGTTCGGCCGTCTCTTCACACTCATCACGGGGATCGGGCTTCGGGACTGACGAAGGACTACGATGCCTCGGCACTGTCGGGCGGGCATCCGGATGGTGAGACTGGGGATTCCACAAGTTTCAAGTTCCGATCCGATCCGATCGAAGGTCACGTTTAATCGATCCCAGCAGTTCTAAGCCCGATGCCCCTCGCCACTGGTCGCACTGGTTCTTAGCACATGTCATCCTCCAGCTGGGTGGAGAGGGTGGACATATTTACCTCCTCACCAGCCTGACTCGATCACTCGTCTCCGATCCGAAAAGCATATCTATCACTCCTCAACCCCGCCTCCGAATCCGCTGACCGCTCATGATCACCACATCGGAAGATTGACATCAGCAAATCTTAATCAGCACACCTCTCAACCGCCGAATCACTGGCCATCATCCGATCAACCGCTCCCCCCTGATAAGTAAGCTAGGGTGGATTACATAAGCTGGCTGGTTTGAGTCCGATTCTGGAGAGGATCGATTGACGTCATCATCACAGGCTCTATCCCTCCATCTATCTCTATCTTGAGCTTCCTGATTAAGCACGTTCTTACTCATAAATACTTATACTGATGTAATCTCAGCTGACCTCGATCATTTATCATTCGTCTTAATCAGCCAATTCAACAGTATTCACTCACTCACACTTCGCCTCGACGATGATGACGATGATGTCGAGCCGAGTCCGGCTGGGATCGATTATAAAAGGACAGTTCACCCGTCAGTCTTCCTCATTCCCCTCTCCCTCCTTCGTGGCCATCCACTTCTCATCTCCCCTGCTTCGATCCATTGCTGCCTCTAGTCCATCCTCCTTCATCCCTCCCTCAGATCACATCCTCTCCATCAATCTTCAGAACCATCCAGGCCATCCACCACCCCCACCTCTCCACCACTCAACTCCATCCCATCTCATCCATCAATCATGTCTACCAGCAGACCGATCCCATCCCTCATCACCTTCAACCCTCCTCAAACCAGTCATCCAAGCCCAAACCTCCCTCCCATCGGCTCCGTACGTTTGCCAGGGCAGTCCTCTTCGTCGTCCTCTCCTCCTCCGGCTATGTGGTCTGGAGAGCTTGGGAGGAACGCAACCCTCCTGAACAACTAGGCCATGATCCGAGCAAGAAGACCATCGTCGTCCTCGGCAACGGCTGGGGTGCTTCCAGCTTTTTGAAAGGACTGGATACCGAACACTACAACGTTGTAAGCTGCCCTCCCTCCCTCTTTGGCTTTCCTCTGGAACCAAAACACACACACACACACACACATACCTTACAACCCCTCGCCCTATCGAGTCATTCCCAACTTGCTCGAAACTGATGTTGCCTCTCCAACCAGGTCGTCATAAGTCCTCGTAACTACTTTTGTTTTACGCCTCTGCTCCCCTCCGTCACCGTCGGGACGATCGAACCCAGATCAGTCATCGAGCCCACTCGATTCATCACCCGTCACAAGCAGCGTGCCGTCCACTGTTACGAAGCAACGGCAACCGAGGTAGACCCACGCAAGAAGACCGTCCGATTTACCGACGAATCCGAGATCAAGGGAGACGTGACCGAAACGGTGATCGGATACGACTACTTGATCTATGCCGTCGGAGCTGAGAACAATACGTTTGGGATCCCAGGTGTCAAGGAGCACGGCTGTTTTCTAAAGGAGTTGAACGATGCTGAAAAGATTCGCAAGAAATTAATGGATTGTATCGAGACGGCTACGTTCAAGGATCAATCTCCCGCAGAGGTCGATCGGTTATTACACATGGTCGTCGTCGGTGGGGGTCCTACTGGAGTCGAGTATGCTGCCGAACTACACGACTTCCTAGTCGACGACCTCGCGAGATGGTATCCTGAAATCGCTGGCAAAGTCAAAATCACTCTCATCGAGGCCTTACCTAACGTCCTGCCGATGTTCTCCAAGCAGCTGATCGACTACACCACTCAAACGTTTGTGTCTAACCAAATTAACGTTCTCACCAAAACCATGGTCAAGCAAGTCGACCCCAAATCTATCACCGCCATGGACGAGAACCGAAAACTGATCGAGGTCAGTGGCTTTCGAGCGTCTCATCTAGTCTTCATCCAGGTAACCGGAACTCCGCGTGCGAATGCCCTAAAGTTTTCGTCCCTCTTTTGGTCTGGAAATCAATCTCAACATGTGACAATGGCGCCTTAAGATCCCATATGGTCTGTTAGTCTGGGCCACTGGGAACACCTCCCGCGAGATCACTCGGAAACTGATGGCCTCGTTGCCCGAGCATCAAACCCAAAAGCGTGGCTTACTCGTTGACGATCATCTAGCCGTCCTCGGAGCTGATGGAATCTTTGCGCTCGGTGACTGTACCGCCACCTCTTACGCACCCACTGCCCAAGCGGCTAGCCAGCAAGGCCAGTATCTCGCTCGAAACTTTGGCCTGATGGCTAAACGAGAAAAGCTAGAATCTCAACTTGATCAAGCTCGACAGAACGGAAACTTGGAAGAACAAGAGTGAGCGTCTTTCCAACTCCCATAGCCGACGAGTGGAAGGATGTTGTGATTTTTATGTTGACAACCCAACCGTCCAAAAAATCGTGACTCCCAGAACGCTTCTCAAATCCTTAAACCGGCTCAACTCAAAAGAGTTTAAATACAGTCACCAAGGCTCGTTAGCCTACATAGGATCCGACAAGGCCATCGCCGATCTACCGTTCTTCAATGGGAACATCGCCACTGGGGGTGTGGCAACTTACTTCTTTTGGAGATCTGCTTACGTCTCGATGGCCTTTTCGTTCAGGAATCGAGTCTTAGTCTGCACCGATTGGGTTAAAGTCAAACTGTTTGGAAGGTGGGCATACACCTTTTCTCTACCCTTCCTGGTTCCAATCTTGATAGCCGTGTAGAAGCTTTTTCTTAAAAAAACGATGCCACGGTCGCTAACTTGAACTCTTTTCCTCATCCGCGTTCTCGGGGACACCCCAAACCCGCCCAACCAATAATCATACTAAAAAAAAGAGATGTATCTAGAGCTTGATACCCTCCACCCCGCCCCCCCCCCCCAAAAAAAAAAAAAAAACACCAACCCCACGTCCGGTGATTTATGAAACTCATCACGAAATCAACTTATAGACCCGCGAATCAGGCCCCTGAATGATCGATTTCGCTTCCTTCATTTTGTTTTGTTCTACTTGCTTGGTATATATACTATATCCTTCGATTTCTTCAGAATCATCATCCGAGGTGATATTTCGATAGTATTGATTGATCCAGCGCGTCGTTAGAGAGTATCGAGGACGATGCCATTGAGCATCGTCGCTTTTTTTTCTCACACGACCCTGGTCGTCTCGTGTTTCGTCGACGACCTTTTGTTTTTTAATCCTTTACCACCTCTTCTGCTCTTCTTGTCATGCCTTAATGGGCCTACAGAGAGAAAGAATAAGAAATGGAACCTAAGGAACAAGTTGAGCAGGCCCTGCACCCTCATCTATCTATCTTCGTCTCCCCACCTATCCAACGACCCCTCACCCGGTTGATCTTGGCGGACATTATAATCATCATATGCCCCCCCTCCTTGAAGAACAAAGACAAGAAAAAGGGAAGAAAAGAATAGAAGGACCTTCGGTGCTGGCCGTTTTCATTTTTACCTATGATTGAAACAGAATTGGGAAGGTGGTGTTTGAAAAAAAATCATGCTTCAATTCTTTCTTTCCATCTGCTGTTTACATGTATCGCTGAGAGCGGGGTCGATGTCCTGGATCGAGGCTTGAAACCCACCCATCCCACCTGACTATCCTGTCATCGAAAAATGTGATGAGCATGATGGTTGGATGATGTCACCGACTGTTGGGCCCCTTTCGGCGCCTTTGCTCTTTGATAAGTACTATCAGCATCAGCATGGTCACGGTGTTCACTTTTTTGCTCTTTTTAAGTTCTTTTTTAATTGAATCGTGATTTTTAATGATTTTTTTTGGAGTGAGTGAGTGGTTCTTGAAAGTGATCGGTTCATGTTTGATCTCATCTGTCCTAAATTCAACATGGATTTATCCGCCTGCCTTTTCATTACCATCAAATTGAGTAAAAAATAGTAAAAAAAAGGAAATAAATTGATACAGAACAAACAAACAGTTTGATTTGGACTTGAAACAAAAAAAATTAAACCAAACTCATCCCATTAAATATATGTGCCATATAAAAGAAAACTAGAAAAAGGCTGCAAAGGATCAAGTGAGTTGAAGAGAACTGCTAATCATGATTTCCAGCATGGATATGAGGTTGACCAACATTGAATAGCTTCAAGTCTTTTTTTTTTTTTCATGGGTAAATATGATCTCTTGATTGAAAGATATGGACTGTAAGGATGGAGAATGTTTGTATATACAGCCTTTGAACTGAACCAGCAGGAATCTTTTTTTTTTTTTTTTTGTAAAAGAAAAAGGGGTGAAGGTCTGGCTACTTGAGTTGTTGCATCACAAAAAAGAAACTATGGTCACTTGATTCCAAGTGATCATTGTTTGTTCATAGTGTTGATGAAGCCTGCAGGACCCAGGCCATGATACCCAATCTGATCATTCCATCATCTGGTGATCACTCTATTCATCCCAGATCAACAAGATTGTTTAGGTTTTAATTTTAGATCCAATGAGGCAAGTCAACTTTTGGGAATTTTTGTTGGCTCATGCCAGTCCTGATTTTTTGTTTTTTGTTCTTGATTTTTTTTTTTTTGAACTTTTTATGTTTTTCTAGCTATTTTTTTTTGGGGGGGGGGTTCAAAATAATCTAGTTAGCTAGCTGAAATCTTCAATCAAACAAAAAGGTTTTTTTAGACCACAATAGTTTGGTTTTGTGGGAATATCTTTTTGGATGACTTGATCATCTGAAAACCCAATTAAAAATTTCATATATCACCATCAGAACTCAAATCATTTGGGGGGGATATGTAAAAATACACCCACCCCCAAAGATAGAAATCATTCAAAAGATTTTCTACATAAATTCTTCATTTGGATTGCTTGATAAACCATGATGAACTTATCATCCTGCTAGATTCTGAGAAAATTTCTCAATTTTAATTATCATAGGTGCTGTTAGAATGATTGAAAATCTATTCAATAAAATCAAAAATCAAAATCTTAAAATAAAGATGGAAGTATTATCAATTCAAGGCAAAGATTTTTTTGTTGTTGTTTTAAATAGTCTCAATTAAACACAAAGAAAAAATATCAATGGAAGAAGGTAAAAATCACTCCAATCTTCTGAATATCTTACCCTCAGGATTTATCCAGAGGATTGATCAAGTTTTGAATCCTGAAGCTTTTAGAAAGGGCCTTTTATTAGGTTTCTCTTGGTGGAAAACTTCATTTGAGGATACTTCACTAACATTCACCATCAAAATACTTGAATTTGTTTCCACTAGTGCCTCAACTCCCCTTCCCTCAAGTTCAGATTTAGTCACTGGATTCACTACTTCTAGATTTCCCCCTTGAAAATCTTCCTCATAAATACATTTGATTTTTTGATTTTATGATGGGATGTGGATAGGTATAGGGAGGGTGTGATGGAGGAATTTCAAAAGATATCTTTAGAATCTTGGGAAAACCATCATTTTCTGCTTTTCCAGGCTTGATTCATGCCTTCCGATTCACCAAATCCATGCCTTTTTTTTGTTTTGGAGAAAGGCATGATTTTAGAATTTTTGTTTTTGTTCTAATTGCATACCTTTTTCAAGTAAAGGTGTCAATGTGATAATTCTTTTACTAAATTGATACCTTCTGGTGTGTTTTAAAACCCCAGGAAGGTGAGTAAAACTTAAAAACCTGTACCAATACAGAATAGGTCTTCATATGGACATTTAAGGTTTGGCAAGCCTTTTGAGCGTTCAAAGAGGTGCTTGGGGTGAGAGAACACACCTTTTGAGGATATTTTTCCACTTCCCCCTTCCCAAGGCATTTAAACTTTAACAGAGGCCTTTAGGGGCTATAAAAGGTGCCCCTGGCACCATTTGGGGTCTGTCTGGGGTAGATGCTTTGGTAGAATCCAAAAATCAACACCAATTGAGACAATGGAAAATGTAGAAATGCAATAAATATCAGTTTTTTGCAAGGAATTCAAGTCTGATCTCAGATTTGGAAAAAAAATAAAGTTAAGAAAAATAAGAAAAATGATGAAAATTCAATTTCCTTATACAAAGTGGAATATTTCCAGTGGAATATAAATACCTTTTTACCAGAAATAAGAAAGTATAGACAAGTTCTATATATACCTATCTCATGAGTTAAATTCAAATATGCTGAAATATTTCAACAAAAATATCTTTGATTACCAAATTAATTATAAAACAAAATATTAAAAAAACAGATTTATTTGAAGAAAGTTCAATATTTCATACCTTTGTACCAAAAAAAAAAAAACATAGAAAAATTGTAAATACACTTATTAGGGCGTATCAAAGTTAGAAAAAACGCCATTAGAAACCTGCTATTTTTTTTTACCAAACCCGCCATTAAAAATGGTGGGTTTCTGAAATACACATACCCCCTAACTGGTGTATTTCAAAATGGCGGTTTTCATGAAAATGGCGGGTTTCTTTGAAATTTTAAAGCTGAGGCTCTGGATAAAAGGGTTAAAAGAAGATGAGAAGTCTTGTGTTGCCAAGAGGAGGGCAGATTGGAGGAGTCAAGAGGGGAGCGCTCTGGTTCAAAGTGAGAGAGAATGGATAATGTTCATTTACTTGAGGTTCAGCTGACCTTAAATAGACTAAGTAAAAAGGAGGTTGAGAAGTGGTTGAACAAAGAACTAGAAATAAATAAGAAATATTCAATACTGGGCCATCAGAGACTGCACAAGGAGGAGGACTAAAAGCCAGGTTGCACTCAAGAATTCAGGCAACACTAACAGTAGACAAAAATTCTAACAAATTCTAACGCAGCCCCTTGACTGAAGCTTGAGGGAGGTTAAACAAAATAATGAGCTGAAAAATATTGGACTCTTGCAAGTTAATTCTATCCAAAATTACAACATAGAATGAGGATATTTTTGAAACAATGCAAAGAGGGAATATTCAATTAGAGAGGAAGGAAGACTTTCTATTTTTGAACACCAGTTGAACTACAATTGTGCTTATTACATTGAAAAGTAACACTAAAATTCCAATCTTAACTTTTGGACCCCAGTCTGATAGAAATAGCAATTAAATTGGGAAAGATTTGCCCACAAGGGAGCAAGACCAATGGAGGACTAATATGGTGGCAAGAAAACTAGATGTGCGGCTTGAGGTAGCGCATAACCGGAAAACTTCAAGTGGCGTCCTAACGTGACTGACTTAGGTAGCAATCAAACCCGATGACTTTGGCGGTAGCAACCAAACAAAGCAATAGAAATTGAGAAAGTTCAACTAAAGATGGCAGAAACCGCACCAATAATTAGGGGAAGGAGGTGATTGCACCAAATGGGCAAAAGAAGGAGTTTGAAGGGACAATGAGCCAAGAGATTGCAAGCAGAGGAATTCTTCAAGGGCACACAAGATTGAGGCAATATGAAGCTGATACATAATTGACCAAACCACTTTTCAGTCAAAGAACATGACAAGGTAAGGTGGTGGAAAGAACGGCAGTTGCGGGATTGCTACTGGATGAGTCAATCAAGTAAATGGAAGTGGTAACAGTGGGACATTACCAAAGGGTGAGTTTATTGATGAGGAAGGTTGCATAGCAGAATTTAGAAAGAATTTTGGAATGGGAGACAACAGGAGGAAACTTTTAAAGGTTAAGAAGCAGGATTAGAACGCTACGTTGGTGCTTGAGGAGATGAAAGATGAACCAAACATGAATCATAAGATCTAGAAGGTGTAGAAGTGAGCCTTTTCCTTCTTTTTTGAACTGAAAAGAGAGATTTATTTAGGAGCTTTCTCAGAGTCTTTCACCCAACAGTTCTTGGCAGGGTGTCCAGGCTTGCTGCAGTGAGGGAAGTTGGTTGATTTTGAATACAAGGCATGGTTTATATCTCCAGGGCATTGTTAATGAGGTTGATTTTATCTTGGGCCTTGTCTTTCTCTAATTGCTTCAGGATGTAATCAATGGTCTTGTTTTTGCATGCATTGAATTTCTTTAAGTAGTTGAATTCCAAAGGCAGTTTGGATAAAGTGAGGATGATCATTAATTCTTCTTCTCACTTTAACCCCACAAGTTTCATCTTTTGATTCAAGGCACAGATTCTTGAGACAAAGTCAAAGATGTTATTTTCAAACTTGATCTTGTTAAATTTTTTGAATTCTGAGCTCACTTGTAATTATTACAGTTAACAGATCTTACTGTTCTGTTCATTCTTAATTACTTGGCCCATTTCTGTGAAGCACCACTTGACCTATCTCATCAACAACCACTGCAGCAGACAGAGGCCAACATGAACGTCAATCAAACCTCATACTCAACTCACAACAAATATCTCAACTCCTACATCAACACAATCAAACCTCCAACAGCATCAATTAGAAGAACAAAGAAGCCAGTCAGAATCAAGTAAGATCACTCGTTGCAACTCACCAATCAGTGAACTGTTCTGACAATCTTCTTTCAGAATCCAATCTTTCAAGGCGCTATCCATCCTTCTCATTCTCAACACTGTTGCTGGATGGACTTGTTGTTATTCCTTGGGCTGATAACTACAGAATCAATCACTTGTCTCTTATGTGTCTTATCTGATTCTCAACCTACAGCCTGTCTCACCCTTTTGGTAGTCCTTGCTTGTCTCAATCTCATTTCATCTCATCTTGTCTGAACTCTGATATTGATGCAATCCCACAGTCTGGTCCTGGTTTCCAAACCAGATTTCATCACGGTTAAAAGCCTGCACCAACCACCATGGAACAACCGGGAACCTCTTCCACGCCAGGACCAGGAGGGGATACAACAAACTACAAGTCCCTAGCCATTAAGTCACTCATTGAATCAACTCCTCTACTCACAGCTGACAATTACAGCATGTGGCAAAAAAAATTTGAGGTTCAAGCTTTGTGGGATATTTAACATCATAAAAAATCCTGAAGAAGAAGCAGAATTGGACAAAGACACCAATCAGGAGTTTGTGGCACATATCATTGCAAAGCTGGACACAAACACCTACAACAACATTATTGACAACATAAATGAGGACAGCTCTAATTAAATTGGGCCTCTACTCAATCTCACTTTGCATCCTCCCAATTGGCAAACAGGGCAAGGGTTTTCAACGGCTTCCTTCACTTATCCATGGAGACAGACATTGATGCCTTTGTGACATCCATGAAAGTATATCTGAAGAAAATGACGGAAGTTGGAATTGATCTTCCCTTGGACATAGTTGCTTATCTTGTGCTCTTCAAATTTCCTTCTTCCATGCTCAACATGAAATCTGAAATCATGCACTCCACTGCTGAAATGAAGATTGATATTGTACTCAACCACCTGATCCAACACAAGAACAAGGCCATGGCTCAAGGAGATCAACCCAAACCAGTTAACGTTGCACTATACAGGGTACCAAGGTGTGAGAATGGTAAAAATAACCCAGCAGTAACCTCAAATCCCGCCAAATCCTGTTGGTTCAAATTTACAGAGCTGAAACTGCCAAATCTTCACAATTGAGGGAAGAAGTCCAAAAAGAAAGACCAACCTGAAGCCCATTTCTGCTTGTTTTTCTATGGGATGAACTCCCTTAACACCAATGGCTCCAATTGCTTCATCTTGGACTTGGGTTGCTCCATACACATGATAATCAAAAAGGAAAGATTCCTCTCTCTGAATGACAGTAAAGAAAAAGAAGAAATTCAAACAGGAAAGAAGGATGTCTCAATAACCATAGAGGCAATTGGAGAGGATTCCCTGATAACCAAAGACTCAAACCTTAAACTCTTGAATGTTGCTTGGGTACCTGAATCCACTGTAAACTTGATATCTCTGGGTGATCTCATGTCACAAGGTGCCAAACTCCTAGTTGATTCCAACACCTATCCCAAAAACTTCCAGGTAAAGTTCAACAACGCAGTCCTCCTGTCCAGTTCCATCCTCAACAATCTTTTCATAATAAACGTGAAGAATAAAAGTGAGGAAATCCCTCATCAGGTCCATTACTCAAACAACAAGCTTCACTCTATCCACCACACTCTGGGTCACGCTAGTGTTGAAAGGATCAAGAAATATTTGAACTTTACTCTGCCAACCGCGCTGAAAGCTAACTTTGAGTGCCTCAGTTGCAACAGAGCAAAAATCACACGTAAACCCTTCAATCACATACAACCAAGAGCTCAGAAATGCTTCAAAAAAATTCATCTTGATTTGATTGGACCTATCAATCCCACGTCTAAAGGTGGCTACATATACATTCTCACTCTTGTAGATTCCCACTCAGGCTATATTGCCTGTTTCCCCCTCAAGCATAAAAGCAACATTGCCAAAACTCTGATATTCATCATCAAAAACCAGCATTGTAAGAAAAACCAATATCCCAAGGAGGTATGTTTGGATGGAGGCAGTGAGTTTGTTAACTCCAAGCTACTGACTTACTACCAAACGCATCAAATAAACCAAATAGTCAGCAAACCATATCACTCTCAACATAACAGTCGAGTGGAACAAGCAAATAGAACAATCATGGAATTGACAGGAGCAACAATTTCCAAGGCAAACCTACCAAAATCCTGCTGGCATGAATTGATCAAGGGATGCTGTTTGATGTTGAATCAAATTCCAAAACAAAAGAGGAACGAATCAACTTGGAAGCAAATGCACAACTCAGAATTGCCCAAAAATTATGTTAGACCGTTGGGATTGGCGTTGACATATTGACTCATTGACTTAGAGATAAGGTCCAAACTCGACAAGAAAGGAGCGCCCGGAATGCTGATTGGTTTCAACCCTAAACTTCTGTCCTACAAAATGATCACTCTGACGGGTAAGATAGTAGACACAAAGCATGTTATTTTAAGCAGCCAAAAGCCAACCTCCATCTCCTTTGAAGAAGACGCCATGAAATCCACTGTCATTCATTGGCAACTCACTGCTCCTACAGCTCCCCAAGACCCAGAGACCACTCTGGATTTGCCTTCCAAAGAAGTCATCTTGTCTCTGATTAAAAGGGAGATAGATGCTGAATCTGAAAACACCTCATCTGATGCTGATTCTGCCATTGAAACCACTCTGAGGCAAAACCTGTGAAATCAAGACACGTTGGTCAAGCCTCAAAGATATGGATTTGTATGCAAAACGCTACCCAAGACACTCAAGGAAGCTCTAAAAATACCAGAATGGAAGGAATCCGCTGAGAAGGAATTTGGAAATATAGAAGAATTGGGATTTTGGGAAGAGGCAGAAGATAAGGACGTAACAACCCTCTCAAAACTTTCCCAGTGTTCAAAATCAAACGTAATGCTCACAATGACTCAATTGTACTCAAAACTTGTCTGTGCGTTCAGGTTTTCAATCAAAAATACGGACTTGACTATTTTGAAAAATACGCACCAACGGGGAAGGCAGCCTCTCTATGGGGTATTCTAACATACATTGCCAACAAGAACCTCAACATGATTCATCTCAATGTAAAGGGAGCTTTTTTGCACTCACAACTTGACAAGCAGGTGTTCATAAAAACCCCAATTGGCTGCAATCAGAAATCCAAATATCTCAGGCTGAAGAAGTCTCTATACAGACTCAAGCAAGCTCCCAGGAACTGGTATCACATGCTCAGCCAATGGATCAAAGATCAAGGCTTTTGCAAATCTGATTGTGATCCGTGCCTGTATATTGGAGATGATAAAATCTCTGTTGTGTACTTCCACGTGGAAAACCTTCTGGTGGCTGGTAATGTCAAGAGCTTCAAGGAAAATTTCCTTTCCAGATTCAAGAACTCCTCAGCCCATTCACCAAACACCTTACTTGGGATGAAAATCAAGAGAAAAGACAGGCTGATCCATCTCTCACTTCCGCTTCATATTGAGAAAGGACTGCAGGAAATGAATCTACTTGACTGCAGGCCCATCTCTACGCCTCTCACTCCAGGACATCACCTCTCAGTGGCCAAAAAAGATGATCAAGACAAGTTTGCATCCTTAAACGTCAGCTATCAATCTCCAATAGGTTGGTTGAACTTCATTTCTGGTTTAGCTTGACCCAACATAAGCTTTGCAGTATCCAGTCTAGCAAAACACTGTGAACATCCAGGTTTCAGCCACTGGAGCAAACTCATACACGTCTGGAAGTATCTGTTGGCCACAAAGGACCTAACCCTGACAATTGGTCCCAGATCAATCTCAGAACGGCTAGTGTGTTTCAGCAATGCGACTTGGGCCAATGATCCAGATTTTAGGATGTCTCAAAGCGGATATCTCTGCACATTCAAAGGAAGTCCATTATACTGGAAAAGCAGAAAGCAACAATGCATTGCACACTCATCCACAGAATCTGAATGCATATCCCTGTCCAGCTGTCAACTAGAGGCTTTCTGGCTGCAAAAGCTCATCCAGGACATCTATTGATTGCAATTCAAATGTACTATCCACCAGATTGATAATAAAGGACTAGAAAATAAGATAAAAAGATTTGGATCAAACTCAAAAGCAAAACACATAGACCTGAAGACCAAAAGCTTGAGGGAAAACTTCAAACTGGGTCTGATCAAAGTCAAGCTGATATCATCTCTGTCTATGACAGCCGATGCTCTCACTAAAGCTGCCAACAAAAGTTCAAACACACAACTTGTGAATTCCTTTAGCTCTCTGTTCCACTGATTTCCAAGTTGAGGGGGTGTGTTGAATTCTGATCTCACTTATAATTATTACAGTTAACAGATCTTACTGTTCTGTTCATTCTTAATCACTTGGCCCATTTCTGTGAAGCACCACTCAACCTATCTCATAAACAACCACTGCAGAAGACTGAGGCCAATGTGAACATCAATCAAACCTCATACTTGACTCACAACAAATATCTCAACTCCTACATTGACACAATCAAACCTCCAACAGCATCAATTAGAAGAACAAAGCAGCCAGTCAGAATCAAGTAAGATCACTCGTTGCAACTCACCAATCAGTGAACTGTTCTGACAATCTTCTTTCAGAATCCAATCTTTCAAGGCGCTATTGATCTTTCTCATTCTCAACACTGTTGCTGGCTGGAATTTTTTTTATTCCTTGGTCTGATAACTACAGAATCAATTGCTTGTCTCTTATGTGTCTTATCTGATTCTCAACCTACAGACTGTCTCACCCTGTTGGTAGTCCTTGCTTTTCTTGATCTCATTTCATCTCATCTTGTCTGTACTCTGATATTGATGCAATCCCAAATTCTGGTCCTGGTTTCCAATCCAGATTTCATCAAAATTGAGTAAAGGCAAGTGTTTTGTTGATGAAGTCGTTGGGCATGTATCAAGACTTAAGTAGGTCCCAAAGGGCTATGCAATTGCATTTGTCAGAAAAAGGAAAGGAGCTGGCAACATATGATCAGTTTTCCTCATTGAGGTGGTCAAGGATGAGATTGTAAGCTTTTTCATTTAATTTATCAAATATTTTAGAATTATTTTTATTGTTGTTATTGGAGGGATGGACTACTTCTTTGAGGATGATCTGAAGAGCATTGATAGAATCTAATTTAACTTCCATAGCAATTGACCAAGTATAGTAGTTATCAATGGTTATGAGTAGTTTCTGATTGGCAGCAACAGAAGACATTGAATGGATCAGAGAGGAGTTTTTGGCTTTTAACCGTGTGAAATTTTAAAGCTGAGGCTCCAGATAAAAGGGTTAAAAGAAGATGAGAAGTCTTGTGTTGCCAAGAGGAGGGCAGATTGAAGGAGTCAAGAGGGGAGCACTCTGGTTCAAAGTGAGAGAGAATGGATAATGTTCATTTACTTGAGGTTCAGCTGACCTTAAATAGACTAAGTACAAAGGAGGTTGAGAAGTGGTTGAACAAAGAACTAGAAATGAATAAGAAATATTCAATACTGGGCCATCAGGTACCACACAAGGAGGAGGAATACAAGACAGTTTGCACTCAATAATTCAGGCAACACTAACAGTAGACATAAATTCTAAAAAATTTTAACAGTTTCAAACATCAAATCCGCCATTATCATCCATCCACCATCCATCACATGCAAAACACCCATCCACACCTCCACCTCAGCAAATCTATACCAATCCCATCTCCATCACATCACACACATCAGATCACATCACATCACACACATCACATCTCCATCACATCACACACATCCCATCACATGCAAAACACTCATCCACACCTCCACATCCTTCTCACCCTCAAGCCTTGGAGATCTTCTACCAAGCCAGAAAATTGATCTTTTCAGTCACCCACAAGTGGACCCCAGTCACCCCCTACTTCACGCTCCTCCTCCTCCTCTCCCAGTCATTGGACTCCACCACTCACCCTCCTCCTCCTCACCACTCATTGGACTCAACCACTAACCACCAACAACAGGCTCACCACACCCACCAACCAAACATCACTGTCTCCATCTCCAGGTCAGTCTCCTTATCTCAACTGCCTTTTTTATTTCCTTGCTAAAACACCCCCTTTCCTCTCCCATCTTTTTTTCAAGCCCTCCCCCCTCCCTCTCAATCCATCCCCCCCCTTGTTGCACTTTTGCTAACCACTCTGCCCTTGCTTCCTCCCTTAGCCCCCCCCTTTGAACAACCAACAGGCCAATTGACCAGCCCCCCCCCCCCCTTTGACCAACCCCCAGGCCAATTAACCAGCCCCCCCCTTTGACCAACCAATGGGCCAATTGACCCCCCCCCCTTTGACTGAACAAGGGGCCAATTGACCGCCCCCCCCCCCTTTGGCCAACCAACAGGCCAATTGACCGCCCCCCCCCCTTTGACCAACCAACAGGCCAATTGACTGCCCCCCCCCTTTGACCAACCAACAGGCCAATTGACCGCCCCCCCCCCTTTGACCAACCAACAGGCCAATTGACCTCCCCCCCCCTTTGACCAACCAACAGGCCAATAAACCGCCCCCCCCCTTTGACCAACCAACAGGCCAATTGACCACCCCCCCCTTTGACCAACCAACAGGCCAATCAACTGCCCCCCCCCCTTTGACCAACCAATGGGCCAATCAACCGCCCCCCCCCCTTTGACCAACCAACAGGCTGATTGACCGCCCCCCCCCCTCTGACCAATCAATGGGCCAATTGACCACCCCCCCCCCCTTTGAACAATCAACCAGCCCCCCCCCTTTGATCAATCAGGGGGCCAATTTACCGCCCCCCCCCCCTTTGACCAATCAACCACCCCCTCCCTTTGACCAATTGATGGGCCAATTGACCCCCCCCCCCCCTTTGACCAATCAACCCCCCCCCTTTGACCAATTGATGGGCCAATTGACCACCCCCCCCCCCTTTGGCCAATTGGCTGCCCCCCCCTTTGACAAATTGATGGGCCAATTGAACGGCCCCCCCCTGTGATAAATCAGGGGACCAATTGACCGCCCCTGCCTTTTGACCAATCAATGGGCCAATTGGCCGCCCCCCCCCTTTTATTGATCAGGGGGCCAATTGACTGCCCCCCCCTTTGACCAATTGATGGGCCATTGAATTTTTGATGGAAGATTTGCATTGAGAAGGATTTATTTTGAAGTTTTGGATTTTTGAGTTGTGTTTATTGAGGAGTGGTTTGTGGTGTGGTGAGTGTGTGGTGTGGTGATGAGTGGTGTGGTGTGTAGTGGACTTTTGTAGTGTGGTATTATATGATGAGGCTGAGAGTTTGTACAGGCACATTGGCTCATCTGGCAATGGCACACTTAGCTTAGTGGTTAAAGCATTACTCACCAAGGTTGAGGTCATAGGTTCAACTCCCATAGTGTGCAAATAATTTTTGGCTTATAACTCTGCCACTGCCCTCAAAAAGTTACAAAAAAAATTGATGCCCTTATTGATCCTCACCACAAGCACAGCAGGTGCATGGGACGGAACAAGATGGGAGTAGATGATTTGAAAAACATACAGACATGGATAGAATAGGGGTTGCAACTCTCAAAATTTTATACAATGAATTGGATCCCTTCTTGATCCTCACCCCAATCAAAGTATACGGTTGGGAGGGAAAAAGATGGGAGGAGATGATTTGAAAAACATTGAGACATCAAAAGAATGGGGCTTGCACCCCTAAAAATGTTATTCAATGAATTGAATCCCTTCTTGATCCTCACCCCAAATGTAGTAGGTGGATGGGAGGAGATGATTTTGGAAACATACAGAGACTGGGACAGAATGGGGCTTGTCAGCATTGGCTAAAGGGGCAATTTTTGGATTGATAGTTCATGAATTGCTTCCTCATTTTTTTGGATGAAAGAGCCAGCCTACCTTGGTTTTATTCTTTAGTTCATTATCCATCAGGAGATTAACATTAAAATTAGACGTTGGAGTTTGGCAAACTTGTGTTTCATTGTTGGTTGGATCCAAAGCAAGTGCCATAGTTGGAGGGAATTTGGAGCCAGTTTACCAGGATGATGTGATAAGCTCTCTTGAGCTGAATTGAGCCTTTGGAAGCTGATGAGGGGGGGATTGTTGGATGTTGATTTCCTGGGGGATGTTTTGTTTTGTTGAATGGACTTGTGGGGGGAGGTTTTCTGAGGGGCCATTTAAAAAGAGTAAGAGGGATGAAGGGATGAAGCAATAAAGTGATGAAGCAATGTGATGAAGCAATGTGATGAAGCAATGTGATGAAAGCAGGGATGAAGCAATGAAGCAATGAAGTGATGAAGCAATGAGAGTTAGGATGTGATGAAAGGGGGGATGAAGAAATGAAGCAATAAAGAAATGAAGCAATGAAGCAATGAATCAATGAAGCAATTACTTTATGAAGCAATGAAGCAATGAAGCAATGAAGGAATGAGAGGATGTATGTGATGAAAGCAATAAAGTGGTGAGAGTGATGAAGCAAGTTGAGAGTGATGAAGCAAGGTGAGAGTGATGAAGCAAGGTGAGAGTGATGAAGTGATGAGGATAGCAATGAAGCAATGAGAGTGATGAAGTATTCCAATGAGTTTAGAGGATGAAATCAGGGGTGATGATGTGGAATGACGCTTTGTTAATCTCTTGAAAGCCTTGATATACTTTACTTGAAAAAATCCACTTATTTCATTTTAACTTTGAAACGTCTGATGTGAAATAAGTGGGTTTTTTTGATTTTTAATGGCGGGTTTGAAATGGCCAATTTGGGTTGAAACCTGAAATTAAAAAATGGAAAATTAGCTTAACTCTGACACACCCTATTTCCTGATAATGATTTAAATATGTTGAAATATTTTAACAAAAAAAATACATCAATTACAAAAATAAAAACATTGAATATCAAAAATTAATTTTCTTGAATATTTTCCAGTGGGGTGTAAGTACCTTATATCAAGCATAAAAAAAACACAGGAAAATGATATGTATAAATATTTTGTGATTTGAGTTTAAATAGGTTTAAATATTTTCACAAAGCATTCATTGAGTGAAATAATAATAATAATCAAAAAAAATTGATTTCTTTGGATAAAGATTAATATTTCTGATGGAATGTAAATAACTCTTTAAAAATATATAAAGAATTAAAAAAATTTCCATGTATGCCTATTTAATCAGATGAATTGAAAAATTTGGAAATATAGCAATAAAAACTTCATAATGTCAGAAATCAGAATATTAAATTTCCAAGACTGATTTATTTCAAATAAAAATAAATCAGTTTGTATTCTTTTTCTCATTTTTGGAATATTTTGTGTTGCAATTTTTTGACATATTTGGATTAATCTCTAAAGAAAATTCATGTCTTTCATTTTTGAATGATTTTTTAAATTTGGTACAAAGTCATCTACATTCCATTAGAACTATTAAAACTTATTCAAAGAAATGATGTTGTTTTCATATTTTCTTTGTTATTCTATTCTTTTACTTGATCAATTTTTTGTGGAAAAAAAACATATATTTGAATTCTAATCATCAAATAGGTTTATATGAAAATTTTTCAAGTTTTTTTATGTTTGTAACAATTGTTTACATTCCGTTAGAAATATCAATTTGAATTCAAAGAAATCAATCTTTGATATTTCTTTGATCATTCTTGTAATTTATGAAGTTTCCTTTTTAATTTTCAGAAATATTTGAATGCATATAATTCAAAATGTGCATGTTGAAATTTTTTATGTTTTGTTTATTTTTCTCAAAAGAAAGCTAAATTACATCAGATATATTAATTTTGTCAGCCACAAGGCAAATAGGATTGTCCAAATGTCTGTATAACTCATATGCCTTGTTGGTATAGAGGTCAAGAAATGAGCTCATCTTCAACTATCTGAAACCAAGGTTGCTGGTTCAACCCACCTTAGAGACAAGAATGAATAATGATCAGGATTTCTGGAATTACACAATGAATTTTGATAATATTTTATTATATTTTATAAGTATGTTTTTATGAGTATTGATGATGGAACAAAACCTTGATAATATATATTATCAATATGGGGATCCAATATAACTTCAAATCAAGTTATGAGGCCTCAGGTGCTTCCCAACTATTGATATATAAATTTCCAATATTTTCCATTCCTTTGGGGACAAGTTACAGTAATTACTTTAAGACATACTCTCTACTCTGTATAAACAAATTGCACAATTTTAATCTTATCCCTCTTTGGGATGTAATTATACTTTAATATACTTCAATGAGCCTTGATATCGTCCACTCAGAGGGCCCTGAGCTCATTTTTAAGGTTGAAACCATGTAATATCATTTCCAAGAATATACATACCTTATATGTATAATATCTTCCAAGATACTAGGAATTAAGAAATAAGTACATGCCAAGGCTATCAATTTATAGATATTTAATCTTCCTGGGTTTTTGTAGGACTTCTAAACCTTCCTTTTGACTGATATTAAGTCCTAGGATAATTTAACCACCCTTTGGGGTATGTAATTAGAACCTTTTATATTGAAAATCCACCCCAATGATTACTATTACCCTATTCCTCATTGGGTATGAGGTAATGGGGCTCTGAGCCCTTGAGGAAAAAGCCAGAAGGAGACTCGCCCTCCCCTGATGATTCCTTGATTTCACTTAGGGATCCTGTTACCTTAAAAGAGGAGGGTCTTTACCCTATAGCCCCTCCATCAGTTATATATTATTATTTATTTGTAAGAGAATATGGCAAGAGTTAACAAGCCCATTGAACTTAGTCTCAAGAGGAGATTGACTGGGGCTATAAAATTTAGGATTATAATCAATTAATAATCTTATTGGAAACTCCAATTTCAAGTGGAAGGTCTAAATTGGAGTATTAACCCTTGTGTGTTAATACTATAAAGGGGTTGAGCTTATTTATAAGCAAATCTCCTTTGAGCCTCATTTATTTGAAGCCAGGCCCCTTGCCTTTTATGAAGGTTTAAGGTGTGGCTTTTTTACTCACAATACCTGGTTATTTTTTGAGTGTGTATGGGTTTGCTACTTTTTTGGTTATTTAAGTCATTAACTGATTAAATTAATGGTTTTGTCTTAATTTTGCAGGTTTAACCATGGCCCAGGTATATCACTAGAGTTTAAATCCCTGACAAATTTTTATCTCAAAAAAATCAATCTTTAAGTTTATTATTATTATTTTGTTACCCAATTATTTTAATTTTTTGGGAATATTTCAAAATATTTGAATTCCCCTCAGAAAATAGGTGTATGTAGCATTTTCCAATGTTTTTTTTTGTATAAGGTATTGATATCCCACTGGAAGTATCAATTCTTATCCAAAGAAATTCTTTTTTTATATTTGAGGATTTTATTTTGTTTACTTTATAAAATTATTGCTGGAGCAATTCAGAATATTTGAATTTTCCTTATTGAAGAGGTATATGGATAATTTTTCTATGTTTTTTTATGCTTATGAAAAATGTATTTATATTCCATCAGAAATATTGAATTTGCTTCAAAGAAAAATATTTTTCATATTTTTTATAATTAATTTTGCACTTGATGATATTTTTTTTAAAATATCTAAGAATATTTTAATTCCCCTCATGAAATATGTATATTTTTTTATGTTTGGTACAAATATTTCTATATTCCACAGTAAATAGGGCCTACCAGAGTTAAACAAACCTGCCATTTTTAATGGCAGGTTTAAACCCAAATCTGCCATTTCAAACCTGCCATTAAAAATCAAAAAACCCACTTATTTCACATCAGACGTTTCAGAGTTACCAGAAAATAAATGGATTTTTTCAAATAAATTATTTAAAGGCTTTCACCACCTCATTCCATCATTACACATCATCACCCCTGGTTTCAACCTCTGACCTCATTGGAAAAATTATACCTCCAAACTTATCCAAAAAATATGATTCATTGCTCTCATCATTTTATCACTTTCATCACATCCTAACTATCATCAATTTATCAATCTTGTCACTTCCTCACTCAAATCTCTTCATTGCTATCCTCATTGCTTCATTTCTCTCATTAATTCATTTCTTTCATCAAAACCCAACTCTCATCAATTTATCACTTTCATCACATCCTAACTCTCATCACTTTATCACTCTTGTCACTTCCTCACTCCCATCTCTTCATTTCTATCCTCATTGCTTCATTTCTCTCATTAATTAATTTCTTTCATCAAAACCCAACTCTCATCACTTTATTGCTCTCATTGCTTTATCCCTTCATACCACCCACTCTTTTTGAATGGCCCCTCAGAAAACCTCCCCCCGCAAGTCCACACCAAAATCCAATGGACCAAAGAAATTATCCCCAAGGAACTGTAAATCAAAAAATCCTCCCCCATCAGCTTCTGAAGGCTCAAGTAAGCTCAATAGATCTGATCACATCATCCTGGTAAACTGGCTGAAAGTTCCCTCCAAATATGATGCTTGCTTTGGATCCAACAAAAAAACACAAGTTGGCCAACCTCTATCCTCTAAGGTTAATGGTTATATGGCCAATGAAATGAATAATAAAAGAAAAGGTAGGCTGGATCTTTCATCCAAAAAGATGCAGGAGCAATCCAAGAACTTTTGATCCAAGTAAAAAAAGGCCCACTCATTGTCAATCTCCACCGGCTTTGGTATCACCAACTCCAATAAAGCCAAGGAAATCAACTTGGTGGTTGATAAGTTGGACTCCATTTGTCCTTTTTATATTCATATGGATAAAATATTTGGAAAGAAGCCCAATATCACCCCTTTAGCTGCTTTTAACGCCCAAAAATCCAATTCAGTTGATTCCAAGGACTTGGCTGTGGATGCTCAGCCTAGCAATGATGATCCCAACAAAACCTATGAGTGGCCCCAATCAGATGTGGAGGAGGATATTACAACACAAACAGCTCCAATAATTTCTACATCAGCATTAATAAATGATTCAAGCCCTTCCTTGGACCCCTCACTTCCTTCTTTGGATTTCTCTCTTCCTGGGGTGGAAGAACTAAATAACTTTGTAGATGAGGAGCAAGTTATTCCACTATCTCCATTACAATCAACATCTATTCAAGTAAGGAAGAGATTAATCTTCTTTTTTTTCTGGTTAATTCCGACTGATTTAGATTGTAAAAAAAAAGCAAAATCCATTTCTGAATGGCCAAACACTCAATCCAATGGGGCCTCCCACATCAACTTCAAATGATAGTGATGAATTTCCCACAAAAAACGCCTCTGCAAAAGGAAAGCAAAAGGCATCAAATTCCCACAAAATCAACCACAATATCCATCAAAAGAGGAGAAACACTTCCAATTTTTCTGGCTTTGAAGATATAATGAAGAAGAAAGATTCAAGGAAGTCAATTGATTTAATCTGCTTAATTTCAAGATCAAGCTAATTCCTATTCCCCTCCAAATTTAAGTGACATCACAAATTGAATCTGAAAAACTTCAATTTGAAAAGGAGAAGTGGGATTGTCAACTGGCTATTGATTTTTGAAAGCAGAAAGCCAAGATTTTGGCTCATCAACAGAAATTGGATGCTGAGTTGAAAGTGAAACAGGCAGAGCGGGAATTTCAAAAAGAAGAAAAGGAGAAGGATCAACAGGAAGAGAGACTTGCAAAGGAGAGGGAACAACTGGCAATGGAAAAAAAGATAGGTTATTGGTTGCCATGGCATGTATTGGTAGCAGTAGAACTGTGGAAGAAATAAAGGAAATTACTCAATTGCTTGGCTTGTAAAATATTTAATATGATAAAAAATGTAGAAATAAAAACTGAAAATTATTTTCAAATACAACAATGTTTGAGTCTATTTTTAACACCAACAATATAAATTTTATTTTTATTTTTATTTAAATTTTTTGTTCTGGATTATATCTTACCCCTTTCCATGTCTTTGCAAGTGTTCCAAGTAGTCTTGTTAATTTTGATAGACATGGCCATACTGGTATGGGTGGCATTCTCCACAGCAGGAAACTTACATTTCTTGTACTTGTTTTCTGCCCAAAAAATTTTGAAAATAATTTCTTGTTTGAAGTCAATGCCAAAACCCAAGTCAGGAAAAAAAAATTGACCATCAGATACTTGATATTTGTCCTTGTTGTTGATAATTTTTCCATTTGATTTTTTGTTTGAAACCACCAGTAAAAAGGAATAGGAAGAGATGTCACCTTTGTCAATGTGGGGATAATTGTAGAAGGAATTTGAATTGAAGGTGATGTGGGGGGCACAGTCAAAAGGAGTGAGCCGGGATCTGAATTCTAATGATGAGAAATAGGGGATATTCTTTTCCAGCATTGTTTGACAGTTGGAATCATGTGCCAGTCTGGCTAATTTTTGGAACATTTGGCCTAGAATCTGTTCAGAACTAAGGTTCAAAAGAGAAAAATCTTGAGGAGAAGATTGAATAGCAGCTTCCTTCAAATATTTTCCAATAGTTCAGGAGGATGCATCAATTTTTGCCATCCAATTTCCCACATTTTCCCACCCAAAGATCTTGAGGGACCAACAGTGTTAAAAAAATTTTTGGATTGGTGAAGGAACTTTTTGAATGAGCTGATTTCCTTCTTCTCTTTCTAAGAGATTTTATTCAAAGGGAAAAATTTGATTATTGCAACCAGAGAGTGGTGATTGGATTGGTCAAGAACCACCACTTTTCCAGAGGTTAAGAAATGGAAATTTTCAATCTTCTGTTTGGCTTTTCCAAACTCTTCAGGGGAGTGTTTTTGAGTATTATTTTTCTTTTTGGTTCCAATAGCAGGGTAAAAATCTAAAGGTTGCAGTTTTTTCAATACCAAACCACCTTTTCATTGAACCCTTCTTCATCTACTTCCAAAGAGATTTAAGAATCTCTTGTTTGAGCCCTCTTCTTGACAACTTTCTTTATGTTTTTAAAACCATCTCCTTCCATTTTGCTCCTTCCCAGGAACCTACTGCACTTGGGGTGAGGATCAAGAAGGGATCCAAATCATTGTATGACATTTTCAGTGTTGTGGGAGAAGCATTGAAAGTTCATAACAAGGGCAGGATTAGAAAGAACAGGAGGTCAAAGGGTGTGTGGCATTGCATGGAATGCAAAAAAAAAATTATTGGTCATGTTATAATCAAGGTAGAAGATCATCAAACAAAACATAGAAAAAAAATACTGGTCAACACTGACAAAAAAAATCAATCTTCAATTAATGACAATGAGGAGGAGAAGGAGGAGAGGAGGAGTCATCAATTTCTAATAAATTGCAAATTGATTGAGCAATTGATTGGCAATTTATCAAGCAATTGATTTTAAATTTATTGGGAGGGAGGGAGTGGAAGGGTGAGGAGGTGGTGGTGGTGATGGGGGGGAGCTTACCTGGGGTATCAATCAAGGAGTTGGGGGGGGGTCCTAAAGGTTGAATCATCAAAGGATCAGCAAATTATGAGGGGCAGGAAGAGGAAGGGGGGGGCTTACCAGGGGTGCCAACCATGTTATTATTATCCAGCTTCTCTGAAAACTCTGCCCTCCTCCGCGGGCTCAATTCAATCTCAACCTGGTGTGGCCACTCCAATTTGGAATGCTCTCCTCCCTTCTTGACTTAGATCCTCTTCCTACCTTCTCTCCCGCTTCTCCAATTCCTCCCTTCATCCTCTTTCTTCCTTCCCCGCTCACTCTCTCTCTCCCTTTTGCCTGGTTTTACATCACTCTTCCTCATCTCATCCTACCTCAACACCTTCCCTCATCTCATCCTACCTCAACACCTTCCCTGCTAACATTCACAACAAGATCAACTCCATCATTAACCGTCTCTGCTTCCCCACTCAATTATTTGTCCTTGATCCAAATCTTCCTCCATCAAATTTACTTGTCACAATCAATTAATCATCCCCAGCTCAATCCTCAACTACTCAAAGCTCTCAAGACTCTTGATCAAATGTGAGGTGTTAAGATCAACTCCTCAGCTCCACTTATCCAACACCCTGCGCTCATGCCTGTTTTCCTCAGATTCCTCCATTCTTCCGCTTCCTTCTCATTATCCTTGCCATCTCAATTCCCTCACCGTATCTGTCCGCCTTTAAAACTCCTCTAAGCTGGCTGTCGTGGTTTCATTGGTCCTACTTTGCAATACATACAGGTTTCAGTTTTAAACTTATCACGGTTAAAAGCCAAAAGCCTTGTTGACTTAACTACCTGGCAACCAAGGACCAATGGACACCATGCAATCATCCCTGCTCAAAACGCTCACCGACTCCATCCCAAGCCTCTCAGATTCCAACTTCTCTCTCTGGAGATCCAAAATTCACACCATCCTGTCCCTCAAAGGGATTGCCCATTGGCTCAACTCAACAGAACCGGAAAAATGTCCTCCTGAAGTTAACCTTGATATTGTGGGATATATTCTGGCCAAACTTGACAACCAAACCTATATCAATTGCATAAAGGATCACCTCCTCACCAACAGTATTGAGCTCTGGAAATCCATCAATGAATACTATGCCTCATCACAAACAGAAAATTGGTTGAGAGTTTTCTTTAACCTCCTGAACCTTCAGTTTGATCCAAAGAAAATAGAAAAATTCATCACAGACGCAAGGGCCTGTCTTCTTCAAATATCAGAAATTGGAATACAAATGGATGACAACATTGCGGCATATCTCCTTCTCTACAAGTTTCCCCCTCAGCTCAATCATCTCAAGACCATGATTACCCACTCTCTTGGTGAAGTCAAAATCAATGCTGATCTGGTTTTGCAACATTTGAATCAAGTCAAAAACAAAGTGATCGCCGGATCATACGCTTCAGCCATGGTGAACAAGACTGAAGTCATCAAATGTTGTCCTACCTGGCACAATCCTCAAGCCAACCACGATTGCAGCAAGTGCTGGTGTCTTTATCCCCATCTGCTTCCCAATCCTGGTCACTCATTGAACTCGGGATCCTGTCCTCAAGGTACCATGCCATCAAGCACTCAACAACTTCCCTCCACTCACCTCACTTACACCTTTGCCATGGTCACCTTGCAATCCCTAAGTCAAAATTGCATCCTGCTTGACTCTGGAGCCTCTAACTGAATGTTTAACAATCCTGAATTCTTCAGTCACATTGGCCCCAATAACACGGAGATACAAACTGGAAATACCTTGGCTCCCATTCCATTGCTGGGGTGTGGAAGGGCTACACTGACAACCGCCGCTGCCACGTTGAATCTCAAGCAATCCTTATCTGTCCCTGACTTGGCCATCAATCTGGTTTCACTGGGCCAACTCGTTCAGAAGGGCTTCTCACTGCTCCTGAACTCTCCCAACAGATTTGTGGTCATTTTTTGTGGTCATTCCATTCTATCCGGTAAAATCAAGGATAATCTTCTATTTATCAACGCAGACAAACCTGGCTTAAACCCTATCTTGTATTCCTTTGTCTCTCTGTCAACCATCCATTGACACTTTTATCATCCGCACCTAGGAAAAACTCAAGAACTCTTGAAGGAATTCCCAAATCTGCGCTGGGACAAGTTTGATTGCATCTCCTGTGCCAAAGGTAAGATCTGTTTTCAACCGTTTCACAGGAAAGTTCCTGACAGCAAGACCATCTTTGAACAAATCCATGTGGACGTCTGTGGACCAATTCACCCTTCCTCCATTTCAGGACATAGATACTTCCTTCTACTCACCAACAACTTCTCAAAATTCAAAACATGCATTCCTTTGTGTCTCAAATCTGATGTCCCAGATGAAGTAATCAAGTTCATCAAACTTCACACAAACCAACTTGGACATTTGCTCAAGAACTTCCATTTGGACAATGGGGGCAAATTTGTGAATCACTGTCTCTCCCTGTTCTTCTCTGAAAACGGCATCAAACACACAACCTCCAAACCCTATACTCCTCAACATAACCCCGTTGCTGAACAAGGAAACCGCTCCGACCTTTAAGAAACAAGAACCGCCATGATTGACATGAATGTTCCATCCACTCTCTGGGACAAAATACTGGTCAGCGCCTGCCAAATTCTCAACCCCTTACCTTCATCCTCCACCAAAACCTCCGCTCACAAACTGTGGAAACATAAACCGCCAAAACTTCATCTAATTCAAAATCTGGGCTCAAAAGCTGTTGTCCTAAATCAAGCATCCAGTCCTGACAAATTTGAAGAAAAAGGCAAGGAGGGAATCTTGGTTGGGTTTGACTTTGACCTCAACTCTTATAAAATCTACCTTCCCAACTCCAAGAACATTGTTTGTTCCAAACATGTCAAGATATTTGAAAACATCTCCCACTCACACATCCCCAATCCCTCTTCCCCTTCTGACTCTCCGTTTGACTCTATCCTTGCTGACAATACCTCTCTCACTGATCTTCTGAACTCCACACCTTCCCCACCTATCCCTCTCAACTCCTCTTCTGCCGTCAATCTCCCTTCCTTTGACAACTCCTCCAATCACTCTCCCATTCCAAAATATTCCTTACCTTCCCAAAAGACTGATGACTCTAATTCTGAGTCCTCCTCAACTGAGGAATTGGAAATCTCAAATCAACTTGTCTCTGACTCATCACGAGCTCTTCAAGATTGATCCTCTCTTCAAAGACCTCAGAGATACGGATTTTTAGCTCAATCAGTACCTGAAAGCTACTTTGAAGCTAACCACTGTGACAACAAGGAGTTCTGGATTGAATCTATGAAATCCAAACTTCAGGGAATTGAATTGATGAAGGTGTGGGAGGTCTGCCACAAATTACCCAATGGCAAGAATTCTCTCACAACCGTCTGGGTCTACCGCATCAAGGTCAAACCAAATAACAGCAATGTCAAATTCAAGTCCCGATTATGTGTCAAGGGATTCAAAAAAATTCAATTCTTCAATTACGGTGAAACCTAAACTCCCACTGGTTCTATCACCACCCTTTGAGTTCTTCTGGTCTATGCTCTACACCACAAACTTGGCTTGTGGCAAATGGACATTAATTCCGCCTTTCTTCACGCGCCTCTTGACAAAGATATCTTCATCAAAGCTCCCTCCGGCTACGACTCCAAATTTCCGTATTTTAAACTAAACAAAGCTCTCTATGGACTCAAACAGGCCCCAAAGAGCTGGTACAAAACACTCAAGACATGGCTGATTGAAGAAAACTTTGCAGTTTCAAGTGCTGACCCCTGTCTGTAAACCAATCACGAGAAACACCTCTGCGTTTTTGTATATGTTGACAACCTTCTCATTGTTGGCAACTTGGTTGAGTTCAGAGAGCGGTTGAAAACCAGATTTAGAATTTCCGCCGACAGACCACTCTCCAAGATACTGGGTAACCTCATTGTGGAAACCAAAGACGGACCCACCATGCAACAACCCAATCATATTGAGACCGCTCTTCTGGAACTTGGACTCGCCAATTGCCAACCTATCTCCACTCCCATCACACCAAACATCAAACTCAGCCCGCTACCAATGAAGACCACAACTCCTTTGTCAATCTCAACATCAACTTTTGTTCCTCCACCGGCTTCCTGAACTTCATCGCCAGTCAGACCAGACCAGACATTTTGTACGCCGTCTCCTGTCTCTCACGCTTCAACAACAAACCTGGAATGACCCACTGGATTGAGTCAAAACATTTCTGGCAATACCTTAACCAATCAAAGGCCTTGCTCTCCAACTCCACAATGAATTGTTTGAGTACTACATTGAATCGTTTGAGTACTACATTGAATCTTACAGTGACTCTGATGGAGGAAAAAATCCTGACTCTTGAAGAAGTCACACTGGGTATGTGGTATTATTGTATGGTTGTGCCTTCTCCTGGCACAGCAAGCTGCAATCAACCATCTCCCTATCATCCACCAAAGGTGAACTGAAGGCTCTTGTTCTGGAGACCCAAGAAAAGATCTGGCTGTCAAATCTAATTCATGAAATAAATCCCTCACTCAAGCTTACTCACTGCACCATGATTGACAACAAAGCCCTCAACAACCTTGTAAACCAAGAGTCACATCATGGAGCTCTCAAACATGTTGATAATCAGATCAAATGGCTTTGCAAGCAACGGGACAACCATTCCCTAATCACCTGCCTGGTTCCCTCAAATTGAATGCTAGAAGACTCTCTAACAAAACCTGCACTTTGCTCCTCCACGGCCCACCTAATCTCCTCTATCCTAACACCTCTCACTTGATCACGGGGGTGTGTTATTATTATCCAGCTTTTCTGACAACTCTGCCCTCCTCCGCGGGCTCAATTCAATCTAAACCCGGTGTGGCCACTCCAATTTGGAATGCTCTCCTCCCTTCTTGACTTAGATCCTCTTCCTACCTTCTCTCCCACTTCTCCAATTCCTCCCTTCATCCTCTTTCTTCCTTCCCCTCTCACTCTCTCTCTCCCTTTTGCCTGGTTTGACATCACTCTTCCTCATCTCATCCTACCTTGACACCTTCCCTCATCTCATCCTACCTCAACACCTTCCCTTCTAACATTCACAACAAGATCAACTCCATCATTAACCATCTCCGCTGCCCCACTCAATTATTTGTCCTTGATCCAAATCTTCCTCCATCAAATTTACTTGTCACAATCAATTAATCATCCCCAGCTCAATCCTCAACTACTCAAAGCTCTCAAGACTCTTGATCAAATGTGGGGTGTTAAGATCAACTTCTCAGCTCCACTTATCCTACACCCTGCGCTCATGCCTGTTTTCCTCATATTCCTCCATTCTTCTGCTTCCTTCTCATTGTCCTTGTCATCTCAATTCCCTCACTGTATCTGTCCACCTTAAAAACTCCTCTAAGCTGGCTGTTGTGGTTTCATAGGTCCTACTTTGCAATACATACAGGTTTCAGTTCTAAAATTATCAAACCAAAGGAGGAGGGGAGGTGGTGGGATGAGGTGGAGGTGATGGGATGAGGTGGAGGTGATGGGTGAGGTGAAGTTATGGGTGAGGTAGAGGTGATGGGTGAGGTGAAAGTATGGGTGAGGTAGGGGTGATGGGTGAGGTGGAGGTGGTTGGTCAGTTGGAGGTGGTTGGTGAGGAGGAGGAAGGAGTGGAACGGTGGATTGGTGGGGTGAGGTTGGTGGTTTGGAAGTTTTGGTTCTGTTTTGCCCAAGTCCACCCAAAAAAAAAAAAAAAAAAAAAAAAAAAAAAAAAAAAAAAAAAAAAAAAAAACAGAGTCAGCCTAGGATTATTGGTTTAACAACCAAAACAAAATAATTTTGGACCTATTTAAAAACCAAATGCTACTCATCAAAGCAAGAAATTGTGAGGGGTAGAATCCATTCTCTCATTGTTGAAGATGAGCAACAAGATGAGACAGGGATGACTTGAGGACAATCAGGAATATCTTCTTCAAATATTTCTTCCTATTTATCTTTTATTTTGGCCAGAAGATTGTGAAGGATTACACAAGTGATAATCCAGTTGATGAGGATCTTTGTGTATTTGGAATTTTGAAGATGTTTTTTCATTTCCCTTAAGCTGGCTCATCTTCCTTTCAGGAATCCTATGGCATTCTCAATCCAAACTTGTGATTTGGCAAGATGGTAGTTGAAATCAGTTTTGGCTTGATCATTCAATGAAACATTGTGGTATGCTGGAACCACATATTTCCTGCTAGCATAAGCTGAATCATCCAGAATTTGTTGATCTCTCCCAAAATAGTTCTCTGTTTGTTAAGCAATCCACATCCAATTGAAAACATATGAATTGTGACAAGAACCTGGAAGGCCAGCATGGAGTGATATGAACTTCTTGTTTTCATCACAAACAAGTTTTAGTGCAACAGAGTATCTATACAGACAGATAGAAAAAATTTTCTCAGTGTTTTATCAAAGGTGTTATCAAAGGCTTTGGGAAATAAATGGATCAATTGCCTTTTTTTCCAATCAAACTAGTGGTTGACATCTAGCTTGGGTTTTTGACTCAAGAGGATAGTGGTTCCACCAACAAAACAAATGCAAACAGGAAAGCCTTCAGTCTCCATTACTTTATATATCTCCTTTTGTTCTTCTTTTGTTGGTCAAAAAAGGACTGAGAAAAAAAAATAGGATAGCAGTCATGAATCTCTTGGTGTATAGTCAATGGTTCCATAACCAATTGAGAATAGATTTTCTGATCAATGAATTGCTTCTCCATTTCCATTTGATCCCAATCTACAAAGGGAAACAGCCACTTCAATAGCTTCATCATGATGAGGATTCAAAGAATTTTTCTGGAAGATGTGGTGGTCTTTAATCATCTCCAAAAGTTTCATGAATGAAGGCAATTAAGTTTGGAGCAGTTGCTGGAAACTTAAGTCAGGGAGTGGATGAATCTTTTGCCTTTCATACTTAGTTTTGTGGAGAGTCTGTCTTCTTGGGACCATGCATTTCTTTTCCAATAGAGGGTTCAAAGCTAACCAAGTTGATTCCAAAGTGGAGTCTGAATCAGAGTCCAATGATAAGAAATTTTCAGTCAGCTTTTTTGTGTTTTCAACTTGTGGCGGGGAATTTTGATTGGACATGTTGAGAAAGATGGTGATGTGATGTTGTGTGATGAGATGATTATGGGATGTGTGTGATGTGATGGAGATGTGAAGCAATGGAGACAAGATGTGTGTGATGCAATGGAGATGGGATTGGTATGGATTTGCTGAGGTGGAGGGGGTGGATGGGTGTTTGTGATGGAGATGTGTAGCAATGGAGATGTGAAGCAATGGAGATGAGATGTGTGTGATGCAATGGAGATGTGATTGGTATTGATTTTCTGAGGTGGAGTTGTGGATGTGTGTTTTGCATGTGGATGGTGGATGGATGATAATGACGGGTCTGATGTTTGAAAGCTGTCATTTCCATGAAACACACCATTTTAAAATACATCAGTTAGGGGGTATGTGTATTTCAGAAACCTGAAATTAAAAATGGTGGGTTTGAACAAAATAAATGGTGGGCTTTCTAACTCTTATACACCCTAATATTCCATTTTGTGTAAAGAAATTTAATCTTCTGATTTTTATTACATTGGGTAAAGTTATTTTTCAAACCTGTGATAAGATTCAAATTAATTGTAAAAAAATGAGATTTATTCCATTTTTAAATATCACATTAAATCAATTTATGTCCAAATTTGGATTCTCCCAAAGCCTCTACCCCAGACAGAACCCGCAGGTGGTCTAGAGGCTAAGCTTATTTTAGCCCCATATGACCTCACTTCATATTTACAGGCCTCTAAGTGGCCCAAAAAATCCCCAAAAGGCATTTTTCCCACCCCAGGCACTCCTTGAAACTTTAAAAAGGTGTTCAAAACCCCAATTGTCAAAACTCATGCCTTTTTTTTGTGATTGGAACAAACTTTTAATCTTTACACACCTTTCCTGGGAGGGAAAAAATTCTGAGAGGTATTAATTCAGTAAAATTAATCAATAAATTCATGCTTCTCTTCAAAAGAGGCCTGATTTAAGCAAAAAAGAAAAAAAATGGCTGAAATCTCACCTTTTTTTGAAAAAAAGCTTGGATTTAGAAAATTTTAAGGTGAAAATTTTTGCCTGGGCCTTATTTTCCCTTTGATTAGTTTTCTATTTATTTTTTATTACCTTAATTCAATTTGAATAATTACCAATAAATTAAATCTCATGAGCTGGAAGTGGTTGATTATTCAACCTGTGAATTGTCTTCAAAACTTGCACATTACTAGTTGAGGCTTCCAACCTCAAAGGAAAATTTGGGTGGTTATAAAATAACTTATGATGGCAACCAAATTTGAAAAAGCTTTCTTTGTTTAAATTTAGCCCTATTAAATTGGGAGGAAGCACTTGAAATACATGAATTATGGTGTTTGATGCAGTTATTTCATTAGCAAGTAGAATTCAACATTATTCAGGGGATGAATAAAGGAATATCAATGGTAAATAGGAAAATAAGAGTAGTTAATCAATTGAATTTGATTTGAGTGATGACAATCTCTCCTAAAAACTTCAAGCAGGTTGCAGTTTTATACCCAGGAAAATTTCAAACTTGAAAGTCAAGGTTATTTTCCAAAATCCACCTTGACAAGCCTCCATCAACTCATTATCTACTTTTGAACTGTAAGCACAACACTCAAAAGCAATCCAAAACCTATTTCAGTCCTTTTAATACTTCTTGGATCTAAATCAAGGCACCATTCATTTTTAATACTTATTCATTACTTTTAACGATTCTTGAATGTTGATTTTCAGCTTTTACTAAAAGTCATTAAATATCAAATTGAAATTCAGATACTTTAAAATCTCATTCATCATCAATCATGGAACTCTAACCTAGTTAAATTAATTAATTCAAAAATTTCTGTTTATCTTCAAACAGTAATTCTTTAACTTTATTTGTCTTCTGCATGACCACTGAACTATCTGTATTAAAATCTTTCACAGGATGTAGACATATACCTTACATATCAAAATTTTCGTCACTTTCATTGGAATATTTAAAATAATCTTCATTTGAAGGAATTTTCATTAGAATAAGCTGTTGTTCACTTGCATTTATATTTTGATTTTTTGCAATCCTTCAACTCTATTTTTATGTTAGAATTTACCTTGATGATAAAATTTCATTTCAACCCTGAATTGTATGCACAATCCTCACGCATATCATTAATTTGAACTATACTGGAAATTGCTCAGGCTTTTTCTAATCCAAAAACTAGGCTTTAGATTATTTTAGGGGCACAAAGCTTTTCCTCAGTTATTTGATTTCATACATCATCATGGAATCACTCTGCATGTCAAATTTAAAATCAATCTTGTGACCTTTTTATTGATAAAATAACTTTCATCAAACCCTTTCACTTCAATTTCAAGCATCGGTCTTGAACTTCAAGGATAGAATTCCTAATTTAAGATTCATTTTAGTGTAGCTTTATTCCCTTTGTTCCACATCTGCCTAATTCCTTATCTCCTCTCAATTACTTGATGTGCACATGTGAAAGGTTATATTTAGAATTTATTTTTTTGGTTCACTTCTGGTCACCTTTGAACATTATTTCACACTTGATTTTTTTTGTATATTACAGATTAATTCATTAGCACAGTCAATTAATTCTCAGAATATAATTTCTATACCTCAATCCCTTTAAATTATTCTTTCCCTTTTTATCACATTTGAATTACTTTAATGTGGATTGAATTGAATTTTCTAGTCATCCCTACTCTCCATATCTATTAATTTTCACCTATGGGCATGCCTTGGGTCTTATCTCATCTATGGAATAGGTTTCAGCTTTAGTTTAAATTAAAAATATCTTCCTAGTTGTTCATTTCCTCAGTTAGTTGATTTCATAAATTGTTGCATTTTTTGTGTAATATGTGTGAATTCAAGCTGATAAAAATTTTTTTTCTTGAAGGGAAATTTTAAATTCACAGCTCATTGAGCCATGCACACGGTTAAAAAGGGGCTGTGTGGCACACCACACAGTCCAATCCAAGCCGTGTACAACCCCCCATGGCTCAAAAAGTTGCACGGCCGACCCAGCCTGGTCCGCTGGCGTGTTGGATTCCACATGCCACCGTACCGCAGTGAGTAAAAAAAAATGGAATGAAAGGGCAATAACATAATCCATGAATCAAATGCACCTTCCAAAAAACATGAATCAACCAAAAAAATCAAAGAAATCAAAAAACGTTGATTTTTTGGTTAAAAATAAATAAATAAATAAATAAAAAACAAAAAGTACTGGGACTATCCAATGGACTAGCCCTAAAGTAAAAAGACCCAAAAAAAAACACAAGTAACTGGAATAGCCCTAAACTAAAAACACACACAAAAAAAAACAAGTAACTTGACAAGCCCTAAAGTAAAAACACCAAAAAAAAAATAAAAAAAATACAAGTAACTTGACAAGCCCTAAAGTAAGTTCAACTTGACTAGACCTAAAGTGAAAGGGCCCAAAAATTAAACAAGCCTTTTGAACAGCCCTAAAGTAAGAGTTCCAAAAAAATACCAGTCTTTTGACCAGGCAAAAAATACAAGAAGTCTTTTGACCAGCCCTAAAGTAAAAACACCAAAAAAAAAACAAGTTCAACTGGTGTTAAGCTGATCCCATCCCAAGCTTAACATAAGTTAAGCTTGTGATGGAATCATCCCAACACAAGTTGAACTGACTTACCATTAAACTCTCATTCAAAACACTCAACATAATTATGTTCAAAATGTGATAACCCTTTATTTTAATAGAACTTGTTAGCTGCATTAGAATTACAATTTACATGAAACCCAATGATGAAATGAAGTCAAAGTCTATAATATCTATAATCTAGAATACATTTTCAGTTGATCTTTGAGATTATCAACCCAACCAGAGGATTTTTTAGAAATCAAGGAACACAGTTTTGCTAAAATGGGCCGGATTGGAATCATTTCTCCCTCAAGTACTAATAGAACCCAGTGGTTATTGCTTACAAAGGAAATGAACATTGGATCTGATTGATCAGTAAAACCATTTTTCATTGGAGTATAATCCATGTACGGGCGTACAAAGCTTGAAATTCCCTTTTTTGGGTGGTAAACAGCTCCTACACAACCCCTCTGGGGGGTTGCCCGTGTTTGAAACGGCCCTTCCTAGTTGTCTATGGGCCCCCACCGCTCATTTGAGCCGTGTAGGGCCCTACATGACTCCCAAATGACTGGAGTTGTGAATTTAACATCACCCTTTCTTGAAACCTTTCCTTGAGCCTTGCTCCTTAATTCAAAGAAACTGATTCAAAAGTTGTGAAAATCAGTTTTTATCTTCAAGATTCATGGTAAAATTTGTTTCTACAATCTTGCCCTAAGACCACCTAATTCCTTGCCCCTCCTAAGTGTGTGGGATGGGTGTATGAAACCAATATTTTTTTGATCCCTTTTTATTTGTCTTTGAATCAATCAGCCATACCTCAGAAGCATTTCCCATTCCCATGAAGGTTTAGAGAACTAACTCACCATTGGCCTTAAAGCAATTGAGAAGACCTACAAGTTCATCAAATGATGGGAATCATTGATTATATTTCATCAAATTGGCCCCTTAAAATTCTTTCTGAGGTTAAATGAAATGTTAGACCAAGCTGTTTGAGGCATTTTGGTTTGATGCAAAACTTTGATTCCAACCAGAACTCAATAGTTCCAAAAGAGGTTTTTTTTTTCAGACGTTCAAAGGTTTTTGTAAGCTGTCAAAAAAAAAAAAAAAAAAAATCAGGATCATCAATAAATTAAGGTGTGGAAATAAAGATAGGAAGATAGGAGACAAAAACCTCACACCATTCAACAGACTCTGAGAGGCACTTGCATCAATAGCCTTCTGAGAAATCAGAACAAATCTTCAGATCCAGCCCATGGCTTGGAGGCTGAAGTCCAGACCTAGCTTTTACCAATGGCTTAGAAGCTGAAATCCAGAGCTAGCTTGTGAGTCCATTGAGAGTGCTAGGGTACAACAATTTTTTTTTTTTTTATTGAACATACACTCATTGGATTCAGACCACTGGGATAAGTTTTGGATAGAGTTCAGATCGGGAGATAGAAATTGCGATGATAATGAATGGGTGAAACAGGCCTGCATGATTTCTTAGATCATGGTGGTGCTTTTGGAGGTTGATGGAAGGGGTAGTTGATCTGAGACACAAGTGGGGGTCAATCTTAAGGGAGGAAGAGAGGACTTTGAGGTCATGAGACTCGGTGCCAGTTGTGCAGGCATCGTTGTGAGGCCAGAGCGACGTCTGAGGCATAATGATGGGTGGGAAGGTACCGCGGGTGGAAGGTGGAACCTTTGGATGGAATTCAAATCTTTGCAGGCCAGGGGGGAAGGGTTTGTAGTCATTGGTTTTTGGTTTGGTGTGTGTGTGAGCACAACAGCTCTCATAGGTTCACAAACCGTGGGATCGATAGGCCTTACCAAAAAAAAAAAAAAAAAAAAAAAAAAAAAAAAAAAAAAAAAAATACCAATTCAAAGAAAGCTTTGGTCACTGTAAACCTTTGCTGTAGTCACTCCGTTCGCAAGGGCCGGGAGGTTCACATCTACAACTATTACAGGCTGCAGCCAGCCCATCTATAAATGATCTCTTCTCATCCAAACCCACTGGGTATAGTTTCTGCATACCCATTCCCCTACCATGGTTGCTTGTTTTTTTTTTTTTTTTTTGTGTTGATTGACTGAGTTCGAAGGTCCGAGAAGATGGAGCTCTAAGGAAATGGAATCTATCGATCGATTCATAGATGGTTTGGTTGAATCACTTACTTCGACAGAATCGTCGATCGTGAAGCTGTTCTTGTTCCGACTATCCTGCCTGGCCGGCTTCCACTTGGACCTGGACTGAGAGACATCCCCACGTCGACAGTCTCCGCCCGACCCAGTGGTAGGAATAAGGATTGGTGCGCTTGAGCTCGGACACATACTTACATGTGGCCCATGCGACTGGACCGGGGCCCCCCTTTGGATCAAAAGCTTTCTTAGGGCTCCGGTGCGTTGGCTCCGGTGCGTTGCGTTACGAGGACGGATCTTATCGCTCGTTGCCTTGGAGACCAACGGTCGTTCGCCGGCCTCACGATCGCCACGCACAACTGGCCTTAATCCGCGGTTGGAGGCTTGGGTGTTGGAAGGAAGGTGAGCAGCTGGGTGACCTCGATGGTGTCATTCATCGTACCGTTTGCAATATGATTCATCTCCTCCTCAGCATCTGCAACCGACGCCTTTTCTTTATGGTCGAGGTGTCGATGGAGATGATGAGTTGATGATGGCCCAACATAATAATATCTGATAGAATTGATGATTCGTCGATTTGTGGTGATTGGTTTGGGTGAGTCGGATCGAGTGGTGATCATGATCCACCCGATCTTAAGGGAGTCTAACGAGCTGAGCTTTGAACGCTTTCCTTGACGTGACGTTCTACGCCCCCCCACCTAGATAGGTCTTCATGCATCCATCATCGATCGATGGTTGTACACGTAAAGTCGACATACAGGCCAGTGCGGAGGAGCCGAAGATCTTCTGGGTGCTGGCGCCAACGAAGGATCTACCCGTCAACTTATCTCGCCCACCAACTCTACCACCGAGCCGCGCCCCCGGCCCACGCTTTCCATCTTGACTTAGCCGCTCGGATGGATGTGTCTTGCGCCCCAAGCTGGACGGGTATCCGAGGCTTTCTGCAGGCTCTCCAGAAAACGAGCCCAAAAAACCGATACAAGAGAGGAGGAGGGCTTGGAATCGATTCAACACGATCCAAGCTCGGAAGGATCGGATTACAAGGTGCGCGCACGTAGGCTGGGTATGTAGACGAACTTGGAGGGCAGCCCTGAGAGGGAGGATGGGTGATACAAGAACGGACCGGGGGCAGAGGGGGGTATATGATGAGGATGACCTGACGATCGACTCGTGGGACTGGTGATGGCTAAGGATGCATATACATATATAAGAAACTTTCAACTCCAACCGAAGGGATATTCGATCTATGGGGTGTGCAAAAAAAAAACACAAGGCCAAAAAAAAAAAAAAAAAAAAAGGCAATTTTTACAGGTTTCTAGGTCATCGAAAGTCTTGCGTGAGATGAATGAAACTGGCAGGTGAAGAAGATGAGAAAAGGGGCACAGAGAGTGATTGAACTATCCAGATGATGAATCCTTCCTTGGTGTGTTGCGAAATAGTCATTGAAAGAGAAAAGAAAAAAAAACCAAGCATGATGCACCGATAGTACGATGAATATTTTTGGGTAATTATCAACAAGCAGCGTAAAACTGGTTTGAATTCAACGAGTTGGCGTTGATTGAGACAAGTTGAAAATGATGACAGAGGGATAATACGTTTTGCTTTAGCTTCTATAAATGACTAGGGTAACCATGAGTAGTCGTGAACGGTCGAACTCAATCTTGACACTATCGTCGTGTGTACGAATGATTGGTGATCTCGAAATGAGTTTGAGCGGCTCATCGATCTCGATCTTCTTCACAAGGGATCTTGAGATTAAGGCGACGAGTGATGATCCAGATGAGATATAAATGACAACTCCTCGGATTCGTAGGGATTAGAGGATGAGACGGATTGGTGGAATGATCTTGGCTGGTTGATCCGTTGCTTCAGCCGTTCTGGCCGGATGGATCGAGACGAATTCGAATGGCCAACGGCAACAGGCTTATGAGTTGGAGCAGACTTGGTGGGCCAGATTCCAACGACTCGCGATACACCCAGATGGATGAGACGTGTCGGGCTGAATGAAAAGAAATTGCGACGAGTAGACGTCAAACTAGGTTTCCTCAACAATGTGGGCGAACTTGAACGGGTGCGATGAGGTCCGATTTCTCCGGGGCCACTGATGGTCTCGTGAAACAAGATTGAACTAGAGCCTTGTTCGGGATGGACTTCTCTACCGGATCGACGCCGTGACTTGGGAAATGAATAGAAAACCAAAATAGCTAAAGCCATCATGACAAGCCCTAGGATAACCATCAGTTCACAGGACAACTTTGAAATAGTGGATCGGGGTTTCAATTCTTCAGATTGGGATGCACGGATCCCATTAGAAGTATGAATAATAGAAGTCGAGCTTGGGTTGGAGGATGAGTGACCGGAAAGTTGTGTGGATACTTCCAATACCATCTTTCCGAGCGTCCAGCTGACCGAGATATTGCCTACTTCACTAAGGCTTTGAAAGTTGGGTGATGAGTCCACTAGCCCCTTTTGAGCAGCTTTCTTGATACCTTCTCGATTGTAAGCAGTTCGATCACCTTGTCCACCTTGATCAATGATTCTAGGCATGCCGATTCCCTCGTGTAAGACGTTAATGATCCATGCAGCTTTAAAGCATTGACTTTCTAGTCGAGACATTTCCACATTCGTAGGCCATCGATTACCGGTCTTGTGCTCTTGAATGATATCATCCCAGTCTTGTCGACAATAACCAATCGCCTTTTTTTCAAACTCGACGAAATCATAAATCCCACCCATCGACCAGAGATCATGGGTCGAATACCAGTACTCGGATATACCGATGAATCGGTTGACTGAGAAATCGATAAGCGGGACGTGTTTACCATCAAATAAGCAAGGTTGATCTAAACAGGGTGCGTTCTTGTTAAGCAAGGGGGAAAGGTTTTCGAGACATTTCTTGAAATCGCCAGTTCCATTGAATTGAAATTGTGGCGAGGGGGAAGGTAGAAGGAGAGCAGTAGGCAAACATGGATCAGGAATGATTCTGAACCCCGATTGCCCTAAGGTCCTATAACTTGCTATCTCTGATTGGTCTTGAAGGAGCCACTGAGAGTATCGCTCGCGGGCGACGTTGGTACCGTATCCGAGCCAAGTGGTGACGAAGACGGAATGAGAGATATCGGTACCATCCAAGAGTCTGAAGGTCAGGTTGGTCAAGTTATCAGCATGTTGGATTCGCTGGAGTCGATTGGGTTCGAATGCGATCTGAGTACTAGCACCGCCCATATCCAGGAATCCAAAGGTCGAGAATCCTTCGGGGCTAGAGTCGAGCGAGCCGGTGGGTTGATGAACTTGGAATCCATCCATGAGATAATTGACGGCGATCCAACCGAACGTGCCCTCATCCTCACCGGAGATGGTCCTGATGTGATGATGACAACTTTCGAGGGGGAATTGATAGTTAAGCTTGACGTAACGACAAGCATGTTCTAGAATCGGTGCTTGTTGGGATTGAGGTAAAAGTCTCATACCAGCGGTGGCCAATAAGAAGAATGGGGTGGATGAAACTTGATGATTGGGGATGAGTTCGAGGGCATGATCCAGCAATGGTTTGAGATAATCCCCGATATGATGAGGGTGAGATCGAAAGGAAGAGATACCTAGAGCGTAGAGACGAAAAGAAAAGGAGGACGATGAGGATGAATGTCAACGGCATGGGTTAGTCTAATGGTTGAAATCGACCGGATGAGGAGTGCTGCTGGTTACCTGGTTCGACTTGAGTTTGCCAATGATCACCATCCTGAACACCTTTTTCGATACGAGGGAGTACATTGGTAGGTTGATGATTTTCTAAACGGTGATGAAGTTGAGAAGCAGGAGACTTCCAGCTATAGACCTGTATTCTTGTACCTGAGCTACCGGCATCGAGTAGGATTCCGAACTTTCGATCTTGAGACCAATCTGCTGATGATGATGATTCGATCCTCCTTCCTTCCTTTCTCTCCACTCCTTCTTTCATCCTCGTCGATTCTCTTCTTCCTTTCTTCCTTCTTCCTTTCTTCCTTCTTCCTTTCTTCCTTTCTTCCTTCTTCCTTTCTTCCTTTCTTCCTTCTTCTTTCTTCCTTCAACCTTGGCTTTCGCTTCATCACTCCTCGGATTCCAGGGCACCACCCCCGATCCAACTACCCCGAGGGAGTCCTCGGGCACAACCCACTCGGTGACACTCCCGCTTCGAGGCCTCGACGGGGGGCAAGCAGACGCTCGCGTAAGGCAACAGGCACCGCGCGACCATCGCACCCAGCTTGAGAGGATCTGCAATCGTGGGAGGGCTCGGCTTGTTAGAGCATCCACCATCATCATCGGATTACTTTTCAATAGCTAAGCCCTTGGTAGCCAAAGAAAATAATAGCAAGAAAGGGTTTTGACTAGGCCGACCGACAGTTGCGCTTGTCAAACCCGGATGGCAACTAGCTAATGAGGCTTGACCCGCATTTGTGGACCCCTCCACCCTTCACCTGCACCTTCCACATTGACCAACACCTTCCACATTGACTTTGCATTCCACATTGAACTATGACATCACCTAAAAGATCATAGTGACTATCCACCACATTATCCACATTAGAATAATAAAAATAAAACCATCAATTCTAATTATTCTGCTCCATTCATTATCAAACTCATCATCAAACACAAGGAGATGATCCCCCCCCCCGCTTGAAATTCCACAGGAGCACAACCAAACCTCAATTATCAAAAAACCTCCCATAAAATTTTAGAAGCTTGGAACCAATCAAATTTCAAGAAGCAGGAATAAAAACACAGAAGAGCTAGAATTAACCATGAAAGGGTGCAAGTCCACAATAAGGTAATGGCAAACTATTGCACTCAAGGTGAAAGATTTCTTAAAAAGGTGTTTCAAAGGAGGTTTAGGATGAGTAAGAGGATTTTGGGGAGGCCATTCATTGACTTTGGGGACCATAGACCATTTTAGAAACAGACAGTTGTATGTTTTAGAGATATCAATGTTGTTCAAATATAATGCAAACTGATTAATCTTATCTGCTCATATTTTTTTTTTGCTTGTTCTTCTTCTTTTTTTTTTTGAGGACTTCTTTAGGAATATTGGCCTAGTGAATCAAAGAAGACTGACTGATGTTATCCATTGATTGGCCTATGGATTCAATTCTGATTCTAACAATGAATATGTCTGTATGGGTGAACCTATGGCACTTTGAAACCCTGAAGAAATTTTCTAATGATCTTGTTGAGATCTATGAACAACAATATCTGCCTGCATCTTCCAACCAATGAAGATCTCAAATCTATCATGAAGGAGTATGAGGACTGTGGTTACCCTGGTCTTTTTGTGTTGAAGTATTGATGGAACACACTGGGCTTGGAGAAATTTTCCTCAAGATTGGGCTGGTAAATATTGAGGAAAAGAAGGCACTCCAGCTACTATGTTTTTGGAAGCAGTGGCCTCTCTAAACTTGAAAATCTTGTACTTTTTCTTTGGATCTTCTGTAACTCACAATGAAATCAATTGATTGATAGATATTCACAGATCTTATGAATGGGTGATAATAAATTCACAACTCCCAGTTGTGTGGGGGCCTACACAGCCCAATGGATGCGTGGGGGCCCATACACACGTCAAAAGCATGCATGCAGGCCAAAAAATGCATCTAAATGCATCAACAGTGTTGTTTCAAACATTTTCAACCCCCAGCGGGTTGTTTTCAGCTTGCTACTATGTACAGAGCAACCTGTCATAGCAACACAAATCTATAAAAAACAAATTAAAACAAGAATATCTAAATTAAAAAAAGAAGGAGTGAGAAATACATAAATATTATTGAAGAAATGGATTCCTCACCAGAAATTAGGTAGGGTCACTCACTGACCCCACCCTTGAAATCCAAGTCCTTACATTTTTAAAATAATTAAAAAGAAAAGTCCTGAAAATGAAGACACCAGTATGGCACCTTTTGGCCATTCTAACAGTTCACATCTGTTGTCACGTATAGGGTTTACACCTAAAATTCACTCAGAATTGTAGTGTTGTGTATATTTTAGGAGTTACATGCAGGAATGTCTTATGTCACAATTCCCACGCGCAGCCCCGCATCATTACATATCCCTGCGTACTCATAGTAGCAGTTTCCAACGTAATAGAGGCCCGCACGCAGCGGATCCTACCCCGCGCGCATCTGAACTGACTGATCCCTGCGTCTGGATCTGTTGTGACTAATCTGACAACCAGGTACTGCTCAAAAGAGCTACAACCTAATTAGGGTTGCCTGGCATATGTAACAAGTTGAAATATGTATTAGTAATAGTCTAAAAGGAAAAAAATTAAATAAAATCAATAAAAATTAAGTTTAAAACATTTTTTAATAATAAATCAAAGATCAAGGATTACCACATAAATCATTGACTCTGATCTTTGAAGACCACAAAACACTACAAGGAGTGTTCATAAAAATTATTGAAAATTATCTACGTAATCAGAAGATGATAGAAAATCACTAAAAATCCACATCTGTCCACTTTAAATCAATACTAATAGTAAAAATGAAGGATGAGTGCAGAATGATCAAATTTACGCCATAACAGATTAACAGGTCCTGTGGCTATAATAGTACAGAAATCCAGCAGATCTAAGGTCAGCTGATTGACAGCACCAAGTGGAAGATTTAATCTTTCCCTGAAGGGATTGCCAGACTCAGCCCATGAGCAGAACCCTCTCTACGTGCCCTGAGAAGCTCTAAATCACCCTAAAAAGGTATTTATACAGACCTCTTTGGATCCATTATTTCCCATTATCAGTTTACCAGGAATTATAATTATCAATCAGAAACCGTTTCATTGTTGATCAAGTGCTTATAGGAAGATAAGCAAGTGATTTATGACTTAAGTCTTTAGTATTATTATTTATTCCTATTAACCAATCAACCCTTGAAGTTTAGTCAAGCAATCCACCCCATCTGATCTGAAACCCTTCCTATTATTGCAGGATTTTCGTGGTAAAGTGCTCAGAGTGAGTTTTTCCCTTCCTGTCTTGGCCATTGTGCTGTTATGCCTGGCCATTAGTGGACTAAGCCCTTTCTAAGGCACCCATCTTCATTCCAAGGTTCTTAAACTGCCTAAGGAGGCCCCTTGAAGAGAGGTTGTTTGTCTGCAAAGATCCCCAGTAGTATAATACTGTGGCCCCTCTTTTATATACATATTGAAAACCTTTTATTAAAAAACCAATTAAACCTTGCAACTGCTCTTATTATATCATTTATTTGAGCCTCTAAGTGTTTATTTTTGGAATAATAATTATTATTATTATTCCAGTATTTTTATCACTCTCTGTAGCTAAAGGACTGCAAGGTTCCTGGTATCAGAGAGCTTACAGTTGTATACCCCCCATAAATGGTGTTTTTGAGTTGTGTATGGGGATACACAGAGGTTTGGAGTCATGTTTGGATGTACATTGCCCCCCAGGGGTTGTGCCAAACTTTTTGGGACCCCCTGGACCACATTTGGGTTCCATCAACCCAAATTTGGTATCAACAAATACTATGTGGGACAGTTGGACCACACCTAGAAATCCCCAAGTGAAACTAAAGTGAAAATAAATTGAAATAAAGTGAAATTCAAGTGAAACTAAAGGGAAAATGCATACAAATGTCCCACTAATCTTGATCTTTCTCAAATCAAAAGTGAGAAAACTTGGTATTTGTTCAATTGAAAGTTGGATTGAATACTGAAATACTGTTGCATTTCTTGGGAATTATGGGAACAGTAGCAAGCCCTCCTTTTTGTAACATGGCTGCATTGAAGGACTACATTGATAGTTCCATGAAAAAGGCTGAGGAAAAAAAGGATTTGGGTAATGAATCATTGGAAGCCCCAATTGCATCATCATCTAGGGTGACAATTGAGGAACAAAATGTTTCAAAAATGGACATGAACACTGGTGGTGTGTAACATTTTATGTTGATCTGGTCTTTGCCTCATGTAATTTGATGGAAAATGATTGGCAGCTTGTAACTATGACTATGTAACTATGATTGACGCACATCACCCACCTCCTGTAAGAGCTTTTCCTACTAGGGAAGAGGCACAAAACTATTGTCAAACATGGGTAATGAAGCATGGTTATGCTTTAACAGTTTCCAACTCAAAGTTTGATAAATATGTGGGTCTAGCCTGTGATATAAATAGTTTTTACTCTGGGAATTTGCTCACCAAACAGTCAAGGCAAACCCACACAAGGAAGGTTGGGTGCAACTTTTTAATCCGTGAAAGTTGCACAAAGGTAGAACCCTTGTGAGAAATATCCTACAGAAATGATAAACATAACCATCAACCATCTCCACACCCTTCAGTGCATCCTCACCTGAGAAGAATCTCTGGGATGGCATTAGTCAATTTAAAAGAAGGCATGAATGATGGGCTCAATACAATTCAACTCAAAAGAAAATTGAGCAAGATTGATGGCGGCAAATATGTTGATGACCAAAAAATCTATAAGACTAAGCTCAAGGTAGCACTTTAAGAACTGAAGGGAAAAAGTTTTATGGAGGTCCTCTTTGAACAACTTGGTGATTCAGGTTGGGTTCATTGAGACCAATTCAGTGGAGAGGGTCACTTTGAGGCCCTATTCTTGGCTAAGCCAAGTCATTTAAGCTTTGAAAGCAATTCCATCATATTGCTATGTTGGATTGTAGTTGCAAAAAAACAAGTACAACATCCCCCTATTGCATGTTGTAGGAATCACAGCCCACCAAAGAAATTTCACAAAAGCTCTTTTTTTTATAACAAGAGAAACATTTGAGTTATATAGTTGGTCAGTCAATGCGCTTAAGGAGTTGGCTTATGATCCTGAGAGACTTCCCAAAGTCATTGTGAAGGTCCCTGAAAAAGCTTTGATTTGTGCTATAGAACAAAGTTTCCCTGAGTCTACAAGACAGTGTTTTCAATGCTCAATGGCACTTGTCTAAAAACATAAAAGAAAACTGTAAATTGCGCTTTAATAATGAAATTGAAGGGTGGAAAAGCTTCATGTCTCTGTGGAATAAGTATGACGCCTCAAAAAACAAGGAGGAGGGAGAGGTCAATCATGCAGAACTTAGAGTAAGTGAAAAATCACAGCCTCTACCATTAATCTTTCTAGTTTTGGGTTACTTACATTATGACTTGCATAAAGTGTTTCTTGGAAGACCATGAGAATGTGATTAAGCATATGTATCATAACATCTTCTGTATCAAAGGGACGTTTGTAATGGCTTGGATGTGCAAAAACCCTGAATTTGGAAATTAAACAATGTCTTGGGTTGAAGGGGCCCATGCTACTCTCAAACAATTCCTTTCTAATTCTTTGGAAAACATGTTGGATGTTTGGTGAAACCTAGAGGGAACAGTTCCCAATCAAATTTCATTGGTTCAGGCTGCACTTTACAACTCTCAAATTAAAATAGAAATAGTTGTTCCTACTGAAATGTTACCATTGGGTTACAGGTTGTCTTTAGAGGCAATTAAAATTTTTGTGGAACAATTCAAGAAATTAAAGCAGAAACATGATGGAAATGTGTGCAACAAGTCATACTGCAAGACTATGGGTTTGCCCTGTTCCCACCAGATAGGTGACCTACTAGTGTCAAGAGGATCCATTTTGCCTGAGGATGTTCATCCTCTGTTGAGGTTGGATTATGACCCTTGCAGTTCTAGTTCTGTCAGTTCCTTTAATGGGATTGATGCTTTTTGAATGATACTTCCTAATTTACTAATATTTGATCCTTTTGAATTTTGAAAGTTTGATATTGATAAAATGCTCAGCAATTCTCAGTTACATGAGAAGCTCATTGCAATGATCTTGGGACATCCTGAACAAGATCATTGCAGGCTGTTGAAGTCATTGATTCAGAAGACTGCAAAGTATTGATCAAAGCCAAGACTTGAACCTAAATTCTTGAAATCAAGCCAAGGAAGTCAAAAATTGACAGATAAAGGGAGAGATCCTTCTTGATTTGAACATTTTGAGAAGCAAATTAAGCGGGAAAAGAGAATAAGAGTGGCACCAAATAAGAAAAGACAAAATATTTTAAGTCTTTTCTTTTGTGAAATTTTCATTTTTTGGGTTTAATGAACTGATGATGATATGATGCTCATTGTTACTCAAAGTTGGCAGGATCAGAATCTGAATTTCATAGTTCAGAGGAAGGGGCTGAAATTGAATTAGCTTCACTCCATTTTGAATTGGAGTCTTCTTCAGGGGAAGAATATGTGCAGGAAGCATCAACCAGAAGCTCATATTTGGTGAGTATGATGTGATTAATCAATGATATTGGAATTTTGGCTGAGCAAGTTTTGATTATAGGAACCCAAAGTGAAATAACTCCATCAAATACCTGAGAAATTGAATAAGATCTTGGGTGATTTTTTGGATCTGATTGGTTATGGGAATTGCGGATTTAGAGTCATTGATAAATTGCTTGGGTATGATGAACATGGTTGGTTTAAATTGAGAAAGGAAATGATTGAAACATTGGAGGCACATAAAGCATGCTACATTAAGATACTTGGTGGTGCAAAAGAGGTAGAAAATATTAAACAAAGAATTGATGTTGAAGACATCAATGCAAAGATTCCCTCTTCAAAATTGATGGCTTAGTTGAATCTGGGTCAAAAAATAGCAGACATATATGCCAGAACTATATGTTTCATTTCATTGGAGTCAGCTTGTTCTTATACTCCAATGAAAAAAGGTGTTACAGATCAATCAGAGACTATTTATACTTCCTTTGTCAACAATAACCACTGGTTTCTATTATTACTTGAGGGAGAAATGATTCAAATCCGGTCCATTGTAGCAAAGCCCTCTGCTTTCATTTAAAAGAAAGCTTCTGGTTGGGTTGATCATCTCAAAGATCAACTGCATGTGTATTCTAGATTATAGAGATCATTTCATCATTGGGTTCCCATATGAATTTTAATTCTGATGCAGCTAACTTGCAATTATATTAATATAAAGGGTTATCAAATTTTGAAAATCATTATGTTGAGTGTTATGAGTTAACATCATTATGATGAGTGTTTTGAATGAGATTTTATTGGTAAGTAAGTTCAACTTGTGTTGGGCTGATCCCATCATAAGGAGTATTTTCAAATCTTGTGATGAGATCAGCTTAACTCAAGTTGTACTTTTTTTTTGCTTTTACTTCAGGCTTGTCTTTTTTTTGGTGTTTTTACTTTAGGGCTTGTCAAGTTGAAATTGTATTTTTTGGCACTTTTACTTTAGGGATATTCAAGTTGAACTTTTATTTTTTGGCACTTACACTTTAGGGATGCTCCGTAGACTCTTTCATTGTTTATTTAATTTTTGGTGTTTTGGTTGTCTTCAGTTTTTTTTTGTTTGTTTTTACTTATTTTTATTTTTGGTTTTTGGTTTTTTTTTTTTTGGTTTTTTTTTTTTTAAAAAAAAATCAAAATTTCTTTATCTTTTGGTTGATTTCTATTTTTTGTATTTTTATTTAGTTTATTTTAGCTTTTTTTTATTTTATTTTTTGGCCCACAACACTTGAAGCTGTGTGGCACAGAACACAACTACATTCCAGCTGTGTACAATCCCACACAACTTGAATGTAGTTAGGTATTGTGCCACATGGCCTGGGCCGGTGTGTGGGAGCCACACAGCTACACTTGAGTTTTACAGCAGCTAAACAACTACAATCAAGCCGTGTAGCATGCCACATGGCCCAAATGAGTCATGTAAACAGCTCATTTTGGCCATGAATTTATCATCAAAATTTGTGAATTCATCACTGGTATGAATTTCCAGATATTTTTTAATTTAAAAAAAATTTTTTAGAATGATTCTTTTTCTGATATTTGGTTTTTTCATTCTTTCTTTTGAAAAAAAAATGAGTGAAGCATCAGCTTCTGATTGCAAATTTGAATTTTAAAAAAATACAATAATCCTTTGGTTATTGTTTAGCTGATAGGGTATACAACAACTGATTTTTTTATTCAAATATTTCAGAAAATCTCAGGATGTTACAACCAAACACTTCTATTCACTGCTAGTGGGTGTCAGGAAAAATATTGAATGTGAATTTTGAGGTCTGCAGGTAAGGTCTTTTATCATTGGTCAACCCAGCAGATGATGGATGAGACAATATTTCCAAAGTCATGGAATGCTGAATTACCCTTAAAAGAATGATTTTGGAGGAAAGGTCACCATTCAATCCATTTCTTTACTCGCATTCTCAACCTTCATCTTTTAAAACTACTATAAAACCCAATACGCATGATACTAAATTATTCCATACTTTCAAAATTAATAGTTAAAATACTTGTTTTCTCTATAATTTTAGCTACCATGTTCAAATTATGAATGGTTTCAAGTTTTATGACTGGATGAACAGGGGGATCACTTGATTTGATAATGATTTATTAGTTTTTTTATTCTGGAAATTCCTGTTTTTCCACTCATGAGCTCCTGTTTTATTTACACATGCTTATCCTTGTGTAAATTTGTTTAAATAAGATACTACAGTTTTATTTTGATTATATCAAGTTATTGTTCAAAAATTAAAGATTTATTAAATGGGAACCCAAAAAGAATGATACAAGAAAAAAAAAGTAGCCAGATAGATTGAATATTAGCCAAGGAAAAGTGAAACTTTACACAAGCCATCAGATAGTTTTGATGGAATATAAGTTTATAGATCAAGCTGATTCTCAAAAAGTTTTATTAACAAGCCTCATAATAAACTTAATTTAATGATCTTGGAAACTGACTCCTGCCTGAAGGATCACCTGCAACCAAACCATGGATGCTTTCAACTTACTCTTCCTGGCTTTTGTTTTCTGGAGAAATTTTTGAAATTTTGTTTTGATGGTTGTAAATATCATTCTGATACAAAGAAAGATTTCTGTTTTATGAATCTCTCTATCAAGTATCCCAATCAATTTAAAAAACCAAAACTACTCATGTGTTCATACTTGTTTTCAAGAAAAAGGATTTCTATTCAAAAGTCAAATTCTTTTATTTCATTTGATTTTTTCTTCCTTTTTGTACTTATATATAATCTTTGCCCCCCCAAAAAAAATAAAAAATAAAAAAAGATATCCTTTCTTGATAATGGCCCAGGATGAATCCATAACTTCGAAATCAACAAAATGATGCCTTTTTTCAAAAAATGTGTTAGATTTGTAATGGTTTTGCTGGAATCACGGAAAAGGGTCATTTGCATGATTTTTGTAATTTTTTTGTCTTTTTCAACTACAATCACATCTTCTGGCATGGTTGGCAACCCCAGGAAGATGTTTAAACCTTAAGAAGACATGCCAATACAAAAAACGCATGAGTATATGAATTTGAGGTTTTCCTTGCCTTTTTAAGGCTTACAGGAGTGCCTGTGGTGGGATAAAACACCTTTGGAAGAAGCTTTGGACCCCCAAAGTCTTTTAACATTAATTGAGTCCTTTCAGGGCTAAAATAAGGCCTCTGGGACCCTTTTGGGTCTTTCTGTGGCAGAATTTATGGAAAATTCAATGATGGAAATCACTTGATTCAATTTGAGATTTAAAAATAAAATAAATATAATTTCTTTTTGTAATTCATTCAAATCTGAGGTCAGATTGGAAAAGAAATTTATGCAGTATGACAAAAATAACAAAAATTATGAGAAATGATTTTATTTCCACAACATTGAATGTTTCTGGTGAAATTAAAATGCCTTTGTACCAAGCATAAAAAAATAAAATAAATGCTACATATGACTATTTAATTCTGGAAATCCATTTTTTCGAAAAATTTAAACAAAAAAATAATTAAGTACACAAGTAATTACAAAAAAAATCAAGAAAAAATTTCTTTGAAACTCATGGAATTTAAATACCTTTGTATAAAACATATAAAAAAATAGAAACATGCTACATATATCTATTTCATGAAGTTAGTTCAAATATTTTCAAAAATTGCAGCAAAAGATTGATCAAGTAAAAAGGAAAAAAAAGATATAAAAAACTTATTTCCTTGAATAAGAATTTATATTTCCAGTGGGATGTAAATACCTTATATCAAATATATAAAAAAAAAAAGTGCATATAAATATTTCAAAAGTAGAATCAAATTATGTGAAAGAAATAAAAGAAATAATCCATTGAGTACCAAAAAAATCATGATAAAATGAAAAATTCATTTCTATGAATAAAGGTTGATATTTCTGATGAAGTGTAAATATTGTTTCACCAAAAAATAAAAAAATCATATTAAAAATTGAAAAATTAAAATTAAAAATTATTCCATGAGAGCAATTTAATATGATTAAAAATGAAAAATTAAATTGGATTAAGTGAAAGACTACTCAAAGAAATATAAAAAATTGATTTCTTTAAATAGAAATTAAATTTCCTAATGGAATGTAAATATCATTTTGAAAAACAGAAAAGAACATAGGAGAACCATCATCATAATTGAAAGAGTTCTTCTAACATGCAAGAAACAGTTGGAACAGGGAATTCTTCTAATGTAACTGAAGTTTTATTGATTGAGGATTCAATTATAAGAAGGGGGTAAGTACAGGAGATGATTTTGATTATGGGAAGAGAACTCAAGAAAAGGTTTTTCAAGGGAGCAGTTGGTGAATCATATAGGAGTAAGACCAGGCAGAAAAATTTTAAATGAGTCTAGTAGGCTGGGAAAAGATTTTCTTGCGCTGAGATGGCCCATATTGTAAGGGGGACTAACCAGTAACAAGTTTTATACTAATTCCAAGGTGGAAATTAGTCCAAGAGAGGGAGATATTCCAATATATGTGAGGATTTTTGAGGAGGCCTTGAGGAATGATTGATCAAGTAGGAGAGGAGAGCTCCAAGGATTTTTCATAATTTAAAATGGGAGTGAGACTGCATCTGAGATCCAGTGGTAGTGGGCTTTCAAATCATGTGACCAGTGGGCACTCATGTGTAAGTTGTGTTAAAGTTGGATCATGCACATGTAACTGTACATGCCAGAAGAGATTGAGAGATAACTTAAACATACAAAGAGAGGAAATCTGGGAATATTTACTGAAGCACATGGCAAGTTGATGGGGTTTACATAGTCATAGAGTTACAGATTATACCATAAAGAGAGAGTAAGTGAGACTGGGAGAATAAGGTGGATTCTACAAGATATTCAGGATATCTGTCCCATGGCAGGTAAAGGAGTAGGTAGAGGTTTTATTGAGCTTGGAGTAAGATTTATGAGATATTAAATTAGATTAGTTAAAGTATTTTCATTTGATGTTATGAAATACACATTCTCAATTGGGAGAATTCAAACATTCCAAAATTTCTCAAAAAAAAAAATTCATGAAGTAAGAAAATAATAAAGTTTGATTTTTTATTATTGAAAGAAATCATTTTTGATATTTCTTTTATTTTTTTAAAAATTTAATGGAGTTTCTTTGGTAATTCTTGATAATATGTGGATTACTCTCATTCAATATTTTTATTTTGAATTTATTCATGTTTTTTAGGATGATATATAAAATCCATCAGAAATATTAATTTTTATTCATACAAATGAATTTTTCATATCATTATTATTTTTATGTTACTTATTGAATTCTATGTTGGTAAATTTTAAATATTTTAATTGTCCCCATAAAATAGGTATATCTAGATTTTTTTCTGCCTTTTCACTTTTGGTATAATTTATTTAACCCTGACTTGACATATCAATTCTCATTCAAAGAATTTTGTTTTAGTAATTGATGAGTCTTTCTTTGGAATAAATTCAAGCTATTTTGATTCACCTCATGAAATAAATATATTTTGGATTTTTCTTTTTTTTGTTTGGTACAAAGGTATTCAAATTCAATCAGAAATTTTTAATTCCATGCAAGGAAATATTTTTTTAATATTTTTATGATTATTTGTGTACTTTCTGATGTTTTTGTTAAAATATTTAAACAAAAAAAAAAACTTAGAAAATGCTAAATATAGGTATTTGATGCTGGAGAATTGATTTTGTTTAAATATTTTAACAAAAACATTTGCAAAGGTACTTCAATTCCACCAGAAATTTTCCATTTTGCATGAATAAAATCAATTCTTATCATTTTTATAATTTTCATAAAGTTTTTCTTAAATCTGACCTCATATTTGAATTCCTTGCAAGAAATTTATATTTATTGTATTTTTTTGCCTCTCACATTAACTCAAGTGATGTCAATCATGGAATTTACCATAAAATCTACCACAGACAGACCCCACAGGGGGTCTTCAGGACTTGATTGAGCTACCAGAGTCCTCAAGTAATGTTTACAGGCCATGGGGGTCCCAAAAAGTCCTCAAAAGGTGTTTTCTTCCACCCCAAGTACTCCTGCAGACCTCAAATGTAAAAAATCAAGCCTCTTTTGTATGGAACATCTTTTTCAGGTTTGAAAGCCTTCCTGGGGCAAGAAACCAAGCCAAAAGGCATGATTATAAAGAAAAAATTACAATAATCAGCTGAATGACATCTTTTGGCATGATTTTAGCCAAAAATGCTAAAATGATGCCTTTTTTGAAAAAGGTGTCATTTTAGTAATTTTTAAGGTATGTATTTGGTCAGGGAATTCATCTATTCTGAGATAAGATTTTCAATTTAAAACTGAATTTAATAATCTTGCTGCTTTAAAAAAAATTGCAGTAAAAATTTTAGATTACAATAAGAAATGAATATAATAACAAGGTGATATAAAATAGTGAAATTGAGATTTGATATATTTCTGAAAATTCAAGGTAAAACTCTTGAATGGCCTACCTATATAAAAATTTCAATCAATTTTAGAAAATATAGAATAGAATTTTTGAATCCTTATTGAGTTCAATCTTGATACATTAGGGGGTATCAAAGTTAACCAAACCCGCCATTTTTTAATGGCGGGTTTCAACCCAAATCCGCCATTAAAAATCAAAAAAACCCACTTATTTCAGATCAGACGTGTCAAAGTTAACCTGAAATAAGTGGGTTTTTTCAAATAAAGTATTTAAATGCATCCACCACCTGTCCGCGTCATACACCCCTGTCTTCCCACCTCCTTCTACCTCCGACCTCATCGGAAAATTTTTTACCCCCAGCCTCATCATAAAATTGATTGACCACTCTCATCACTTTATCGCTCTCATCACTTGATCACTCTCATCCACTTCATTGCTCTCAAAACTTCATCGCTCTTAAAACTTCATCACTCTCATCACTTAACCGCTCTCATCACTTGATCACTCTCATCCACTTTATCGCTCTCAAAACTTCACCACTCTCATCACTTTATCGCTCTCATCACTTGCGTAGCCCAAACTCTTTCAAATGGCCCCTCAGCAAACCTCCCCCCACAAGTCCAACACACCCAAGAGAACATCGCCAAGGAACTCCACGACAAACAGTCCTCCCCCATCAGCTTCCAAGGGCTCAAGTCAGCTCAAGAGAGCTGATCACATCATCCTGGTAAACTGGCTGAAAATTCCCTCCAACTACAATGCCTGCTTTGGGTCCAACAACAAAACACGTGTTGGCCAACCTCAATCCTCTAAGGTCAATGGTTATCTCCTGATGGCCAATGAACTCAAGAACAAAACAAAAGGTAGGCTGGATCTGTCATCCAAACAGATGAGGGAGCGGTTCAAAAACTATCAAGCCAAGTACAAAAAGGCCCACTCCATGTCTATCTCCACTGGCTTTGGTATCACCGACTTGGACAAAGCCAAAGGAATCAACTTGGTGGTTGATAAGTTGGACTCCATTTGTCCTTTTTATATTCAAATGGATGAAATCTTTGGAAAGAAGGCCAACATCACCCCCCTAGCTGCTTTCAATGCCCAACAATCCAATTCCATTGATGCCGAGGACTTGGCTGGGGATGCTCAGCCTACCAACGGGGACCTTGATCAAACCTTGGCCTTGGAGTGGCCCCCATCTGATGACAAGGAGGATATTCAAACACAATTGGCTCCAATCACTTCTACTTCGGTATTGATTGATCAGTCAATCCCGACCTTGGACCCCTCACTTCCTTCTTTTGATTGCTCTCTTCCTGGGGCAGAACAACTGGAGAACTTTCCCAATGAGGAGGATGTTATTCCTGGATCACCGTTGCCATCAACATTGGCTCAAGTAAGGAACTAAATTGTTTTTGATTCTGACTGGTTGCTCCTGACTGATTTACATTGTAAAAAAACAGGCTCATCCATTTTTGATTGGCCAAAAACTCAAGCCAATGGGGCCTCCCACATTGCCTTCAAATACTAGTGAGGACTTTCAGACTCAACCCTCCTCTGCCAAGGGTAAGCAAAAGGCCTCCAATTCCATCAATGTCAACCCCAAAAGTCATCAAAAGAGGAGAAACACTTCCAGTTTTTTGGGCTTTGAAGAAATCATGGAGAAGCGAGATTCATGTAAGTTGATTGATTCAATATCCTTGCTTTCAAAATCATTCTCATTGCCATTCCCCTCCAAAAAACAGTGAAATCGCAAATTGAATCAGATAAACTTCAGTTTGAAAAGCAAAAGTGGGATCGCCAACTGGCCATGGATGGTCAAAAGCAGCAAGCCGAGACTTTGGCTAATCAACAAAAATTGGATGCTGAGTGGAGGTTGAAACAAGCTGAGCTAGAGTTTCAAAAAGAGGAAAAGGAGAAGGATTTGCAGCAAGTGCAACTGGAAAAGGAGAGGGAACAACGGGCAAACAAAAAAAAAGGATAAGGTATCAGTAGCTTTGGCTTGCATTGGCAGTGGTAGATTGGTAGAAGAAATACAGAAGATTACTCAAATGCTGGGCTTGTAAATATATTTGCATGGATGAAAGAAAAACAAATTATTTTTTACTACAACAACGTTTGAGAGCATTCTTAACCCCACCAATATACAAATCTTTTTTGTTTTTATTGTTATTTTTTTCTCTAGAGTAAATTTGGCCGTTTTTCATGTCCCTACAAGTGCTCTGATTTATTTTATTAATTTGGAGTGACATGGCCATTCTGGTATGGGTTGCTGTGTCCACAGCTGGAAAGGTACAGTGCTTGTACTTGTTAGCCGCCCAAACCATTTTGACTATACCTTTTTGCTTGAAATCAATTCCAAAGCCAAGGTCAGGAAAAAAAAATTGACCGTCCGAAACTTGATATTCATCCGTATCTTCAATAAGTTGACCATTTGATTTTTTTGTTGGGACAACAAGTAAAAAGGAATAGCCAGAGATGTTGCCTTTGTCAATATGAGGAGAATTGTAAAAAGAATCCAAGGTGAAAGTGAGGTGTGGGGAGCAATCAAAAGGTGTAGGCTTGGAACCAAATTCCAACAAAGAGGAAGAGGGGATGTTGCTGTCCTTCATGGTATCACGGTTTGATTCAAAGGCAAGTTTGGCCAAATTACAAAACATTTGTCCTAAAATTTGGGATACTTTGTTGGCCTTCAAGTTGAGGACAGCGTACTCTTGAGGAGAAGATCTAATGGATGATTTCTTCACATAACGTCTGAATAACTCCAAAGGGTTCATTGATTTTTGCCAACCAATCGCCCACATTTTTCCACCCCAAGATCTTGAGGGACCAACTGGGTTGACAAATTTTTTTGAACTGTGAAGGAATGTTTCCACAAAGTTGATATCTTTCTTATCTTGCTCAGATAGTCAATCCAAAGGCACAAATTCAATGACGGCAACCAGAGCATGGTGATCAGATTGGTTGAGAACAATAACTTTTCCATGGTGGAAGAAGTGGAAAGCCCCAATTGTCTGTTTTGCTTGCTTAAATTCTTCCTGGGTGGGTTTTTGAGGTTTGTTTTTCTTTTCAGCCATGATAGCAGGGTACAGATCCAAAGGGCATAGCTTTCGTCTAAACCAGGAAAACTTTTCCTTGATCAAGTCGTCAGTCACTTCCAAAGAAATTTCCAAATCCCTCATTTGAGCCCTCCTTTTTCTACGATTCCTCTGCTTGCCACCTCTCTTTATGTTTTTCATACCATCTCCTTCCATCTTTCTCCCTCCCAGGCACTTGCTGCACCCAAGGTGAGGATCAAGGTGAAATTTGAATGGATGTATAACATTTTGAGTTCGGTAGGCATTGAAGGAATCAATATCAAAAAAGGGGTTGGACAAACGAGAAGACCGGTCAAACAAAAAAAAAATGTCAGCGACGTTCTCATTATGGAAACGGTGGGATTAAAAAAATCAAAAAGAGATGAAAATCAACGATTCCTCTGCTTGCCACCTCTCTTTATGTTTTTCATACCATCTCCTTCCATCTTTCTCCCTCCCAGGCACTTGCTGCACCCAAGGTGAGAATCAAGGTGAAATTTGGATGGATGTATAACATTTTGAGTTTGGTGGCCAGTGAAGGAATCGATAGATATCAAAAGAATAGAATTAGATGGGGAGGAGTGGTAATGATGAGGAGCAGCAGCCGGCATCATACTAGGCAAACCAGACTGTCCCAGGACGTGGCTTGGTTGGTGTAAGACTTGAGAGAATGTGTTCTGGCCAAGCTCAAAAACCTAAAAAAAAAAAAAAAAAAAAAAAAAAAAAAATTGGGAAGTCAGTTCATGTACCCTACAAAAACCCTGCATTGATTGGCCCAAACAATTGGCCAATTGATGGCAAATCAATCGCTCAATCAATTTGCAATCAATTGAGCAATCGATTGATGGCCAATCGATGGCCAATTGATTGCGAATTGATTGAGCGATTGATTGCTCGATTGATGAGAGGAGAAATTGGAGGAGGGGAGGGGCTCACCTTGAGGGATTGACCTTGAGGGATTGACCAAGGGATCCAGGGGGGACTACAGGTTGAATGATCAAAGGATCAGCAACTGGTGAGGGGAAGGAAGAGGAAGAGTGTGGAGGGGGCTTACCGGGATTAGGAGGAGGGAATTCAGTGAGTGAGGTGAGATGAGGTGGTGGTGATGAGTGAGGTGGTTTGGTGAGGAGGAGGCAGGGTTTGACCGGTGAGTGAGTGGGGTGAGGTTGAAGGGGTTGAGTGGTGAGGGGGAGGGGGGTGGCATTTGGTGAGTGGCAGGGTTTGAGGTGGAGGTGTTTTTGGATTCAAGTCCACTTTCAAAAAAAATAAAAAAAAAATCAGCCTGTGAATCTTGGGTGAACAACCAAAACCAAAAAAACACGGTGAAGGGAATTTTTACCAATTTCAAAATCAAAAATTACTCATCAAAGCGAGCAAGGGTGAGAGGAAGAATCCGCTCTCTCATAGAAGAAGATGAGGGACCAGATGAGACAGGGATGACTTGAGGCGGATCAGGAATATCATCTTGGAATATTTTGTCCCATTCATCTTTGATGTTGGCCAAAAGGTTGTGAAGGATTACACAAGTGATAATCCAGTTGATGAGGAACCTCATATCTTTGGAACATTGGAGCTGGTTTTGCATCTCCCGTAAGCTGGCCCATCTTCCTTTCAGAATTCCTATGGCATGCTCAATCCGAACTTGTGATTGGGCAAGATGATAGTTAAAATCGGTTTTTCCTTGATCATTGGACAAAACATTCCGGTATGCTGGAACTACATATTTCCCACTAGCATAAGCCAAATTTGCCAGAAGGTATTGATCTTGGTCAAAGTAGATCTCTGGTTGTTGGGAAATCCGCATCGGATTGAAAACATATGAATCATGACAAGAACCTGGAAGGCCAGCATGGAGGGAGATGAACTTCTTGTTGTTATTGCAAACAAGTTGTAGTGCCACGGAGTATCTAAACAAAGAGATGGAACATATTTGGTCAGTGTGTGATCCAAAGTTTTATCATAGCGATTGGAAAAGAAATGAATAAATTGCCTTTTTTTACGATCAAAATAGTGGTTGCCATCTAGGTTGGGTTTTTGACTCAAGGGGATGGTGGTTCCATCAACAAAACCAATGCAACCAGGAAAGCCTTCTGTCTCCATTACTTGAGATATCTCCTTGCGTTCTTCTTTGGTTGGCCATGAAAGGACCAAGCAAGGGAAAGATAGGATAGCAATCATGACTCTTTTGGTGTATAAGTCAATGCTTCCGTAACTGACTGAGAATAGATTTTCCAATTGATGGATTGCTGCTCCATTTCTATTTGACCCCAATCTACAAAGAGCAACGGCAAGTTGGATGGCTGGATCGCGTTGAGGATTGCAAGAATTCTTCTGGAAGATGTGGTGGTCTTCAATCATTGCCAAAAGTTTCATGAAAGAAGGCAACAAAGTTCGGAACAGTTGCTGGAAGCTTAAGTCAGGGATGAGATGAAGCTTTTGCCTTTCATACATAGGGTTATGGAGAGTGTGTATTCTTGGAACCATGTATCACTTTGCCAACAGAGAATTCAAAGCTAACCAAGTTGATTCCAAATCAGAGTCTGAATCAGAGTCTGAATGGGAGTCAAACAGTAGCAAAAGTTCAGTCAGCTTTTTTGCGTTTTCAACTTGCTGGCGGGATGTTTGATTGGACATGTTGAGAAAGGTGGTGAGTGATGTGGGGTGATGAGATGATGATGGGATTTGTGTGAAGATGGGTATGTGAAGGTATGTGAAAAACAATAGAGATGTGTGTGATGCGATGGATATGGGACCGGTATGGATTTGCTGATGTGGATGGGTGTTTTTGATGTGATGGATGGTGGATGGATGATGATGCATAAATGGCGGGTTTAATGGCGTGTTTGATGATTGAAATCCGCCATTTTCATGAAACACGCCATTTTGAAATACACCAGTTAGGGGGTATGTGTATTTCAGAAACCCGCCATTAAAAATGGCGGGTTTTGTCAAAAAAAATGGCGGGTTTCTAATGGCGGGTTTGCTAACTTTAATACGCCCTATTATGCATTTTATGTATTTAATTCTTTTTCAAAATTTCTGTTCTCATTGGTTGTGAATTTTTTTAGGTTTTAATTCAAACATGGCCCATCAATTTTAGATTTCTGCAACTCCATTAGGGCGTATCAGAGTTAGCAAACAAGCCATTTTTTTCATGGTGGGTTTCAACCCAAATCTGCCATTTAGAACCCGCCATTAAAAAACCAAAAAACCCACTTATTTCAAAACAAGGGTGTCAGAGTTACCTGAAAATAAGTGTTTTTTTTTTAATATGGTATATAAAGTCCAGCCAGTTGACCAGATTTTTTTTGTTAATCTTGAAAATATGAATACCACCCCCTGTCCTTCTTTGATTGCCACCCTGCCCCAATTGAGCTCAAACCAGTCACCCTAATCCATCCATCAATGCCCACATCATCCTCCCCAGCTCAGACCCTGATCTCATGGTCTTTCCCAATCATCCCACCAACCTCAATGCTGAGGATAACAACAAAAAAAACAAAAACATCAACCATTGATCATAATCATCTACCCCAACCTCCTCCTCCTCAGGCATCCCTCACCATTGCTCCCAATCTCAATCCAACCTCTTCACCCCCCAAGGCTCCCTTCACCTCCTCCCATCTCATCCTCTCATCCCCCTCAATGATAGGAAACCATATTGAAGACAATGACATGGACCATCTAGGAACAGTCAAGAGTTTCAAGAGTTTGTAGCCATGGAAGAAAGAAGAAGGGAAGGAGGAGTAAATATGATGGTCATTGTAAGACTCAAGAGATCAATCTATTACGCCGGAGAAAGGTTTGAATGTGCAATTGAATTCAAGTTGAAAAAGACTGAAAATGGCCATGATGTTTGGTTGTTGATGAAGATGAGGATAGAAGGAAAAAATGAAGAAGAAGAAGCAGCAGCTTTTAACTCAACCCCATACGGGAGACCCTCTTTGATCTAATCCTCAAACAAATCAAACCAACCAATTCTCAGCAGCAGACCATCCACAAGCCATAATCTTCTTCCTTTGTTCTCATCATCTATCCCAGCTCCATCAGCTGCCCAACCAACTCAGCATCCATTGATCCCAGTCAGGAATTGGTTCATTGGTTGATTTTCATTGGCCAAATTGATTGCAACTCATCCATCAACTTCATCCTCCAATCTCATCAACCATTGTCAGAGATCCTACTAAATTTGAAAACCTTCCTGTTGAGTATCATCCCCCATCCTCTCATCCAAATCATCCCCCTTGCTGAATATCCTCTTCAGTAATCCTCCCCCCCCACCATCCACCATCCCAAATTCCTACAGGCTTGAATCCAAAACTATCCACAAGATCATTTGATCCATTTCAACCATCCCCACTCCAATTTGATCTCAATCAAACCAATCTGACTAATCTATCCACTTGTAAGCTTTTGACTCCCTCCTAATGCTCAGCCCAACCTTCATTGATCTACCATCAACCTGCAAGTCCAAGGAGGGATTCATTAAAACTTGTAGGCTCAAGTGCCCCTCCCCATCAAACAATCTTCCACCCTTGGCTGCCTAGATCATTCCTCTTGGTCTGGTCCTTTATTTTTTTGATAATTTGTTGATTTTTGTACCAATGATAATGATACACAAATGTGTATGTAGGTGTTAAGCCTCACTCCTTACCAAAAAAAAATCATAATAATAAATGTAATAGTGATAAATATGAGATGAAAGTGATTCAGAAGGTTCAGTTATAGAACTTACAGACTCTGAAAAACTGGCTTGCAGACAGCCTAAAGATTGAATGGATGGTTTTTCAAGGAAGGGGGAGAGGATTGATAAGGGTATGAAGGGCTTGTAAGAGTTGGAGTAGGGAGAACAAGAGCCGTTTGAAAAGCCCAATCCAATCCAAGCTGGCAAGTTCTGTGGTGGATCCAACCTAATCCCCCTGGTCACCCTAGCTTCCTGAGCGGTCAATTCTGGGTTTATTTTGGGATTCAATTCAGTCAGTCTTAGACTTGTCTTGGTTCAAACCTCAGATTTATTTTTTAGATAGTTTTATAAATTTTATTGTCAGTTGAGTTAGACACATCTCCAAATTGGAAATACTATTTTTTATTGATGGATCCTGAAACGCTAGATGAACATTGAGGATTTCTTTGTTTGAACTGAATTTGAGATTGTAGCTCATGAGAAGCTGAGATTGAGGATAATCTGGATAGTATATGTGTAATGTTAAATTCACGGCTCATTGAGCCATGTACACAGCTCTGTACATGGTTTTTGAGCTGTGTACACAGTTCAATGAGCCGTGTGGCACCCAACATGGCCCAAATGAGCCGTGTGGCACCCAACACGGCTCAAATGAGCCGTGCAGAACTCAAAACAGCCCAAATGAGCCATGTGGCATGCTAAACGGCCCATTTGACTTTTGTGGCATGCTAAAAAACTTTTTATTTCTTTTATTTCTTTTATTTCTTTTATTTCTTTTATTTCTTTTATTTCTTTTATTTCTTTTATTTCTTTTATTTCTTTTATTTCTTTTATTTCTTTTATTTCTTTTATTTCTTTTATTTCTTTTATTTCTTTTATTTCTTTTATTTCTTTTATTTCTTTTATTTCTTTTATTTCTTTTATTTCTTTTATTTCTTTTATTTCTTTTATTTCTTTTATTTCTTTTATTTCTTTTATTTCTTTTATTTCTTTCATTTCTTTTATTTCTTTTATTTCTTTTATTTCTTTTATTTCTTTTATTTCTTTTATTTCTTTTATTTCTTTTATTTCTTTTATTTCTTTTATTTCTTTTATTTCTTTTATTTCTTTTATTTGTTTTATTTCTTTTATTTCTTTTATTTCTTTTATTTATTTTATAATATATAATAATAATTAATAAATAATCAATTATAAGTTATATGGAGGAGTGTATGGGCCCCCACGCGCTGAGGGGCCCTACAAAACTCCCACAGGTTGTGTGGGGCCCTACACGGCTCCCACAGGCCGTGTGGGAGCTTGTACACAGCTCCTACATGACTGGAGCCATGTACAAAGCTCCCACATGGCTGGAGCCATGAATTTAACATTACCCATAGTATATACCTGGGAAGACCAGACTTACTCCACATACTTTCAATCATCATTGAGTGAAAAGGGATCCAATATGAGACCCAAGTGTATGAAGGTGTTGCTAATGGGGCTTGGGGTCACACAATTCCATGTGTCTTAAATGATTTGAGTAGAAGCTGCTTGATCAAGGTTGTAGAGGTTTAGCAAACTGGATTCATCTGATGATAGAGCATGCAGACAAAAACTAAGAGGTCAAGGGTTGAATTGATGATTATATGAAGAGAAGAAGCCCCATGGGTTGTTGAACATAAGGAACAAGTAGAGGATAGGTAGGGAAAAGCCTAAAAAACACAGTATTTTGACTTGAAGTAATTGGTAATTCCAACTTTGAATGGGTTACAGGGAGAGTTGAGGGAATGAAAAATAAAAATCGTGACGGTATCAATGAACTCAATTTGGACGTGCAAAAGTGGAGTATCAGGTAGTAAATGGCCATGTGTTACATAAACCAATAGGATGGCTTTCTGACTAGGGGAATTTTTGACTTGCAAGTAAGCTAGACCAATCTCATCCATGGCCAAAATATCCTTGGGTGAGTATTGACTGGTGATTGAGGGTGTTTTTGCATTGATGAATTATTTGCATGAATGCAGGGTTGATGCTTGAAACAGGCCATTTCTATCAAACCCGCAATTTTGAAATACACAATTTAGGGTGTTTGGTCAAAAAAATTGTGGGTTTTCTAAATCTGATATTCCCTTCTGTTGATTGAAAAAACAGGAGTTGATTTATAATTATTCACATTTTTCACTAAAATCTCATTTTTCATTATTGTTATTGCAATAATTATTATTATAAATTTTCCTCTGGATTTGAAAATAAAATGAACCATTATCCTTTCATTGGAAATTTTGAACTGGATTAAATCTTATTTGAGCATCCTTAGAAAAAAACATTTTTTTTTTGTATTTTTGAATCCATTTGGTATGATACAGCTGGAAAAATAATTTATGTTGGAAATTTTTGGATTTCATGATACAGAGGGTATTCTCTTATATTTTTAAACCTTCCAAGTTCAAACAAGAAAAAATTAAAGGCACTTGGTGCCATTTGATATCATGATTGCTCTTTTTTATCTGTTTACACAAAAACTATTCAAAAAAGTAAAATAAAATGATCCACAGTAACTTTACTTTGCAGTGGCATGCTATTTTCACTGAATTACAAATGGATTAGCACTAGAGTATAAAATTTATTACTTTATTTCACCTGGATCCACCTGAAATAAAATTGTTTCTGGTGTAAATTGCTTGATTTAGTGCTAACCAGCAGTTTTTTCAAAATGAGACTTTGCTGGAGTAAGTGAAACCAATTGTATGATCAGAAATATCATTTGAAATAAAATTATATTTTGAAATACGCCATAATTATTTCTAATTAAGTTTTTCAATTAGTGCTAGTGATTGTGAGAAGAATGAACCATTTGTTTCATCAGGTTAACAAATAATTAGGTTATATTCCTTCCTTGTTGATAATTTTTTTTTGAAAGTACAAACATAAAATATGATCAACCCATGCTGTACTGTACATTTTGAATTATATTGTTTTCAAAAAAAGAGAAAAATTATGTTAAATAAATAGTGTTGGACATGGTAGTAACCATGCTAGGATTTAATGCACTCATCTTAGAGATTTCTAAAGTTTTTTGAGAGTATAAGATCATTAAAGTGAATATTCAGATAATATTCAATTATAGAAATTTAAATTACTAAGTTGAGTAAATTTTTTTATAATTTTGAGTCAAATTTTGTATTCAAGTATTTGAAAAAGCAAAAAATTCAGTCAGAAAATGAATTTTTTCTCATGGTGCTAAGAAATTTATTTATTGGTTGGGGTTTGATTCAAGGGGATGAGTGCTGAGGAGATGATGATTTCAGTTTAACCTGAGTCAAGCAGGCAAGAAAATTGACACAACTAATATTTTTCATTGATTTTATTCAGATTGATGTAATGATAATGAATGAAGATAGTGACCAGATGGCATAAAAAAGAAGATATGAGATATGGTTTATTCCAAAAAATACAAGATGATCCTCTGGAATTTTATATTTATGCATACTTTTGATGAATATGAGACCACAAGAACGTGAATTGTCTCAATGATTTTGTATAGAGATTCAAATATATTATCTAATTGATTTTCTTTCTATTTTATTTCTTACTTTCTTTTTTCAAAATTTGTTCTCTGAATTTTTCTGGTAATTTTGAAAATTGCAATTATATATAAAAAAAAGAAAATTTGTTTGCAGAAAGTTTGCCACATATTCAAAGTTTATTTTGAAAATATTCAAAATTTCTTTTAAAAGTTTGTGAAATATATTTCTGAAATTTCCTTGAGTTGTTCAAAATAATAAATTTGAGGCTTGATATTCTTTTATTAAAATATATTTTCTTTGCAATAATCATTTTACATTTTAATATAAACTAATCAGAGTATTCTATCAACAGGAAAAATTGATTTTTCTATAAAATAAAACTTTAAAATATCGAAATCAGACATATTTCTGCATTTAATCCACAGGTTGATCTTCAACAATAAAATAATAGATAAAATTCATTTCAATAAATTTTTCTATTAAATATGTTACTTGATTACAAGAATAGGGCAGAAAAAAATAAATAAAAAAATAACATAAAGAATTTGTCAGAAAAGATTCAACCAGAAAAATACTCCAGGAATATTTACAGCATAATTCAAAATATTCAGAATAAGTAACTAGTAATTCAGGATTTAAATCTTGTGCAGTAGACAAATATTCAGAGAGGACATGAACATTTCATGTAGCTAATGAGAATAAGAAGAAAGAAAGGGATAAGAAAAATACAATGAGAAAATTAAACTAAGGATAGATTATAGATATAGGTTTTGGCTGTGAGAATGGTAAGTATTCATATTCTTCATACTTTGTTTTTATAATCCTTGATTTGAATTTATTGATTAGCCCAGGGTAGGCTTAATGTCTCTGATGGTTGGGCAGGGCTTAATACAACCTTGTGAAGAGCATGTATTTGAGCAAAAAGAGAAGGCAGAATAGATATTCAAGTTAGAATAGAGGAGAAAAAGAAACAATAAAAGTGAGTGAACAGACTAGAAATCCAGAAAGATAAACAGGAAGAGATTGAAGGTATCTTAAGAAATTATTTAATTTTAGATGCAGTTAAGAAGGAAATTTTTTTTGGATGCTTCAAATACTACCAATATAGGGTGCCCTATAATAATTTGAGGCTCCCTTTGAAATAAAACTCTAATACTAATCATGGGATCAGAGGAAGCCAACTGCAATTTGATGGGAGAAGCTTTTACTTTGATAGATCCTCATGGTTTGGTAAGGGTTTCAGCCAAGTTCTATTTATATATACCTTCTGAAATTCTAAGTAGGGAATTTGATACTAGTTGATTTGAATATTTATGACAGAATTTGATTCCTTAAATTTTTTTTTGGGGCTTAGCTTTCTTGTTAATGATATTGTTGCCTAAATTATCATTTTTGATTATAGGATTGGAAATAGCCACACTTAACTCTAAGACCAAGTTTTAAAGCCCTCTAAGTTCTCTGGAATGATTCTTCATGAAAAAAAATCTTCCCCAGGTGCAGGTTGGGCCAAAAAAAGCCTCTTTTTTTTCCCAGATTGATTAATTGCCATAGAGGGTCATGAAAAAATCTGATACAGAAATTGTCCAGATAATGGAATGGGATGAATAATATGAATCATACCAGACTTTGAGGTGTTTTTTTGGGTCTGTAAACTTGGATTAGAGGATAAAGAGCAATTAGTTCCCCCATAGTAACAGTTTGGGTTCCCAGGGGCTAGAAAGTGAGACTTGGAGGGCATCAAGGAAAAATGAGAGAGGGAATTTATTTTATGGGTCATTTTGGGTTGTGTTTTTAGGACCAGGCTGTTCAAATTTCCTACTGCTTTTTCCATAAGCTTTTTTTAAATATTTTTTTGAGTGACTGAACTGATTTCATTATTTTGGAAGATGTGGGGTTCTTCACTTGTTTTTGTTTTTTAATTTTGAAGTGACTGATAATCTAGTTGCATTGGTTCCATTGGTAAAGCAGGATGCTTCTATTTTTACTCCAATCCAAATCGTATACTAGATGCTTAACTTGATTTTCTTGGATTTTTATCTTGTAGGTTTTCTCAAATTTACCAAGTAATTCAATCATTTGGGATATGTTTTTCCCAATTATCAACCTGTTTTCTATGTGGATGTGCATGATTAGGGGTTTTTGTGATTCAAGAAGAGGAACTTACCCCTGGAGGAAGGGGATAAACCAAGAATCTTCCATTTTGATTCAAGGTGAGATATTGAAAATTGGGGGGAATTTTTGGTCCTATAGAGGGATGTTTCATTTCAAATACCCAATATTCCTCTCTTGGTACCTTGAATTTTTTTTAATTTTTATACATATACTTTGGCATCCATTTCCTCATAGAGTAAAACAGTTTACACTGTGAATAGGAAGCCATCAATTTTTCATTGCATGGCCATAGACGGAATGCCTTTGAATTAATTATCCATTGAGTTCTAAACTAAAATAGTTTTTATGGCAGTTTTTGAGTTAATGTTGATGCTTTTAAAATCATACCCAGTTTGATTTTATTTGTGTGACTTCACCCAATTAACTTTTCTTCCTCACTAGTTTTCACAGGCCTCCAATAGATGTTTTTTTATTCAAGTAAAGGCACTAGAGTTTTGGTTTTATTCAAGATGAAAGGGTTGTGCTCCTCATTCATAGATGTGAGGAAATTTTGTTTTATTTTGGAATATATGATCTCCTTGATATTAAAAATTCCTTCCAAGTGGCATTCCTTGCTTTCTTCTTTGCTGTTGTTGGGGAAGGCCAAACCCATAATATTCATTCTGGAAGTTTTCAGAATATCAGAGGGGTTCATTTTGCTAGAGATTTTGTTTGGAACTAAATCTTTGAGTGAAAAATGGGGGAAAATGTTTTTCCAGAGTTGTGTCTGAATCCTGGATTAATTGTGGAGTTTTTATTGGAGTATCCTGCTTTCACATGGATTTTTTGAGGTTAAGTAGGGGAGAGGGGTGATTTAAATGAATGGGATATATTTCATTGTTCCAGATTATATATTTATTTTTCAAAACAGAATCATTCTATGATTTTTTATGAGGATGGCATTTCAAACACTGCAGAATCAGGGGGAGATTTTTCCATAAGCACACAGATAGGGACATAGTTGGGAAAATTATTCATTTGGAGTGGTTTTTTATATATAAAATAAACTGGGGATGTAGTGATCACACATGAATGTGTCCATCTTACTGTAGTTTTCTAAAAAGAAGACTGTTTCTGAATGTGGTTTGTAACCAATAAAAATAACAGTGCCGGATTTACCCAAAAAATTTGACCATTTAGGACCATGTAACCAGGCCTAAATTTGAAAAGGGATGAGTTTGGTTTTTTACTTGTACATTTCCAGTGTGTGGTTGGACCTGGGAATTTTTTCACAAGGGGAAGTCCAGTTGGATGATTTAAAATGAAGAATTTTTATAAGAAAATACATCCAATTTTCTGCTTTTTACCAATAGATTATTGGTGCTTCAATTTCAGAAAGAATTCAACTCATATTTGTCAGAAGGGTTTTTTTTGGAATTCAGCTATTTTATGCTCACACTTAAGTCCTTCTTTTTTTGAAACAATTGAACTCATTTTATTTTAACTATTCAACCATTTTCATAACTTCATATAAGTAGTAGTATTATGGCATAAATCACCTCTTGCTGCTCTAATCAGTTATTATCCTTGATTGATTGTTTCAAGATTAAGTTGTGATTAATTCTGAAAGAATGCTAGTTCAAGTAGTCTGATTTTCCATTACTGATCAAACTCTTGTAGTCATAGAACCCTGAGTCACTAGTTCTTTTAATGGACTTCTTATCTCTAAGAACCTCCTTTCTTATCTTGATCTTTCTTAACTCTAATGTGTGTTGAACCACCAAATCAGCTTGAATTAAAGCCTCAGTTGTATTGTACGTGTCACTCTTCTTTTGATAGCTTCTATGTCCTGGCTTTTTGCCTGTTGTGTCTCTGCATTTTTGCATACTGTCTGTCACTGATTATTTGACAGTTCTTTGGTTGTTTCTCATTCATTATTCATTATATTTTTCATTATCAAAACCACAATTTGGTTCCTTACCATTTGGCTTGTATCTAGACTGTTTAAAAAAGTTCTAGTGAAGCAAATTTATCATCATCAGCTCTTGACCAAATCTGACCAAAGTGCCCCCCAATTGAAGTCTCACCTGATCCGCTCCTCTTAGCATTATAACAACAAAGTCTCTGTAAACTTTCTCATCCTGCCCTTGAGGAATTTCAATTCAACAGTTTTGTTGAAAATTTTGGCAAGTATTCTGGTTTTTGGAGAATTTTTGGTACCTTTTCTAATTTGTTAACCTTTTTGACAATTGCTGAGTAAAGGTGACCAATGAAAACTTTCCTCCTTGATTTTTTATGTTAAGGAAAGATATGATTTAAAATCATTAAATTTTATTATTATTATTAAAGAATATAGTTTTGCAGATTCCCAAAATAGGATAAATCTCTCAAAGAAACAGAAACTTAGAATGATTAAATTATCAAACCATTTTATACAGGTAGAAACACAAGATAAGCCGAAACTATAGGAACACTGGCACTCATGAAACTACCAATGTATTCAAATGTGGAATTGAAAAAATACCTTGTAGCTTTCTCACACTAGGACCGATTCTTTAAACACTATAATAATCAGAAATAAATTAATAAAGGTATCAATAGAACTTAATTTTTTTTTCTTTTTTTTTAAAAAAAGACAAATCATATAAAAAATAAGTATAATTACATACAAATGAATATATATATATAATATTAAATAAGATTCAATGTATAAAGAAATAGATACTGGAAAAATACCCAAATAAACAAAAATAATAATAAAGATGCCTAAAGTTCATAAATTTCAAATTAATAAAGAATAAAAATCCAAGAAAAAAATGAAATCCATAAGAAAGAGAAAATCAAATCTTGGCAGATTTACTTAATAAACTGTCCAAAAAGAAATAAAATTGGGGTATTTAGATGCCCCAAATAGCCCTAAAAACCCCCAAAAGACCTACCAACTACAAGTATCCCTCATTAAGAACCTAAATAAACCTTAAGATATAGAAAGAAGACTGAAGAGAGAAAAGAAAAATATGGTAAATTTTAGTCACAGCTTGAAATATCAGATATATTTTTTTCAAGTAATTTGAAATCTTAAAATAAAATAATTTGAAAGTTTACTATCTGAATGACTCAAATTGTTGGAACCTCAACCCAGATCTTCCTTCAAACCTTTGAAGCAGAATGTAGTCAGCACATTTTGAACCCCAAACCTAAAAAATTAGCCACCCTAAGAGAACACCCAATACATCTGGCTTTCTCAATTAGGTAACTACCAAGTTGTGAAAGGGGACCTTAAAAATCCCATTGCTGCTGCAGCCCCCATCCTTCTATCTAAAGCACAATGTTAATTAATTAACTGAATAGATTGAGATCACCCAAAGCCAAATAAAAGACATAATTCCACCAGCCCATATAGCTGAAAGGACACAAAGATTTGGATACTTGAACTGTCATATTTCTTGGCATTGGAGTTGGTTTAAGAATGTAGACTCAGTTTCATCTTTAAAAATCATCAATTAGAACAAGTAAATATTGGCTACCATGTTTGAAAGGAGGGCACACTTGCATTGGATCCAAGTGAATCATGTGAAAGGTGTTTGGATATTTAGGGAGAGGTTTGATGTGGGGAATTCAAATTATTTAACATTTTTCAAATACAGGTCCAATTTTGATGATTTGTTGGTGGAGTGCACAGATATACTGTCAAGTCTTATAAAATTATTTGGTTAATCTAAAATTGGTGTCCAAGTGTGATGTGCCAAGCAATATAATTTTATGGATTCTCAATTGTAAGAAGGAGGGTGGAGTTCTTAGAAGCCTTTGAAGAAATGTTGAGGCTAACTTCCTGATGGCAAGTCAAGAAAATTTTACAGGCCCTATTTACTAGAATTCAATTGTGCTTGTGTACTATATGTAGTCTGTGCAGTCCATGTTCTTTGATTCAATAGGTAGAGATTAGATTTCTAGGGTGGTTAGGGGCATATAAAACTTTTTGAAATGATTATTTTCCCAATCATAGCTTTCCAATGTGTTTCATATGTACATTCCACCATATGTACTCATCTTTTTTTTCACTTCTTGAATTTTGTGAGGAGAGAGATTGTCAGCTTGCTACTATTGCAGAGCAAGCTGCAAAAGTAACAAAAATAACATAAAAATAATAATAATATAATTAACCTAAGAAGGAGTAGGAAAACCATAAATATTATTACAGAAATGGATTTTCCACCCAAAATTAGGTAGGGTCACTCACTGACCCCACCCTTGAAATCCAACTCCTTGCATTTTTAAATAATTAAGGAAAGAAAAACCAAAATACCATGGAACCACCATTGAGCTCTTTTGGCCCATTCAATATTTTGCACGTATTGTCACGTATTGGTTTCACACCTAAAATTCAGTCAGATTTGAGGTGTTGTGTATATTTTAGGAGTTACGGACAGAAATGTGTTTTGTCACAATTCCCACACGCAGCCGCGGCAGCCAATGCACCCGCGCGCGGCTGAGATAAAGCCCTGTCACTCCGTCAAGGTTGTGTACGCAGCCCCGGGCCTCTGAAAAGTACGCAGCCGCGGGACTACGGTTTGACAGAGTGACAGGCGGCCTGGGAAGCTTAGGTACCGCGCAAACATTCTACAACCCACACGGGAACATTCTACATATGTAATAAATGTTCCTGTGGATAGTAGATAGTCTAAAAGTACCTAATATTATATAAAAATACTTAAATAACCCTCATACGTATTTTTTATTAAATATAATTCAAAGTACCAAGAGTGTCAAAAATAAGATAATGAAAACTTCTAAAAATATATCAAAATACTATAATATACTTTCATTAGAATTTCTAGACAAAAATATCTTTGTGACATACTAAGAAAACTAATAATGTAAAAATATTACATGAATTCCCATGACTTATATTTTTAAGTAATTACTTTAGTAAATCAAATGAAACTCGAAAATAAGGAGTAAAATCAATATCATGAGTTTACTCCAGTTATTTAATACATAATGAGAACTCACCTGACATCAGGATGTCCGTAAAAATTTCTATTAAAATAATTATTAACTTACTGGGAACATTTACTAAGGATAGTTAATTAAATAATACATAAATAGGACAGATTAGTGTTATTCACACGTCCTAATATCAATTATAAAGTAGAATAATTCCCATACCCTGAGGAATTAGATGCTAAACGTGCTATAGCACTAAGAACACGTGACAGGCTATCACTGGTTACCCTTCTAGCCTTAGTGTTTGTCCCTTTGAGCCCCTTTGCCACTCAGAAGGATAATATTGGGACTCCAAAAGCTATAAATAAAGAGCTCTTTTGAGGATATTGATGGGCAGAGACCAAGTTATATTTATATCCAGACACCGTGAAAAGGTAATCAAGTACTTATAAAAGATAAGTAAGTGATTTATGCCTCAGTCTGATCAATAATATCCATCCTCAACCTCTCTTTATCAATTAAAACTGCTGAAAAACCTTATACCCCCAGTATACAGGTTTAACCCATCATTGCACGTCCCAAACAGATACCCTAAGGATTTAATAATATACCAGTGAGTTTTATTATCCTTTCTCTGTCGTGGCAGCTTGTTTACAAGGCCCTGCCACTCCACTGTGTATTTTATATACATATTATCTTTGGGTAAAATATCCTTTAAACTAAAGAGCCCAAAGTAACCAGGACTACATGTTTTAATACTGAAATCCCTGAATAGAGGTGTTAAAGATCCCCAATATAATTGTGGACCCTCTATAAAAATATTTAATCATCAATTCATTCCTATTGATTTATAACAATAAACCATAACCAAACCAATTAACCTTGCAATAAGCTTAATCCAAATATTTTATGGATTTTTGCTGCATTTATTAAATAATATATTTATTATTTATTCTATCACCTCTGGTAGCTAAAGGATAGGAAGGGTCTTGGCATCCAGGAGGCTGACAGAGATGTTTCAGAAAGTGTACCAGGTGGCACCAGAGTCATAGAGACGGTCTGGTTTGGGGGAAGGAGAGCAGAATACAGACAGAAGAAATTAATCAACACAGAAGCTAGATTCCATGGGGTTGTTGGCTAGTTCCACTGTATTTACTTTGGGATAATTTGATTCAGTCAGATTTGCATTGTTTTCTTCTTCAAACTCCTCAATGGAGTTGAATTTTTGATACAGTTTTTGGTCCTTTGGCAGTCATTCAGGTTAGGTCTATGATAAAAAGAGGTATTTCTGGTTGGTATGGAGGATCCAGGGGGATGTATAATTTTACTCATGGCAGGGGCAGAGAGAGAGAGAGTATCTTAGTTGATGCCTCATGGGCTTTTAGCAATTGGGAAACTAATGGTGTAGGAAGTGTCCTGGGTTTCAATTTTTCATTGAGTGTCTTCCATTAGAATTGGATCATAGATGCTCTAAAAAGTCAAATGTTTGGTATGGTAAGTGGATTGGACTATGGAACAGGAAATTCTAGTGTAAGGCTTCTTATGAAACAGAAAGCAGAAAGAGTTGCAGAGACCTTAACAATGTGATCTTCAATTTATTTGTCCGGGGTCTCTTTTAGGGCTAGATATTTTTTGCAAAATTCTGCTGCATGTTCTCTGAGGGTGGCATTTGGCTGGTATGTGAGAAGAAATGCTAGTCTAGCAAAGTTTCCAACAAAGTTTTGTCATTTATTTCTGCAAGCCTAGACAAAATCTGCAAGGGCTTTTGCTAGATAACTTTGGTTGTTGCTAATTTATCCTTTTAATCCCCTTTTGACAGAATTTTATAGGAGATTTATGACTATAGAAGTCTTATTTTTGTGTTTTTTTGTGTGGGGATTCCTAAGATCCAACTTTTGTGCAGGATTTCTTCAAGGCTAATTCCAATAAGGATGCTTTCATATCTATCTTTCCACTCATACCAGTTGTGGTAGTCAAGGGAAGAGATCTTCTTGCAGGTGTGATAATTGTCCCCTGAGTTGCTTTTGTCATTGGATATTTTGATACTCTTGCCATTGCTTGCCAGATTCTTGGAAGCCATGGTTTGCATGACTTGCAGAGTTTTTTGTTCTGTATTATGCAAAGGAATTGACTCTTGCTACCATGCAATATTTTGGTCTAGTCAATTTATTCCCCACTTACAGAAATAAGACAGTAAAAATAAAACTAAAATAAATACTCAGTCAGGCAAGATGAAACAAAACATTTGCCAGAATAGATGACAGTGTAATTCAAAATAGTAGGCATAAGTACCTAGTACTTTAGGAACAAAAGCTTGCACGGCAGGCAGAGCTGTGAGGCGCACCAGACTCTGTTACGTAGCTGATGAGAATAAGAAGACAACAAGTGATAAGGGGCCAAGAATGAGAACAGTCACATAGGGATAGAGGATAGCTATAGGTTTTGGCCGTGAGCAGGGTGAGTCTGTACCTTCTGGGTGCTTGTGTTGTACTCCTCCTTGATTTTGAGTTATCGATTAGCTGAGGTTGTGCTAAAGGTCTTCACTGGTTGGCCTGTGGTCAATCACAATGTTAGACACAGCAGGAATTTGAGCGATGAGAGATGGGGAGCATAGAGACCGTAGATAGAAGAGAGGAGAAACAGAGACGAGACATGTGTGAGAGAGAATAGGAATTCAGGTGGAGCGACAGGGCAAGAGTAAAGGGAGCTTATAAACTTATCCCATCAAGAGAGGTAGGCGAGAGGTAGACGAGAAGGAAACCTGATGTGAATATTCTCAATATAGGGCGCTCTAGGTTTGCGTGAGGCTCCCTTCGAGTTACCCTCCAACAGTAAAATGATTGACAGTAAATCTTTTCTGAGAAAGTTCAGCTTGAGACATGCTTGAGCATCCTAACTCAAAAAGCGGATTTAGGGATTGATGTACCACCTTGAATGTATCATAAAAAGCTATTAATGGATTATTCTGAAAAGAGTATTTTTTATCGTCGAGTTCAAATGATTGTGGGAATAATGTTCAATCTTCCCCTTGATATTGATTGAGTTAAATTACAACCATCATTATTAAAATTAGCCAACCAATCCATTAAAAGTACTTGATTTTAAGTGCAGGAGAAAATAGACACCTGTCAGTTATCTGGAAAAATTGGGTGCAGATAGATAAATGTCAGCAATATCTTATTTCAGAGTATTGACTCTGAGACAGAAAGCCTTTCAACTCGCGGAAATGGCAAAGCTTCCTGATCCATGTATCACATCTTGCATCACTTCTCCAAATGCTAATACCGCTCAAACTATTTTCCTGTGTTCAAGACAGATTCAAAAATTCTCGTTAATTCTCGCAGGTCCGGAGCTAGTGTGTTCTCCACTTCTCGAAGTTCCTTGTTCAATGTTATTACAGTTTCCAAAGACGTATCGAGTTGATCACGATGGGAATGGATGTAGTTAACCAAAGCGTTGAAATGTCCCCTGAATGATTCGAATTTATGTTCGAATGGAGTCCCTCGTAGACGCTCATCATTCTTTTCGAGAGCTCGGTGGTAGATTGCGCTTAGACGTTCGTCAAATCCAAAAAGTATCCGTGTTATTCCACTTTGTTCTGATTTCAAATTCAAAAGAAAAGAAGAAGAAGAAGAAGAAGGACCGTATAAATCAATGTCTATCCGGTAAACTGAGACGGAGTTCCTTTATACAGCATTGATAAACTGGAGCAGAGATTCCAGGATGCTCCGGCACAGTCAACTGGAAGCAGCTGCTTCATCTTCTTTTTCTTCCAAAGTTTAATTACCTGTTTTGGGCACGTCCTGTGGTATTTTAAGTTGACTCAAGAACTCATCCATGGGTGATCTGAATCCGAATTTTGAGTTCGATGCATAAGCCTCAATGTAAGCTTTCAGCATAGTTTCAGGGCGCAAGGTGAGATCCATGATTAATGTGATATACTCGGGATTATAAATCTTCAAAGCCCTAACAAACTTGAAAGAACTGCTTTTCAAGAAGGCGTCTGGTGCGAGATAGATCCCCTCGGCTTCTTTGTCAACCAAATCAAGGCGGTCCAGGGTAAGTCGCTTGGCGGTATCAATAACTAGCTCGATTGGCTTTGTGATTGGATTTGCGGCCCTTTCAAGCAAGTTTTTTTCGAAATTTATTTTGAGGATTCTGTGAAATTCTTCTTTTGTTCCTAGAACACGCAAGAATGCTTCTCGGCTCATTTCCTTGGCCGAACTTAATCTTTCACGAGTATCGAAATCAATAATTTGTTCCCCGAACAATTTCTCAATCAGTCCATAATTTACCTGAATCAGGTTACTGTTGAGGGCTAAATTCTCTAACCGCTGTAATGCATCTAACTTGTCCTCAGAACTGGGCGCTGGGTTCTGATTTTTATCGCGTTCAACCCTGCTTCCGTTTCTTTTTTTGAACAGCGATTTCAGTTGGTCAATTCTTTGAGCAAAAATGGAAAACATTGGGAAAGCCTTGGCTCGTTTCGGGATTCGGGGAGGATCTAGATTTTCCTGATTCTGTTGTATGCGGGACTTGAGTTCATCCAGTTTCTTCTTGAATTTTAGACGAATACGAGAATTCTGCCGCAGGTCTTCGAGGTGTTGCTTCGAGAGAAAAGACAGTGATCCCATTTCTACGTTCAGGGCATGCAAAATTTGTTCTTGAGATGTAGGTGGCAAAGATAATTTTGTAAACAGCTCTGAAGGGCTCTCCTGAATCTGATAAAATTTACTAAACATATGTTCAAAAACATTTTGGCGCCACATATGATTGGATCCATTTTCAAACAACCGCGCAAGTCCCGGACCCAGGTCTGATCCCATCGGGAACGTCAAGGCAAGTTTTTCTTCAATATGCTCGCTCATGAACTTGATTATAAATGGTCGAACTCCTTCGAGAAAATTTTGGAACGCTTTGAGCATGAGGTAGCGGTATAAATCTTCCATCAAATTAGAGTCCGGTGGCAAAGCGTGAAATAGGCTTTCTGCAGTCAAGGCGGCTGGGTTTCCCTGTTGGTAGAGTTTTTTGAGCTGAATCGCTTGCGCTCGGGCGAAATTATTCAAATCAACTGATAATTCGTAGTTGTCCGCAGTTGAGAATCTTCGGAAATTTAACTCTATGTTATCGCTTGCGTGACCCCAATTGTCATGAAGCTTAATAAGCTCAACGACCTCTCGAATTTCCGCTCTGTACTTGACTAAAAGCTCTTTTACGAAAGCGGTGACTTTATGGGTCACCTTTCTTTCTAGAGAGTCAAGAGGGAATACTGCTATGGTTGGAAGGTCAAGGGGGATGTGGTGGCGATAAGCACGCCATGCTTTGACGACCGGGCTGATATGATTGACTGCCTTGTGGAGGCGCTGAAGTTTCTCCAGATAGGATTTGTAAAGCTGATATATTTGTCCTAAATCTTGGGGATTCTTCCGGTTTACTGGGTCACCTGAAGGAGCCAGCTGATATGCAATGAGCTGCGCCAAACTTTTAGGAGACAAACGTTGCCCATCTGCCATTTTTATCCTAGGAAAATTAGCCTCCGACATTGAGGAGGTTATCTGGTTTCGATATCTTCCTATGAGTGAAAAAGACGGCTTCGTGTGAGGGTAATAGAGAGGAAGTGCAGGTCACTTCATTGGAATATGAGAGGGAAAGGGCATAAGGCAGCGCTCGAGTTACTCACTGTACACTTGAATTTGTTCTTCCGAAGGAGGTCCCCTCACCCAAGAACTAAATTGAGAACGGAGAAAAAGGGTACGATTTGGTCGGAATGTGCGAGTTAAACTTACCAGAAATGAGAGAAGGCTAAATCTAGTTGAGGCGAGAAAAGTCCTTACATTATGATTTTTTTAAGTCGTTGAGTATGATAATTGAGCTTGTCGGTCCTTTGAGAGATAAAAGTCAGAATTTTTTCCCAGGCCGGTCCGAAAGCCGACTTGAACTTTTGCCGGTGATTTCTTTAAAAAGCCATCACATAGTGTGGATACATAGATATCAGTTATTTCATTCTTTAACGACTGAGAAGAAGTTTTTTAAAGCCTTATCCAGTTTCACACCTTAAATATGTGCTCTTGAACAGACGATTCAAGATTTTGAATTTCCAGGCGTTCACAAACGGATGTGCCTTGGACTTGGATGGCGGATCAGAATCGCTATACGAAGGCGCCTCAGAACGAGTCCCTACCCTGGGGTGTCCAACTCTTGCAGGGGAAGAAGAACTTGTATGTCGCAGCTGTAGGGTTGACGGGAAGGTATGAGGCTGTACATGATCTTCTGAGGAACCGGGTTTTCGACCATTTAAAGCTAGGTCTTTCGTTGCTACTGCCGATTGTGATGTTAACACTGACTCGCCCTCATCTTTGATGTGAATCAGAGGGCTGGGCGATATGAGATGAAGAATGAGCAGGAACTGTAAACTATGAAAAAGTCCAAAATTTTTAGAAAGCGTCCATGATGGATTACCACTTCGCATGGTATAAAGCTTGTAAGAAGAATGGTGTCTGTCAACAGGTGTAAACTTGTTACGAGATTCCTCTAAGTTTTGTGGCATTAGACCGTGCCACGCCGGTCCGAGTCCTCCAGTAGACCAATCCCCCGCAACATCGGTTTATATCAGCTGTCAGTAGGTGATCCGGGTAGCAGTGGTATCGATGTGGGAGTTCGAGGACGTTCAGTGACTCAAGGCCGGAATTTATCCTTCCTGCAGCAGTTGTTGATCACTTCTCCCGGACAGGGGAAGGAGGTCGAAGGCTGAAACATTAGCTAGAAGTTTCGACACCAGTAGGGTGTATCAGAATCAAAAGTGGGGAAATTTTAACGGCTGATTTCAGGGAAACCATGAATTTTCGCAAGGAATTGTTTTCACAAAAGTGACTGGGTGATTTTTTTTTTTTTTTTTTTTCATCTGAAGAGTCTTTCCATGACAGGAAATGGGTGTGGGACTGAAATCAGTCAAAAATTTTTAGATTCTAACTCTGATACGCCATAATTATATAATCATCTATATCAATATTCTCATACAAGCATTGCACGACTAGGAATGAGAGGTTACAGGTCCTGGCCAGAAGCTGCTACCCAGGCTGCTGTGTAAGCAGGCTGGATCGATTAATCAAAAGATGGATGAACTTGAACACCCTCGGGAAAGTTTCAACATTGACTTCCATGATGAATCCCAACCTCAACCAAGCCAACTGGATCAGATTCTCAAATGAGTCCTATTCTACGACACGCAATCCCAAAAGAGAAACCAGGAGCTCACCAATGGTCCTTTGGCCTTTGCTTAGGATTAACAATTTACTCCATTCAGAGGCTTGCCCACATCCGTCTCTCCAGGTAACCTCTATCAGCTTCAACCCTCTAGGTCGGGACCCTAATGTCTGCTCTTGACGACTAGCAAGAATCATCAAGTTGAGAACGATGGAATTGATGACCTGATCACAAAGGTCCCAAAGTAAATAAGGTTCTCAATACAACTAATCTAGTTAATTCAAAGTAAACGTGAATTTACTCATGTTAATGATTTCCAGAATTAATATATCATGAGCCAGGCTATCCGATTCAAAAAGAGTTTTGTCTACATAAAGAAATTCAGGAATATATATTGTGGGAGAGAAGAGTATCACCAACCTACAAAGTGATTCATATTTATATTTGATATCCCCTGATGTGTACAAGTTCACCAGTACTTTTGTCCTCTTCTAAGCATGGCAGGGCAAAATTGCAGGTTTTCAATCTGCCCTTGACAAAGAGTGTTCTTAAGTGACTGTGGATTCATTTTCTCTAATTAGTTCATTTCAGATGAAACCATAGCTGTCTTTTCCTGGTATCTTATTTTGATATTCTCACAAACTCTGTTGGGGATTTTTTCTATTGTCTATTAACCTGGAAAAATCTTGAGTTCTTCCCATTTCAACCATCCAGATTACTTTTTTAAAAATGTGGTCTGTTTTCATCCAACTTTTGGGTAGCTATATTTCATGTGATGACTGCACAGGCCCACCTGCCATTTTGAGCATAAAATTCAAAACAAGTTACTGAATCATGGTTAATTGTTGTCACACTTCAAACTTGGTCTACAAAATAAACCCAGTTACCAATAAATTTCAAGCAAACAATCACCTCAGTCTCTGAGGATCTGGTTCTGAACTTGAAATCATGACAGCTGATCAAAAGCACACTAAGCTTATAAGTGTTTTTCAACCATAAATTATGATCTCCAAATGATAGGGACCATTTTGTTTGATGCTTGAAAACCTTGGTTTGATTGGCTTGACACATTTTTAGTGAACTTTGAATCAAACAACTATGGACTATGCACCTAGTTCATTGGCACAAGTCCTTCAAGCCTAATTTATTTATCTACTGCCCACTCACCTGTAAACAATCCATCATTCACCTGGTCTTTAATTTTCATTTCTGATTGCAATCAATCTTTGTATTAAAACTTTATCAATTCACTCTACTTGAAAAGATCAATTACACTTGCCTTGACCACTCCCTGGTCCCTTGAAGTTTAAAATTACTATTCACCATTTATATTTATTTCCAACAATTAGGGCATATCAAAGTTAAGAAAACCCGCTTTTTTAATGGCAATTTCAACCCTACTCCGCCATTTCAAACTGGCCATTGAAAATCAAGAAAACCCCCTTATTTCACATCAGACGTGTCAAAGTTACCTGAAAATAAATGGGTTTTTTCAAATAAAGTATTCAAGGGCTTTTGAAGCCCCAACCAATCATTCCACAGTATCACCCCTGGTTTCAACCTCCAACCTCATCCAAAAATTTGATTCATCACTATTTATCTCTTCATTGCTATCCTCATAACTTCATCACTCTCATTGCTTCATCACTCTCATCACTTTATCAACTCATCACTTCATCACTCTCATTGCGTCATCACTCTCATCACTTTCTCACACATAATTGCTTTCATCACATCCATCCTCTCATTACTTCATTTCTTCATCCATGCTTTCATCACATCCTAACTCTTATTGCTTCATTGATTAATAAATTCATCCCTGCTTTCAACACATCCCGTCATCACTTCATTGCTTCATTGCTTCATCCCTTCATCCTTCTTACTCTTTTTAAATGGACCCTCATCAATCCTCCCCACACAAGTCCACTAAATAATCCAATGGACCAAAGCAAACATCTCCCAGGAACTCAACATCCAACAACCTCCCCCCCCATCAGCTTCCAAAATTTCAAGTCAGCTCAAGAGAGCTGATCACATCATTGTGTTAAAATGGCTCAAAATTACGTCCAACTATGATGCTTGCTTTGGATTTGACAATGAAACACAAGTTGGCCAACCTCCATCCTCAAACCTTAATGGTTTTTTCCTGATAACCAATGAACTCAAGAATAAAACCAAAGGTAGGCTGGATCTTTCATCCAAAGAGATGGAGGTGCAATTCAAGAACTATTGAGCCAAGTAAAAAAAAGCCCACTCAATGTCAATCTCCACTGGCTTTGGTATCACCAACTCCAATAAAGCCAAGGGAATCAACTTGGTGGTTGATAAGTTGGACTCCATTTGTCCTTTTTATTTTCAAATGGATGAAATCTTTGGAAAGAAGGCCAGTATCACCCCTTTAGCTGATTTTGATGCCAAAAAATCAGATTCAGTTGATGCTGCGGACCTGGCTGTAGATGCTCAGCCTAGCAATGATGATCCCAATGAAGGTTGTGAGTGGCCCAAATCTGATGTGGAGGAGGATATTCCAACAGAACCAGCTCCAATCAAATCTACATCAGCATTGATCAACAATTCAAACTCTTCCTTGGACCTCACTTCCTTCTTTGGATTGCTCTCTTCCTGGGGTGAAAGAACTTAACAACTAGGCCAATGAGGAGCAAGTTATTCCTGTATTGAAACCACCATCAACATCTTCTCAAGTAAGGAAACAAGTTCTTTTCTCTTCTGTATGGTTAATCCTGACCAATTTAGATTTTAAAAAAACAGGCTCATCCCTTCCTGAATGGCTGAATACTCAAGCCAATGGGGCCTCCCACATCCCCTTCAAATGAGAGCAATGAAGTTCCCACAAAAAACTCCTCTGCAAAGGGAAAGCAAAATGATTCAATTCCATCAACCTCAACCCCAATAGCCTTCAAAGGAGGAGAAACACTTCAAATTTTTCTGGATTTGAGGATATCATGGAGAAGAGAGATTCAATTAAGTGAATCAATTGATTCTCCTTGCTTTCAAAATCAAACTCATTCCTATTCCCCTCCAAAAAAATTGACATCACAAATTGAATCTGAAAAACTTCAATTTGAAAAGGAGAAGTGGGATTTTCAACTGGATATAGATTGTCAAAAGCAGAAAGCTGATAGTTTGGCTGATCAACAAAATGTGGATGCTGAGTGGCAAAAAAAACATGCTGAGCTGGAGTTTCAAAAAGAGGAAAAGGAGAAGGATCAAGAGGAAGACTGACTCAAAAAGGAGAGGGAAAGGCTAGCCACAAAAAAAATAGGTTATTGGTAGCCATGGAATGTATTGGTAGCAGTAGAACTTTTAATGAAATAAAGGAAATTACTCAATTTCTTGGCTTGTAAAATATTTTCTTTGATAGAAACTTTGAAAATAAAAACAAAAAAATTATTTTCAAATACAACAATGTTTGAGCCTATTTTCAACCCCACCAATGAAAAAATGTTTTTCATTTTTATTTGAATTTTTTGGACTAGAATATATTTGACTGATTTTAAAGTCTTTGCAAGTGTTGAGAGTGGTCTTGTTAATTTGCAAAGACATAGCAATCCTAGTATGGGTGGCAGTCTCTACAACCGGAAAATTACAATGCTTGTACTTGTTTGCTTCCCAAACAATTCTTAAAATACCTTTTTCTTTGAAATCAATTCCAAATGACAATTCAGGAAAGAAGAATTGGCCATTGGATACTTGATATTTGTCCTTGTTGTCAATAATTTTTCCATTTGATTTTTTGGTTGGAACCACCAGTAGAAATGAATAGGAAGAGATGTCACCTTTGTCAATGTGTGGAGAATTTTAGAAGGAATCTGAAGTGAAGGTGTGTGGGGGGCGCAGTCAAAAGGAGTGAGCCGGGATACATATTCCAATGAAGATAAAGAGGGGATATTGTTTTCAAGCATAGTTTCTTGGTTGGAATTGTGTGCCAGTCTGGCTAATTTCCTGAACATTTTGCCTAAAATTTATGATACTTTGTCAGACCTAAGGTTAAAAAATTTAAACTCCTGGGGGAAAGATTGAATAGCTTCTTTGTTCAAATAGCTTCCAAAAGTTTGGAAGGGTGCATCAATTTTTTCCATCCTCTTGACAACATTTTACCACCCCAAGATCTTGAGAGACCAACTGTGCTGAAATTTTTTTTGGATTGGTGAAGGAATTTTGTGACCAAGTTAATTTCTTTCTTTTCTTTCTCAGAGATTTTATTCAATGGGAAAAATTTGATTATTGCAACCAGAGAGTGGTGATTGGAACAATCAAGAACAGCCAATTTTCCAGGGCTGAAGAAATGGAATTTTTCAATCTTCTGTTTGGCTTGTCCAAACTCTTCAGGGGAGGGTTTTTGATTTTTCTTTTTGGCGGCAATAGCAGGGTAATAATTCAAATTTTGCATTTTTTGTCAAGACCAAACCACCTTTTCATTAAACCCATCTTCATTTAATTCCAAAGAGATTTCAGGATCTCTCATTTGACCCCTATTTTGCCAAAGAGCCCTCTGATTGCTACCTCTCTTTATGTTTTCAAGCTATCTCCTTCCATCTTGGTCCCTCCCAGGCGCCTACTGCACTTGGGGTGAGGATCAAGAAGGAATAAATCCAGTTGTATAACATTTTGAGTGCAGTTTACGAAGCATTTTCAGTCCAGAAAAGGGGAGGGGGTCAAAAGAACAAGGGTTCAAAAAGGGGTTGCATTGCATGACATCCAAAAAAAAAAAAAAACAAAAAAAATAAACAGCAATCATTAGTAATTTATAATCAAGGCAGTAGATCAACAAACAAAAAAAATACTGGTGAAAGCTGAACCCCACCCCCCAAAAAAAGGCAGCTTCATATGATGAAAATGACAAGGAGAAGGAGGAGGATGGGGAGAGCTGAAATTTGATTGATTGAAAATCAATTGCTCAATTTATTTGCAATTGATTGCGGATCAATTGAGCATTTGATCAAGCAATCAATTACAAATTGATTGCTCAATCAATATTGATTGCTCAATTAATATTGATTGCTCAATAAATTTGCAAATTGATTGTGCAATTGATTTGCCATCAATCAGGAGGGGAAGGGAGAGGAGGAGGAGGAGGAGGGGAGGGGCTCACTTGAGGGATTGAGCAAGGAAGTCAGGTGGGACCTAAAGGTTGATTGATCAAAGGATCAGCAACCAGTGAGGGGCAGGAAGAGGAAGAGGGGGGAGGGGGCTTACCAGGGTTGCCAACCAAGAAGGAGGGGAGGCAGTGAGTGAGGTGAGGTGAGGTGGCGGTGGTGTGTGTAGTGGAGGTGATTGGTGAGGTGGAGGTGATGGTGAGGTGGAGGTGATGCTGAGGTGAAGGTGATGGGTGAGGTGGTAGTTGTGGGTGTGGTGGAGGTGGTGGGTGAGGATGATTGGTGAGGAGGAGGAAGGAGTGGACTGGTGAAAGTGGAATGGTGGTTTGGTGGGGTGAGGTGGGTGGTTTGGAAGTTTTGATTTTTTTCTAAGTCCACCAAAAAAAAAAAAAAAAAAAAAAAAAAAAAAACAGAGTCAGCCTTGGATTCTTGGTCAAACAACCAAAACCAAAAAAATTCTGTGTTTCACCTGTTTAAAAACCAAATGCTACTCATCAAAGTGAGCAGGGGTGAGGGGTAGAATCCACTCTCTCATGGTGGAAGATAAGGTAGAAGATGAGGACAGGATGACTTGAGGAGGATTGGGATTATCTTCTTCAAATTTTTTGCCCCATTCATCTTTGATGTTGGGAAGAAGGTTGTGGAGGATTAAAAAACTGATAATCCAGTTAATGAGGATCTTCATGTCCTTGGAATTTTGAAGCTGGTTTTGCATCTCCCTTAAGCTGGCCCATCTTCCTTTCAGGATTCCTATGGCACGCTCAATGCAAACTTGTGATTGGGCAAGAGGATAGTTAAAACCAGTTTTGGCTTGATCATTGGATGAAACATTGTAGCATCAGTTGGATAGCTGAATTGCATTGAGGATTCCATTAATTTTTCTGGAAGATGTGGTGGTCTTCAATCATCTCCAAAAGTTTCATGAATGAAGGAAATAAAGTTTGGAACAGTTGCTGGAAGATTAAGTTGGGGATTAGGCAAAGCTTTTGCCTTTTGTACATAGGTCCTTGGAAAGTGTGTTTTTGTGGAACCATGTATTGCTTTTCAAATAGAGAATTCAAAGCTTACCAAGTTGATTCCAAAGTGGATTCTGAATCAGAGTCAAATAATAAGAAATTTTCAGTCAGCTTTTTTGTGTTTTCAACTTGCTACCAGGAATTTTGATTGGATATGTTGAGTAAGATGGTGATGTGATGTGGGGTGATGAGATGATGATGGGATATGTGTGATGTGATGGAGATGTGAATCAATGGAGATGTGAAGCAAGGAGATGCAAAGAAATGGATATGAGATGTGTGTAATGCATATGGATTTGCTCAGGTGGAGTTGTGGATGGGTGCTTTGGATGTGGATGGTGGACAGATGATAATGCTGGGTTTGATGTTTGAAATATTCCATTTCCATGAAACACACCATTTTGAAATACACCAGTTATGGGGTATTTGTATTTTAGAAACCTGCCATTGAAAATAGCGGGTTTGGTAAAAAAGAAATGGCGGGTTTCTAATGGTGGTTTTGCTAACTTTTATATTCCCTATTATCATCAGAAAATCATTTAAAACTTAATGGTGATGATAAATTTGCAACTACCAGTCGTGTGGGAGTTGTGTGGGGCCCTACACAGCCCAATGGACGGGTGGGGGCCCATAAACGCGTCAAAAGCGCGCGTGCAGGCCAAAACACGCGTCTACACGCCTCCAAGGGGTTGTCTCAAACAGGCATGACCCCCAGGGGGCCATACCCCCATAGATGGTGTTTTTGGGTCCTGTACCCCTGTTCAGTGGCGCTTTTTACATTTGGCCAGGGGTATACAACCCACCAGGGGGTTGTGCCAATGTTTCTGGCACCCCCTGGACCACATTTGGGTTCCATCAACCCAAACTTGGGATCAATGCATACTATGTGGGACTGTTGGACCACACCTAGTGTTAAAGCATGTATGCACTTACGCGTGTGCTACATAAAAGTGTAATCCAAATGGGATTCACATATGGGCCTCTATGGCCCATTGGACACTCACATGGACCATACAAGCCTGTGTGGATGTCACTGATTTGGGGAAACTGGCCTCAAAACGCGTGAAACAGGCTCATTGGTACACGGGCCCTAACAGGCCTGGTGGGGGATATTGGCAAGTACAGCCAGATGGGCTTTTATGGGCATAATTGGGCCCAAGGTTTATTTTGTACATACTTGGCCAGACGGGCTGGCTGGCCAAAGTATGTTTTACTTAGTTTTTGGGCTTGGGGCCACCCATTGGGGGCGCTGCCCATGTCACAGCCTGGTTGGGGCTGCCACCCGCTTGGGGCCACTGCCCGTGTTGCGGCCCGCTCAGGGCCGCTGTTTTTGCCTTTGGACCGTCTATGGGGCCCAACGGCCCGCACGGGGCTGTTGTTTCAGCTGCCGCGGGGCTTGTGGTCCCGGCTCCTCCCCCTCCCCTTGCTTGCCATTGCAAGGGGGAGGGGGAGGGCTGGCTGGTTGTAACCAGCCAGCAACCGGTCATTGTGGGGGGGACTTGATCACCCCCCCCCCACCAAAAGAGGTGGCCAGGCTGGTTGCATTGAGGCAACTGGCGGTGGGGGGGAATTGACCACCCCCCACCATTGAAGGGGCGCTCTCCCCCCCCCTTTACCAAGGGGGAGGAGCAACGGGCTGGATGGGACCTGACCACCCCCCAGCCCACTTACCGTAGGGACGCCCTGGGGGTATCAACCCCCAGGGCCCCTGGTAGGGGGATTTGACCGCCCCCTCCAGGGATTTGAGAGAAAGAGGGGGGGGGGGGGCGGCATGTCTGCCGGTTACACCCCCCCCAGGTGAGATTTTGCTTGGACTCAGGTGAGTCCTGGGTCCCACCTGACCCATATGAGGGGCCAGGGCTGTACAAGTGCTAAGATAAGTAACAGGCCTGATTTTAACGGACAAACAGCCAGGGATTGAACAGCACAGGGGCTGGTTCAGCCCCATTGAGGTGGAAACACCAGAAACAACCGGAATAGGCTGGTTGTAAGGGTACAGGGACTGATGCCATGTGGGCTGATGTAGCCCAAACCAAGTAACAACGCCTGTAGAGCCTGTAGAGCTCTTTTGGGGCGGAAAATTTGCCTTTTGGCTTTTTGTATCATGGGCTCACAAGAGGCCAATCTTTTGTACTTAAGGAGCTCTTCTCCCTGCTGTTTTCCATTATCCATTCATCATCCAATTGAATTCATCAACAATATCATCCAACATGTTTCCCCATTTGTGAGAGCCCATCAAGCAATTATTGACACAAGGTGTCCAGCATTTCTTTTGCTTTAAATACTGCTCATTTGCCTAAGCTAATTGCTGGCGATAATTATAAAACATTGTCAGTACCAACATCATTATTACTTCAAAGCCATCTAGACCCTTTTACCTTACTCTGGAAAACCTCAAAGACCTCAAGTTTTCCAAGAAGATGTCCTATATCCCTGATGTTAGCTCCACCAAGATAGTTCTGAACAGTCAGAATTATTATTTTTGGGCTGTCCTTATGGATAGTGATCTGGAAAACATCTGTTGTGGGGAGATAATGGATGCAGATGACACTTGGATCAGTTCAGAAGTGGAGAAAAAGTCTTATCATCTCATCCTTATGCATCTTGATGAGAATCATGTGACATGGGTTGCTGATAATCTTAGGGAAGATGAGAGAAGGAGGGGCAGCATTCTTTGGAAGTTGCTTAAGTCCAAGTATGCTGGTGATTCTGTTCACCAGAAGGGTATAGCTTTCAATAAACTGTTCAAGTTACAATATTAAAATTGTAAAAAGTTTGTTGCAGAGGCTAGGTCTAGCATCAAGTTTAATTCATCAGGACTTAACATGGATCCTTAGTGTTTGTCACTCTTAATCCTTCAGAAGCTATCAAAGGAGTTTGATTCTTTAGTCAGAATTATTTCTCAATTGGATCCTCTTCCTGGGGAGGAGGATTTGCTGAAAAGGATTGAAAAGGATGATCTTCAGTTCAAGATGAAGGGGGTTTCTGGAACAGCCCTTTTTGGAAAGCCCAGAAAACCTTTCAAGAAGGCAAAAAAGGATTTGTCCAAGGTCTTAAGCTATAATTGTCAGAATAAGGGGAATTATTCTAAGGATTGCAAGGAGGCCAAGAAGAGGAAGAAGTCCAAAGAGAATGACAAGGAGGTCAATCTCACTACTGAAAACGTTGCAATGGTGGCGTTTGATGGTCCAATGGAAATGGTTGTTGGGGAAGAAGCTCCCAACAAGAAGGCCAAAATTGATGAGGATCAAGAAATGGACTTGATTGATTACAAAGTGAGTAATCTTAACCTCAAAGATGAGAACTTATCAGTGACTGATAAAGCTTCTTTCCTATTAGGAGGATTGAAGGAGGATGTTCTTGTTTTGATTGATTCTGGTTGTACAGATCACATGTTCTTTGAACCAAATTTATTTTCAAATCTTAGTGATTATGATGGAGTTTTAAATATTGGTCAGAAAGGAAGAACAATTCAGATTAAAGGAATTGGAAAAGTTATTCTTGCAAATCACTTGGGTTTCAAAATTTATTTTGAGAAAGTGTTCTATGTACCAGATTTGCCTTATAACCTTGTGTCCCTTGGAGTGTTGTGGAAAAAAGTTTTCCAGATTTGTTATCTTAAAGAAGATAAGTTTGTTATTGATATGAATGGGAGAACTGTTCTTAGTGGACAGGTTCAGAACAAGCTTTTGTGTGCAAGCTTGTTCAAAATCTCAGCTTTGAGCACTTTTGCTCACAATAGAAGTGGCCATTAGGTAAAGGACAGCAACTGTGAGAGTTGTACCTTAGGGGCTAAGACTAGAAATGTGTTCTCAAAGAGTAGAGATTGCACTGATGTTCCTAGAGAGGAATTTTCCATTGATTTGGCAGGGCCATTCACACCAGAGTCCCTTGGTGGGGCAAGATACTTCATCAATTTAGTTGATACTTCAACTAATTATGTTTGGGTTAAACTAATTTGATCTAAGGATCAGACCACAGAGGAGGTTTCTGTAATCTTCAAAGTCTGGAAACAGAATGGTCTAATGAAGGAGATCAAGAGGGTTATCACTGATGGAGGTGGTGAATCTGTGAGTAAAGAGTTTGAGAGGTTATTGAAAGATTATGGTATCATTCATATAGTCACTACTGCAAGTACTCCACAAAATAATGGAATAGTTGAGAGAATGAATAGGACTTTACTGGAAAAGGTCAGAACTATTATGTCTCAATCTTGTCTACCAAAGTTCTTATGGGCTGAGTTGAGGTGTACAGTCTGTCTGTTGCATAACATTTTAATTGGTAATGGGAAGAGTCCTCATTATCAGTTTTGGAAGTTGTACCCCAAAACATCACACCTAAGAACGATTGGTTGCTTGGTGTATTATAGTGTCAACCATAATGAGATGGTTGGAAAATTAGACCCTAGAGCCAGAACAGGGGCACTTGTAGGCTATGATTTAATAAGTAAATTGTATAGGATCTATTGTCCAGGGACAAGAAAGGTTATCCATAGTAGGGATGTAACATTTGATGAAAGTACCTTTCCACTCAAAAGGAGTGAAGACGTTGTTGTGAATAAGTCACAGCAAGAAATAGAATTAGCACCTATTTCACCAGCAAAGGCTGAGGAAAATGTGGTTCCAGAAGATGAAGAGATGGAAGATGTGCCACCAGAGAGTTTAGTGCCCACTTCAGGGGAGTCTGTTAATTCAGAACCTGATGAGCCTCCACCTCCAGTAAGAAGGAGTGGTAGGGTTAGAGTACCAGTTGATAGTTACAGGGAATGGAAGTCCCATTATGCTGCTGCAGGATATGAGGAAGATACATTTCAGGAACAGTATATGCTCAATGAAGTCCTGGAGTTGAGTTCAGAAATGGGTAACAGGGTTAACCCAAATAGCTTTTGCCAAGCAATGAATTCTGATGAGAGAACCAACTGGAAGAGTGCTATTTTTGAGGAATTTGATTCTCTAGAAAATAATAGTGTCTTTGAAGTGGTCAAGCGGGATTCTGTTCCAAAAGGAAAGACCATAGTGGGGTCTAGATTGGTGTTAAACAAGAAGTTTGACACAAATGGAGTTTTGAAAAGATTCAAAGCTAGATGCGTTTCACAGGGCTTCAAGCAGAGAGAGGGTATTGATTACCAAGAAACTTTCTCACCAAATGGAAGGCTGTCCACCTTCAGTTACATCATTGCTCTGGCAGTGGAGTTGGGAGAAGAAATCAGACAAGCTGATTTTGTAACAGCATACTTGAATGCAAAACTTGGAGAGGAGGAGACTGTTTATATGTCAATTCCTGATGGTTTTGTGAATGGTTAGTAGAGACTAAACCCAAAACCATGAAGAAAATCTGTGTTAAAATTTTTCTCTCAGCAGATAAAGGGGAATATTCCCTTGAGCTGTGTAGATCCCTTTATGGACTGAAGCAAGCAGCTAGATTGTGGTATAATAACATGAGTGAGAAACTGATACAGATTGGTTTCAAGACGTCTGAGGCTGACCCTTGTCTCTTTGTAAGAAAGGATGCAATTTTGTTTGTATGGTTCAATGACATTATCATTATTGGAAATGTTAAAGAGAGAGTCATGGAGACACTCAAAAAGGAATTCAAGATAAAAGATCTTTTTCTGGCGCAACAGGTGCTAGGAATGAAAGTCAGTAAGAGCAAGAATGGTATTAAGTTAGACCAGAGCCATTAATTGGCAGCTCTTCTTAAGCAATATGGCTTAGAGGATGCAAAGGAGTTTGGTACTCCCATGCAGTCAAACATTTGTTTAGAGAAGTCTACAGATGAGGAGTATCTGGAGTTTGTTCAATCTGGGAATGACTACAGGTCAGCTATTGGATTGCCTAATTATTTGGGGCAGTTTACAAGGCCCAATATTGCTTTTGCAATTGGTGTTTTGTTGCAACACTTAGAGAAGCCAAGCATGAGGCATTGGTCAGCGTTTAAGAGAGTTTTGAGGTATCTTAAAGGAACACACATTCTGGGACTGTTGTTTACAAAGTCAGCAAACTTTGATTTGGTTGGTTATTCCAATGCAAGTTGGGCAGATGGTAACACTAGAGAATCAACAAGTGGTTTTTTATTCTTCTTAGTTAAGAATCTGGTGTCATGGGTGTCCAAGAACGTGTTGGAAATAAGTCTTTCATCAACAGAGGCTGAGTATAGAGCTTACTTAGCAGCTTCACAGGAAGCAAAATGGTTGAGAAAAGTCTTAGAGGATACACATAAACCAAAAGGGTTTGCATTGTTGTATTCTGATAACCAGAGTGCCATTGCGTTGGCGCAAAACCAAGTGTTCCATTCAAGAACAAAACATATCAATGTTCACTATAACTATATTTGCAATGCAGTTAACTGCAAGGAGGTTGTGTTGAGGTACATGCCCACTGGAGCAATGATTGCGGATATCTTGACTAAGGCTTTAGATAGGAACAAGCATCAAGGCTTTGTGACTAATATGCAGTGTGGTGACCAAATCTGGACACCCTGGACCAGATGTGGAAAATTCAAAAATTTTCACAATTCTTTTATTTAGGTGTCATTCATCAAAAAAAAAAATCGGAATTTTTTTTGCATCAGTATCACTCCTCCAATTTCCTCATCCTGCCAAACATTCCTCTGTCCCAGTGGTCTAGGAAAGGCCTCTCTTGGTCTCATCACCTGGGCATTGCATTTGATTCCTTCTCTCTTTTTTCCCCCCTTCCTTTTGGCCAAACGCGCGGGCCAAGACCCGCTCGGCCCAATCTTCCTCTGCTCCGCCGGTGCCGGCATCCCAAACCAATCCATCCTTGACTGCATCCTTGATCAATCCTCACCATTGACCTCAACCAACCAAAGATGGATGGAAAAGACCCATCTCCATTCAGTCTCCCTCGGCTTGACAAACAATCCCCTGGTCCATCATCTTCCCCACGACAACGGCAATGATGAAAAAAAATCCATCAATCAACCTTGTCCTTGCAATCCGTTGCTACGCATCCCACAATACCTTTGATTGTCTATCTACCCTCCATCTCTTCTCTCTTCAATCAATCCCCCTTGGTCCGCGAATTGGCCACCATCAACCACCTATCAACTTCCACTCAAACCTCCCTCCATGATTGGCTGACATTGACCAATTGCTCAACCAACTCCACCAATCCATCAATCACTCAAACCCCCCTTCCATCTTCAGGTGGGGGTGGAAAAGTGTTGTCTACCACCCGCAAAAATCTGCGGGCGGTCTGGTTCAATTTTTCCCCACCCCTTCCGCCTTTTGGTGAGGGGTGGGTGATCTTTGTGTTGTCACGCGCGCCCGTCTGTGGACGGACGCAAGAAAGGTGAATGGATGAGAAACAATCCCACCCCAGTCAGGGAGGCCGGATTTCCACTGGCCCGCGTGATCTATCCTTCTGATCATCTAGTGTCTGAAAAAAAAAATCCGCTCTATCTGTAGTATCACTTGTACATAGTCTAACAGGGCCTCCTGCCCATATTATAAGGAGGGGCTCTCCCCTGTCTTTTGGCATGGGGGGTATCTTATGGCATATTATCACGGAATTATCATCATTATCATCTTGAAATAAATCATCTGTGGGGTCTCATTCCCCTTTATCTGAGTCTGAATTCTGGGTATATCCATGATTTCCCCTTGATATTTGAGCCTCCATACTCAAATCCTGATCCTTGATCCTTATCACCAACCAATAGCCTTGCTGGTTGAAGAAGAATTTGACCAATTGAATTCTTGAGTGTGTTACACCACTCCTGATCCTTTTATCCGACCATACTGGTCCTGATCATCCTTTGATTATCTTTCCGGAACCAGTCACATTTGACTGAAGAGGTTTTATTAAGCTTAAAACCTGGAGTGTTAAACCTCCCTTTATTTCTTTTGAAGTTGAATTCCGCCACGCTACTCTTGAGTCCCTTGAGAAGTGTTGGGTTATTCTTGTTTGAATCCGTTATTGTTTTGCTCCTAGAGCTTCATCAAACAATTAGCTTTGTCTTGTGCAGCCACCCACAGTTATCTGGTACCCTTCAAGCGCTTGCTTGCAGAGAGTTGGGCAGGTTCATTGAGAACCTGGAGGTTGTTTGGGATTGAGTTGATCTTTCCTAAGCTTCTTCTGACGACCAGAGCTATTAGCTTGTGGGTGTTGTTACTTACAATTGCCTTGTCCTGTTGAAATCTGAACAATCCTTGACTTCTTCTATTCAAGTTTTCCCCGTCATCATCTTGCCTCAGATAGTGTTGTTTCCCAGCTACCAAATACTATCATCTTTATCCTTTAGTCTTTGGACCCTCATTTACCAGGTTCTGGACTTTGATCTTGGTTACATTTAAATGTTTTTGTAACACTCAGGAGGGCAGCCTAAAACATCACCTTTCCCCTCCACAGAACTGCCTTGGCCTAGCACCGTTTGGAGTCTTACAGCAGATGTCACCCCTTTTGGATTAAGGGGGTAGCTTAAAATACGTAAGCACTTAAGCGTGTGCTACGTATAAGTGTAATCCAAATGGGATGCACATATAGGCATCTCCAGCCCATTGGACACTCACACAGACCATACGGGCCTGTGTGGATGTCACTGATTTGGGGAAACGGGCCTCAAAACGCGTGAAACAGGCTCATTGGTACACGGGCCCGGTGGGGGATATGGGCAAGTACAGCCAGATGGGCTTGTATGGGCGTAATTGGGCCCAAGGTTTATTTTGGACATACTTGGCCAGACGGGCTGGCCTGCCAAAGTATGTTTTACTTAGTTTTTGGGCTTGAGGCGGCCCATTGGGGCCGCTGCCCATGTCGCAGCCAAGTTGGGGCTGCCGCCCGTGTTGCCGCCCGCTTGGGGCTGCTGCATGTGTTGCGGCCCGTTCAGGGCCACTGCCCGTGTTGCAGCCCGCTCAGGGCCGCTGCCTGTGTTGCGGCCTGATTGGGGCCACTTTTTTTGCCTTTGGACCGTCTATGGGGCCCAATGTCCCGCGCGGGGCAATCATTGCGGCTGCCGCAGGGATGGTGGTCCCGGCTCCTCCCCCTCCCCTTGCTTTCCATTGCAAGGGGGAGGGGGAGGGCTGGCTGGTTGTAACCAGCCAGCAACTGGTCATGGTGGGGGGGACTTGATCACCCCCCCACCAAAAGAGGTGGCCAGGCCGGTCGCATTGAGGCAACCGGCGGTGGGGGGGAATTGACCACCCCCCCCCCCCCCACCATCAAAGGGGCGCTCTCCCCCCCCCCCTTTACCAAGGGGGAGGAGCAAAGGGCTGGATGGGACCTGACCACCCCCCAGCCCACTTACCGTAGAGACGCCCTGGGGGTATCAACCCCCAGGGCCCCTTGTAGGGGGATTTGACTGCCCCCTCCAGGGATTTGAGAGAAAGAGGGGGGGGGGGCGGCATGTCCGCCGGTTACAGCCCCCCCAGGTGAGATTTTGGTTGGACTCAGGTGAGTCCTGGGTCCCACCTGACCCATATGAGGGGCCAGGGCTGTACAAGTGCTAAGATAAGTAACAGGGCTGGTTCTAACGGACAACCAGCCAGGGATTGAACAGCACAGGGGCTGGTTCAGCCCCATTGAGGTGGAAACACCAGAAACAACCGGAATAGGCTGGTTGTAAGGGTACAGGGACTGATGCCATGTGGGCTGATGTAGCCCAAACAAAGTAACAAGGCCTGTAGAGTCTGTAGAGCTCTTTTGGGGCGGAAAATTTGCCTTTTGGCTTGTTGTATCATGGGCTCACAAGAGGCCAATCTTTTTTACTTAAGGAGCTCTTCTCCCTGCTGTTTTCCATTATCCATTCATCATCCAATTGAATTCATCAACAAATCATCCAACATTGTGGAAACAAGAGAGGTGATACCCCCCAAAGTTGTCTTCAAGTTCCGGAAGTTATTGGTCTAAGCGTCTGTAAGGAGATTGGATGCAATGAGTTTAAGAATAGAGAGAGTGATGAGAAGATAAATCCCTTCCTTCCAATCCTTCCCATACCATTCCCTGGGGGTCCGGTGATGATGATCTATATGATGATCTATGTATGATAATATCTATATGATATGTGATCTATGATCCAACCCGGAGTTGAGAGTGAGGTGTTTTTGAGTCCTCCCTCTCAACCCTAACTTAGGTACAACCACAAGCAACAAGATAGATGAAATATGACCCCAAGTACAGAACCCTAGCTCCACCCTTACCCTACCCCGTACCACCCACCCTGTCTGAAACCCTCCCCTTTGATATCACATACATCCCGTTTGTCCTTCTCATGGCGCAGCCCTCCACAGCGCCCTACTCAGAGCCCCCCTGGGTTTGTATGTCTGCGGGCGTCCGCGGATCCCACCATCCATGAGTGAGCCCACGCTTATGCCCGCGCAAACCTCCGCCGCGCCCTACTTGGAGCCCCCTGGGTTCATCCATCTGCGTGCATCCGCGGATCCCGTGATCCGTGAGTTGGCCCGCGCTTATGCCCAGGCAAACCTCCCCGGCGCATATAACCCCCAGTTTCCCTGCCCTTTCCTTCCAGACTAGCCACACGCAAGCTTGGTCGGGCCGGCTCCATCACTTGGACCGCGTTCCCTGGGCAGGTCGCGGCCTGGCGCCCCCCAGAGTAGGCCCAACCCGCACCTGGTGCCAAGCCCCGCAATCCCTGCCGCTGAGCCCTCATCCGCTACTTCCGAGCCCGCAGAAGGCACTGCTGAGACTGCGTGCACCCCAAATGATGAGCCCAACCTACCCAACTGCTGAGCGCGCAGCCCGCAACGAAGCTCCCAATCCAAGGTTATAAATACAACACCACAACGTGTTGCCCCATTTGTCAGAGCCCATCAAGCAATTATTGACACAAGGTGTCCAGCATTTCTTTTGCTTTAAATACTGCTCATTTGCCTAAGCTAATTGCTGGCCATAATTATAACACCTAGCAATCCCCAAGTGATACTAAAGTGAATTTGAAGTGAAATAAAGTGAAATCAAGTGAAATTAAAGTTTGTTCAATTGAAAGTTGGATTGAATACTGAAATACTGTTGCATTTTTTGGGAATTATGGGAAGAGTGGCAACCCCTCCTTTTTGTAACATGGCTGCATTGAAGGACTACATTGATATTTCCATGAACAAAGCTGAGGAAAAAAAGGATTTTGATAATGAAACATTGGAAGCCTCAATTGCATCCTCATCAAGGGTGAGAATTGAGGAACAAAATGTTTCAAAAATGGATTTGACCTCTGGTGGTGAGTAGCATTTTCTGTTACTCTGGCCTTTGCCTGATTTGATTTAATGGAAACTGAACTATGAAAATGTGAATATGGCATACCTATGACAGACCCACTTTCCTCACCTCCTGTGAGAGCTTTTCCCACTAGGGAAGAGGCACAATATTATTGTCAGCCATGGGCAATGAAGCATGGTTTCACTTTAACAGTTTTCAACTCAAAGCATGATAAATATGTGGATTTAGCCTTTGAAAGAGAAAATATGGTTTGTACTCTGGGAAATTGCTTGCCAAAAATTCAAGGAAAACTCACCCAAGTAAGGTTGGCAGCAATTTTTCAATTGGTGCAAGTCACACAAAGGCAGACTCCTTGTGGAAAATCTCCTACAGAAATGATCAACATAACCATCAACCATCTCCACACCCCTCAGTGCATCCTCACCTGTGGAGAATCTCTGGGGTAGCCTTAGAAAATCTAAAAGAAGTCATGAAAGATGGGCTCAATAAAATTCAAATCAAAATAAAATTGAGCAAGATCAATGGTGGCAAATATGTTGATGACCAAACAATCTATAACACTAAACTTAAGGTACTGCTAGCAGAACTAAAGGGGAAAAGTGTTATGGAGGTTGTCTTTGAACAACTTGGTGATTCAGGTTGGGTTCATTGGGTTAAATTCAGTGGAGAGGTTCACTTGGAGGCCCTATTCTTGGCTTGCCCAGAGTCATTAAAGCATTTCAAACAATTCCATCATATAGCTATGATGGATTGTACTTATAAAGCAAACAAGTACAAAATCCCCATATTACATGTTGTAGGGATTACAGCCAACCAGAAAACCTTCACAAAAGCTCTTGTTTTTATAACAAGAGAAATGTTTGAGCTCTACAGTTGGTCTGTCAATGACCTAAAGGAGTTGGCTTATGATCCTGAGAGACTTCCCAAAGTCTTAGTGATGGACCATGAAAAAGCTTTGATCTGTGATCTAGAAAAATCTTTGCCTGAGTCTACACAACAGTGTTGTTGATGGCACTTGTCTAAAAACATACAAGAAAACTTTAAAGTGAGCTTGAATAATGATGTTTAAGGGTGAAAAAGCTTTATGTCTCTGTGGGCTAAGTATGGGGCCTAAAAAACCAAGGAGGAGGCAGGGGTCAATGATTCAGAACTTAGAGTAAGTGCCAAATCACAGCCTATACTGTTAATCTTCCTAGTTTTGGGTTGCTTACATTATTACTTGTATAAAGTGTTTCTCTGAAGACCATGAGGATGTTCTCAAGTATATGGATCATAATATCCTCAAGATCAAAGAGACATTTGTAACTGCTTGGACTTGAAAAAACCCTGACTTTGGAAATAAAACAATTGCTTGGGTTGAAGGGGCCCATGCTAATCTCAAAAAATCCCTTGCAAATTCTTTGGGAATCATGTTTTATTTTTGGCAAAACCTAGAAGGAACAGTTTACAATCAAATTAAATTGGTTCAGGAGGCTCTTTAAAACTCTCAAATAAAAATTGGAATATTTTTTCCTACTGAACTGTTTCCATTGGGATACATTTTGTCTTTACAGGAAATCAAACTTTTTTGGATCAATTAGAGAGATTAAAGCAGAACCATTATGGGAAAGTGTGCACCAATTCATACTTGATGACTATGGGTTTGCCCTTTTCCCACCAAATAGGTGACCTAATAGCCTCAAGAGGATCTGTTGTGCCTGAGGATGTTCATCCTCAGTGGATTTTGGAGTATGACCCTTGCATTTCTAGTTCTGTAAGTTGGTTTAAGTTGAATTGTTGGATTGTTCAAATCAATTTGTGATGAAGGCTTTTTGATAAATTCTTTTTCAATGATGATTCCTACTTGACTAATGTTTGATACTTTTGAATTTTTAAAGGTCAATGTAGATGAAATGCTCAACAATTCTCAGGTACATGAGAAGCTCAATGCAATGATCTTGGCTCATCCTGAAAAAGATTATTGTGGTCTTTTGAAGCACTTGATGAAGGAGACAGCAAATTATTGATAAAAGCCAAGACTTGAACCTAAATTCTTGAAATCAAGCATAGTACGTCCAAAATGAAAGATACCCAGCAATATCCTTCTTGATTTGAACATGTTGAAAAGTAAATTAAGCGGGAAAAGAGCATTAGAAGGGCACCAAAGAAGAAAAGACAAAAGATTATAAGTATTTTCTTTTTTTAAGGTTCATTTTTTTGGTTTTAATGAACTAATGGGAAACTTATTTCTGACGTGCAAGGATGGCTCTTCATCTGAATCTCATAGTTCAGAGGATGAGACTGAAGAAACACTTAAAAGGGGATCAGAAAGACCAAAGATAGTAAGTCTTTGATTTTGAGAAATGTTCATTTTTATGGTTTAATGAACTAATGGGGTAATTATTTCTGTAGTGCCAGGATGGCTCTTAATCTGAATTTCATAGTTCAGTGGAAGAGACTGAAATTTCATTGGGTTTGGTGCAGTTGGAACCAGATTCCTTTTTGAAGGATGAAGGAGATGAAATGGAGGATTCAAACAGAAGCTCATCTTTGGTGAGTGGTGATTCATTTAATTAGATTAGAATTTTGGCCAACTAATTTTTGATTTTAGGAAGTGAATTATCTCAATCAAATACCTGAGAACTTACATAATTTCTTGGGTGGGGTTCGGGATACGGTTGGTGATGGAAATTGTGGATTTAGAGTCATTGCTAAATCAATTGGGTATGGTGAGCTTGGATGGTTTCAAGTAAGAAAAGAAATGCTTGAAACATTGGGAAAAATAAGGCTTTCTATGCTAAGATCCATGGTGGAATTAAAGAAATTGAAAAGATAGAAAAAAGATTTGATTTTAATGACATCAATGAAAAGATTCACTCTTCAAAATGGCTTTCAAAGCTTGACATGGGTAAAATAATAGCAGATACTTATTGGAGACCAATATGTTTCATTTCATTGGAATCATGTTGTACTTTTAATCCTATGAAAATGGGTTTAAAAAAACAATCAGATCCTATGTTCATTTGCTTTGTTAAAAATAACCATTGGGTCCACCTTTTTCTTAAGGGAGATGTGATTCCAATCCTTCCCATAGTTTCCAAAACACGTTCCACAATTTCCAAAAAAGCAGCTTGTTGTGTTGGTCACCTCAAAGATCAACTTGAGTTGTATTCTAAATTATATATTAATTTCATCATTTGGGTTTGGGTTCTGATTCTGATATTGTAATTCTATTAATAAAAAGGGTTATCACATTTTGAAAATCATTATGTTGAGTTTTTTGAGTTAACTTAATTATGATGAGTTTTTTGAATGAGATTTTAATGGTAAGTCAGTTCAACTTGTGTTGGGCTGATCCCATCATAAGGATTATTTTTACTTCTTGTAATGGGATCAGCTTAACACAAGTTGAACTTTTTTTTTGGTGTTTTTACTTTAGGTCTGGAAAAAAACTTGTATTTTTTGGCCCTTCTACTTTAGGGCTAGTCAAGTTGAACTTATATTTTTTTGGTGTTTTTACTTTAGTGCTAGTCAAGTTGAAATTGTATTTTTTGGAGTTGTTTTTCTTCATTTTTTTTTTTATATTTTTTTACCTATTTTTATTTTATTTCTTATTTTATTTTTTTTTTTTACCAAAAAAAAAATCAGTATTTTTTAATTTTTTGGGTGATTTCTGTTTATCATATTTCTATTTAGTTTATTATTATTATTATAATTTCTTTTTTTTTTGGGCCCACAAGACTTTTAGTTGTGTGGAATGGAAAAAAAATTAAATCAGAGCTGTTTAGGGCCCCACATGACCTGAATGTGGTTGGGCTGTAGGCCACATGGGGCCAGACTGCCTTGTGGGGGCCGCACAACTACACTTGAGTTGTGTGGAAGCTAAATGGCTCAAATGTAGTTGTGTGGAATGCCAGACAACTTTTTATTTCCACTTGTTTTCATTTTCCCTCAGTTTCAGCCAGCTAATTTTGCAGAGTCAGTGGGAAAAAGTTCCAAAAAATAAAATAAAATCAAAGCAATCAAACTCAATAATAGGACTAAAAAAAAATATTATTTCAGAAATTTATTTCACACCCAATTTATGTAGGTTAACTCACCAACCATACCCCTGAAATCCTACTCTTTAAACAATGACCAGATAGTGCCAAAATGTCACAACCCCACTATTGCACTTTTTCCCATTTTGATATTTCACATGAAACATCATTCATGAGCTACCTGAGTTAAATTAAGTCAGAAATGGAGTTTTGTGTATATTTTAGGGGTTATTGAATCAAAAATGTTTTGTCAAAAATCCTGCATGCAGTTTTGCACAACACTAAAACATCTGAGACCCACATGCAGCGGAAAGATCTCATGTTCCCATGCACAGCTGCACCCAGAAAGTTTCATGGCCAGCATGCGGACTGAGAGCTTTTTACCAAATTTTCAGCGCAGGAATCATCAAAATAAACCCTGAAAGACGTGTTAAAAAAGACATGGGAAAGGCATGCATATGTAATATGCATTTCAAAGTTAAAAATAACATGAAATAAATGTGAAAAACTCTCAAAATATGATTTGACAGTTTTTCCAAAAATCGCAAAAAGGACAGAATCATTTTTTGCATACTTTCAAAGCCAAAGTACATGACTCCTCTTCAAACTAAATGACACACAAATTTCCAAAATGATTTATTAAACAAATCAAAAATTACTAAAAAATCAAGATAAATAATTATGCACCTTTTAACAAGATTTATACATGCACAACACAAATATTTCTATTACAATTAGAATGAACTAAATGAAATGGATATCATATTTTTTGAGAATTAAAACATTTCCATCAATCCTACACTGGCAAGAGCCCCCTGTGGTTCATTAATTGCTGCAATACTGGCCTCAGTGCATGAATAATTCTTCCCTTTTAACCTGATAGCATCTAGAGATTACCTGATAGGATGGAAAGGGATAGATATAGGCTTCCTTTTGAGTTTATTTACACCAGAATCAATTTTATTATCATCCAGATAACCATTTAATAAGGAATCAAGCACATATGAGCAATAAGTGAGTGATTAATTAATTTTTATGTACATTTATATTTAACATTTTTCACCATTAAAACTGACTTGTAACCAAATCAAGTCATTAAATTACCCCCACCAGGCTTGAATCATATTTTTTACTCTATTTGAAGGTATATTTGCTGTCATTATCTAAAAATTAAGTTTAAAAATGCCTTTCTGGCTTTCTGCTACCCTGGCCTCAGCCATTAACATGGATAATTATCCCTGCTATTGATTAAGAAAGGTTCCAATCATTCAAGGATTATTTATTATAAGCTTGATTGATTGAATAGAGGTGCTAAAGATATAAATTATTAATGTGGCCCCTGTTTTTAATTAAAATTAAATAAATATAATATTCTTTTGAATACCAAACCACCTTCTTGCACTGAATTTATCCATATTTCTGTGGATTATAGCTGCACCTTTGTGGATAATATATTCATTTCAATTACGACCACTTCTAGTAGCCAAAGGATTGCAAATATCTTAAAATCTATCAAACTTAAAATCAGTGTCTTCACTAAATTATTTGAATGAATCTCCCAGAGAATTTTTTAAAATCTAACTTGATTCCCCTCTTTCAGGCTCAGTATTATAAGGAATCTAGTGTTTCCAGATAAAAATTATTTGCATAATTAAAATCCTTTTTGAAATCATGTTTACCTTGCTAATATATGGCTTCAATAACTTTAAATTATAGATTGAAAACTCTGAAAAAGGAAAATTTTGGAATATTGCTCATATTTGACAGATTTTGTCCCTGAAGTTTTTTTTTATGTTTTTCAGGAAGGGACTAAAATTTCTTGTTATTTTTTTTTCTGCTTATCACAGACAGGACCACCTTCATTCTCTTGAGAAAACTGAAATCATCATATAATCTCAGATTCTTTTATAAATAATTTCCTTTTGTGAAAGATAAAACTTGAGATTTCAGGAAATAGATGTTTTATCAAGTGCATTTGAATGAAGCAAGCAATAAATCTTCCTGGAAAATTGTGAAGTGTATTGCTTGTATTTTCTCAAAGGTGTCTGACAAAAATTGGCTCAGGGAAAGGCTGAAATTGAAGAGTTTGAATTTTTGTGAAGGATTGGGGATCCAGCCTCTCTTTTTTTAACATGAGGTGTTCAAAGAAACTTACCTAAGAGCAGGAACAGAGAACTCAAGGGAAGAGGTGAAAATTAACTAACAAGAAGAAATGAGAATTAAAAAGGATAAGACCTGATTTTTTTGGTGCAGAAACAGAGGATGGATGATGAAAATTGTGGTGATGAGGAAATAGGGGATGAGTGATGATATTTAAGGTTTTTAGGGTTTGTGTCTGTAAAATACAAGCAAATGAGAAAGAACCTGAGGTAATTTCTTAATGTGGAATTCTGTTTCTGGATCTATCACAGACTATTTGAGAGGTGAAATTTCAATATATCAAGAATTAAAAAGGCTAAAATTAATAAAATTTATTTTAAGATTAAGAGTAAATTTAAGGATGGATAATATAAGCTCAAATGTGTATTTATAGACTATTGCATTGTCTTCACAGGCTCAGACTGTATTTTTGGCTTGTTGGTGAGTTTGAAAATTTAGAGTTACCTCATGGGTTTTATTTCCAATTCCACATTTTTTGAAGGCCTAGAAATAGGATTGGATCAGGTTTAATTGGACTAGATTACTAGAAGTTTGGAGTTTAAGATTAAGCAAAAAGAGCTTGCCTGGTTCTTACCAGAGGTCACTTTTTTCAATTAGTACCTTTTTTTTATCTTTTCCTTGACAAGTGTGAATGTGGGCTTTTAATAGATGAATGAGGTTCAAATTTGACATCACGTTGAAATTGAAATACTTTAATCTTCCAATCTTCCAATTCAAACTTAATAAAATTGCTTTCTGTCTCATACAAACTATATGGATTCAATACTTGCATGCAGATAGATTTGAGCTACCATATAAAACTGAATTGTTTTACTCAAAGATTGAGTCCAAATATAATATAAATAGATTCCCAATTCAACTGAACTAATATTTTTTTCAATAAAAATAATTTAACAATTGAATCATCAATTTCATTCTATTTATTTATTATTTTTCACAAGTCAAAAAGAAATAAAGAACAAAGATAGCTGCAATAAACAATCAAAAATCAAGAAGGAAAGAAGAAAAGATTAGAGATGAACAAAAAAAATGAAATACATACATAAAAATGCATCAGAGCAGTCCATAAAGTCAATTTGATTGTGCTGGGGATCAGAATTTTGGTTGAAGATGAAGAGTAGAGGATGGAATTATCAATTTTTGGGGTGGGGAAGGTAAAACATTTCCAGAAGTTTTGTTGAACCTGATTAAACTCACAAGGCTGGAAATAAAAACTCAATAAAATGGATTGGATAATTTTTTTATTTTAAATGGATTGAATATTGGTTTTATTTTTATCATCAATGTATTTTATGCTTGGACACTGTTGTTCAATTCAACCTACCCCATAAATCTTGTTTTATACATGGATGAGTGTTTTTAGGAGGATGAATGAAGGATTAGATGGTGAGGATGGTTTGTTGTTTTGGATAATTTGGCCCTTATAGAATGTTTTTTCCAAGTATTTAGGTTATGAGTTATCAATTGGTTTGTCCAAATACTCAAAAATTTTAATTCAAATTGATCCTAGTTTGACTGATTTGGTAACTAAAACTGGGTGATTGAGTGTTTTAATTTGGTACCAGGTTTGTGCAGTTGGGAGATAGATGAAATGTTTGATTTTTGAAAACACCTTTTCTATAAAAACTACCACCAGCAAAGAGGTATGTGTGTTTCAGAAACCCACCATTTTGAGTGGTGGGTTTGCTAAAAAAAGTGTGGGTTTCTGATTGAATATTTTCTCACTCTGATACCCCTGTTGAGTTTTTGAACTCATCTTCATGTCTGCTCACCTCCCTCTATCAGCATAATTTACCCTTTTATTATTAAATTGTATTTTTGGAACACATATAGCCTATTCTGGCCAATATATATATATATATATATATATATCTTTTTAAGATTGAGATACTTATAGAATTTATTGACCAAAATCATCAGTATTGTATGTATTTGACACTTCTAGCTGTCTCATCCACCTTTAGATTTCCTGATACTTTTAGTTATCCAGGCCACATTTATTACTGTATTGCTGGTAATTTTATTCTTCCAGCCCCTATATCTCACTCATGTCACAAGCTCTTGATAATAAAATTTCACTACACCTTAGCCTCTTTGATACTCATTTTAACCTTCATATCCTCTACCATTTCCATCTTCCTTTTCTTATTGAATATTCTTATAGCCCAAAGGCCCAACTTTTTGTTCTCTAGTTGTTTATAAATACTCCTTCATTTTTGCTCTCTTGAATGAAAAAGAATCAGATTCCTCCTTTGTAATCCATGCCCACTTAATGAGGCCCTCCTGAATCTGGTCCCTTCTGGACCTCTCAATTCAGATTGTATTCCCTTTCATCATCCACCTCTCCTCTCCATCCCCTTCTTTTCTGCCTTGTTGAGCTTCTATTCCAACAGAATAGGTTTTATCAGAGTTAGAAAATTCACCATACTATTTGACCCAACCTGCCATTCCAATGACAGATTTCTGAAATAAACATAAACCCTAACTTTTTTTATTTAAGAAATTTGTTCCATGGAAATGGGTTTTTCATGATTTATAATACCCGTTTGAAAATTATCATCCATCCATCCTCCATGGAATGCAAAACACCCATCCAAACCTCCACATCCTTAAGTCCATCCAAATCCCATAATGCATCAAAGTCTCAACTCCAATATGATTTCCATTACAACATCAACTCATAAATCCATCTCACAAAATGATAAAATCATATTTGAATACCCATACACTAATTGCTACACATCAAATTTCCATCACTTTAAAAATTTCCAAAAAAACCTCCCCAAGCTCAAGTTCAAAATCAAATCAAGCTGACCAAACTTTTGCTAATATTTTACTCTGATTCTGACTCCAACTTAGAATCTAATTATTTCTCCTTGAATTCTCTATTGGAAAAGCAATAAATGGTCCCTAGAAGACAAAATTTCAACCACCCCATGTGTTAAAGGCAAAATCTCCATCTCCTCCCTGAATTAAGATTCCAAAAAATTTTTCAAACCTCTTTGGTTTCATTTGTTAAAATTTTGGAAATGATCAAAGGTAAGAACATCTTTCATAATAGGGTGTATCAAAGTTAAGCAAATTCACCATTTTTTAATGTCAGGTTTCAACCCAAATACGCCATTTCAAACCCGCCATTATAAATTAAAAAAAACCACTTATTTCACATCAGTGTCAGAGTTACCTGAAAATAAATTAGTTTTTTCAAATAAATTATTCAAATGCTTTGACTGGCTCAATAACAAGTCATTCCACATCATCACACCTGCTTTTAACCTCCAAACTCATCCAAAAAATTCTACCTCCAACCTCATTGGAAAAATTTGATTCATTGCTCTCATCACTTCATCCCTCTCACCACTTTAAAGTTCACATTGCTTCATCACTCTAACCACTTTAAATTTCACATTGCTTCATCACTCTTATCACTTTATTGGTTTCATCACATCCATCCTCTCATTGCTTCATTGCTTCATCCCTGCTTTCATCACATCCTAACTCTTATTGCTTTATTGCTTCATTCCCGCTTTCATCACATCCCTTCATCACTTCATTGCTTCATCACTTTATTGCTTCATCCCTTCATCCCTCTTACTATTTTCAAATGGCCCCTCAGCAAACCTCCCCCTGCAAGTCCACTAAATAATCCAATCAACCAAAGAAAACATCCCCCAGGAACTCAAAAGCGAAGAATCCTCCCCAATCAGCTTCCAAAGGCTCATGTCAGCTCAAGGGAACTGATCACATAATCCTGGTAAACTGGCTCAAAATTCCTGCAAAGTAAAATGATTGCTTTGGATCCAATAATGAAACACAAGTTAGCCAGCCTCCATACTCTAAGGTTAATGGTTATCTCCTGATTTAAAATTAACTGAAGAATAAAGCCAAAGGTAGGATGGATCTTTCATCCTAAGAGATGCAGGAGAAATTTAAGAACTATTGAGCCAAGTAAATAAAAGCCCACTCAACTTCAATCTCCACTGGCTTTGGTATCACCAACTCTGATAAATTCAAGGGAATCAACTTGGTAGTTAATAATTTGGACTCAATTTGTCCTTTTTATGTTCATATGTATGAAATCTTTGGAAAGAAGGCCAATATCACACCTTTAGATGCTTTTGATGCTCAACAATCCAATTCAGTGGATGCTGAAGACTTGGCTGTGGATTCTCAGCCTAGAAATTATTATCTCACTAAAACCTATGAGTGGGTCCAATCAGATGTGGAGGATGATATTCCAACACAAACAGCTCCAGTAATGTCTACATTGGCGTTGATCAATGATTCAAACCCCTCCTTGGAGCCCTCACTTCATTATTTCAATTGATCTCTTCCTGGGGCAGAAGAACTGGAAAACCTGGCTGATGAGGAGCATCTTATTCCTGCATTTCCATTGCCATAAACATTTGCTCAAGTAAGAAACCCAGTTCTTTTCTCTTCTTTCCAGTTAATACTGACTGATTTAGATTGTAAAAAAACACCATCACCCACTCCTGAATGGCTGAAAACCCAAGCCAATGGGGCCTCCCACATTGCCTTCAAATGAGAGTGACAACATTAGAGGTGGAAAGAATTGGGCTTGTCGGCACAGGAGGACTCAAAAGAGGGATTCTGAAATCTCTTTGGAAGTGGCAGAAGAGGCGATTGATGAAAAGGTTGTGTGGTCTGGAAAAAAAATTAGACCTTTGGATCTGTATCTTGCCATGGTCACCCGTCAAAAGCCATTCCCCAAAGAGTTTGAAATCTAATCTATGAAAAAAATAAAAATAAAAATAAAAAAGATTTGTTTGTTGGTGGTGTTAAAAATAGTCTCAAATGTTGTTGTAATGAAAAGTTTTTTTTTAATATTTTGATCAAAGTAAATATATTTACAAGCCAAGAAATTGATTAATTTCATTCATTTCATCCACAGTTCTACTGCTACCAATACATGCCATGACTAAGAATAACCTATCTTTTTTTCCATGGCTAGCCTTTCCCTATCCTTTTAAAGTTGCTCTTCCTGTCAATACTTCTCCTTTTCCTCTTTTTGAAAATCCAGCTCAGCCTGTTTCAGTTGCAACTCAGCATCCAACTTTTTTTTGTAAGTCAAACTCTCATCTTTATGCTTTTGAAAATCCATAGCCAGTTGAAAATCCCACTTCTCCTTTTCAAATTGAAGTTTTTCCAATTCAATTTGTGATTTCACTGTTTTTTGTTGGAGGAAAATAGGAATGATTTTGGTTTTAAAAGAAAGGAGAATCAATCAATGCACTTACTTATGTCTTTCTTCTCCATGATATCCTCAAAGCCAGAAAAATTTGAAGTGTTTCTCCTCTTTTGATGGCTATTGGGGTTGAGGTTGATGGAATTAGAGGCTTTTTGCTTTCCCTTTGCAGAGGAGGTTTGTGTGGGAATTTTGTCACTCTCATTTGAAGGCAATGTGGGAGGCCCCATCGGCTTGGGTTTTCAGCCATTCAGGAATGGGTGATGCTGTTTTTTTACAATCTAAATCATTCAGTATTAACTGGAAAGAAGAGAAAAGAACTGGGTTTCTTACTTGAGAAAATGTTGATGGCAATGGAAATGCAGGAATAAGATGCTCCTCATCAGCCAAGTTTTCCAGTTCTTCTGCCCCAGGAAGAGAGCAATTGAAATAATGAAGCAAGGGCTCCAAGCCACCTCTCTGGATGTTTGTCAAATCATCTCCTCCCATCCACATACTACAATTGGGGTTAGGATAAAGAAAGGATTTGAGTCATTGTATAAAATTTTCAGTTTAGTGGAGGAAGAATGGGACGTCAAGCAAAAGGAAAAATGTGGACAGAACAAGGGGTTCAATGGTGGGTTGCATTGAATGGAATAAAAAAAATCACCAGTCATGTGATAATGAAGGTAGATGATCAACAAATATAGAATATATATATATATGGGTCATGTTAAATTCACAACCCATTTGAGTTATGTACACAACTCAAATGGGCCATGTGGCATGCTACAAAACTCATGTCAAGTTGTGTGGCCTCTACATGACTCATGTTGAGTTGTGTGGCCTCTACACAACTCATGTCAAGTAGTGTGGCCTCTAAAAAATTCAATTGAGTTGTGTTGCCCCCACAATGGTTTTTTAGTTGTGAGGCACCACACACGACTAAATTCAATTTGTGTGGGTTTT